>CM042553.1:692519-937519 GCA_023630585.1 Cranoglanis bouderius
TCTTGTGGTATGGCCTCTATATTTCTGCTCTCAAAGTCTTCTTCAAACAGTGGATTGTGATACCTTCACCCCTGCTCTGTGGAGGTTGTTGGTGATGCCACTGACTGTTGTTTTTGGGTTTTTCTTCACAACTCTCACAATGTTTCTCTTCTCAGCCATTGTTGTTTTCCTTGGCCGACCCATTCGGTGTCTGTTGCTCAGACACCAGAGGTTTCTTTCTTTTTCAGTACATTCCAAATTGTTGTATTGGCTATGCCCAATGTTTGTGCAGTGGCTCTGATTGATCTTCCCTCTTTTCTCAGCTTCAAAATGGCTTGCTTTTCTCCCATAGACAGCTGTCTGACCTTCAAGTTGGTTTATCCTTTTTAACAACAAATGCAGTCTTCACAGGTGAAACCCAGGGCTCAAACAAAGAGTAGACAGTCAGCACTATTAATTGTTTAAACCAGCGGTTCGTAACCGGGGGGTGGAGAAGCAGTAGCAGGGGGGTCACGGAAAAACTTTTAATTTATATGATTGTTCACAGAGAAGCCACTGGCGGATATTTGGATATCTGTGCAAGCCAAATACCGGGAACGTGTTCCAATATTTTTGATCACTTGAAAAACGAATGGGTTCAAACAAAAGGTGCCATGTCCTAAGTTGTAAATATGAGGAAATGTGTGTGTGTGTGTGTGTGTGTGTGTGTGTGTGTGTGTGTGTGTGTGTGTGTATATATATATATATATATATATATATATATATATATATATATATATATATATATATATATGTATATATATATATATATATATATATATATATATAGAGCTAGCTTTTCTTTTTTTCCTCTCTCTCTCATTATATATATATATATAGAGGAAAAAACAAAAGCTAGCAATACATAGAAGAGATAAAGAATAACTGGAACACACCTGATGACGCAGACGAGTTCGTGGAAAGCCTGGCCTACATTCATGTGGATTTTAGCTGAAGCCTCCATGTACGTGACTTTGAGTTGCCGAGTGAGTTGCTGACCCTCCTCCTGACTCACCTGCAAAAAAGACATGGTGTGTGAAGGTTGGAAGAAGGTAGAAGAACTGGAGTGTCCTGCACAGAGCCCTGACCTCAACCCCACTGAACACCTCTGGGATGAGAACTGGAGCCTCCTCACCAAACATCAGTACTTGACCTCAACCTCACTAAAGCTCTTGTAGATGAATGAACACAAATCCCCACAGCCACGCCCCAAAATCTAGTGGAAAGCCTTCCCAGAAGAGTGGAGCGCATTATAACAGCAAAGGGGGAACAACTCCATAGTAATGCCCATGTTTTTGGAATGGGATCTTCAAGAAGCACATAGGGGTGTGATGGTCAGGGGGTACAAATACTTTTGGAAATATCGTGCATTAATAAAACATGGTTCTGTTCAGACCTTCGCAGCTTTTGCCATCTGGTTGGAGAGTGAAACCCACGGGACAGCTGCAGCAGACGCAGGTGGACGTGTCCTTACACATGCTGTCACATCCTCCGTTATTTACAGCACAGGTCTCTAAAAACAACAACACAACACACACACACATTTTTTTTTTTCTTTTTTTCTTTTGGGCCCCCCACCACCCCCCACTTTGGGGGACCATTTAGACTTTATTTATTTAACTTTTTTCAGGTTTTCAGATGTGTTGTACTTTGTATTTAAAGGATAGTATGGGTGAGTGGTGGGTGTAGGATATAGAGAGGATAGATAGTGGACAAGACAAGACAAGATAAGACAAGATAAGACAGAACAAGACAAGACAAGACAGTAGGTGTGACTGGGGTGTGGTTATCAAAGCGATGGGTTGGGGGGGTAATGGGGTGAAGTATGGGGAGGGTGTGCAAAGGAGAAAATATTTCAGATGTTTAAAGTGAGTTAAATATGTGTAGCACCAACTCTGAATACTGTGAATGTTATACACACACGTATTTGTATTTGTTTGAGATGTGTGGTATGGGTTTGGTTATGAGGTTAGTCTGTAGAAGCTGTATTGTTTGTTATTGCGAGGTGGAGGTGGTATCCTAGTGTATGTAGGTGATCAGTGGTGTCCAAGTAGAGTTAAATTTGATAGTTTTATTTTTGATTGAGGCAGAGAGTTTTTCCATTGTTATATAGTCGATTATTAGGTTTTTCCAATGTGTGATATTAATGTTGTTCTTTGATTTCTAATTTCTTGGAATGGTTTTCTTGGTAATGGTTAGCGCTGTAAGGAGGACTATTGTGTTTTCCTTTGAAATCTTGATCCCAGATGTATCTCCAAGTAGGCAGAGTGAGGGGGAAAGTGGTATGGTGGTATTTAGAAAATACGATATTTGCTCAGTGATTTGTTTCCAGAAGTGCTTACTTGGTGTGCAGTCCTGTGGGAATTAATTTGCATAAAATATAAATAACAAACAGAGAAGACCAGGTAAACACGTAGTGTAGTTTATTAAGGAGTAGAATAATATAAAGACGGGCCCTTTGCCGTGCGGTGTTGTGCATGGCTGAGGAGCTCTCGGGACATGTCGAGGTAAAGCCATAACAACTGCAGATAATGCATGTCCATGAGAGGCTAGGAAAACGGGGAAAAACAACACGTTATATTATATTATATTATATTATAGTATATTTTATGTATTGTAAATAAATATATCCACATGAGCACTATGAAAGCATAATCCTATAGCAGTGAGCATAATCTTAGAATCCTAGCAAATATGTAAAAAAATTTAGATTATAATAGAGTAGTGTGTAAGTAGTGTGTAAGTAGTGTGTAAAACACAAAAACATGTTAAAATCATGCACAGAATCTGTAATACATAAAAACAACACTTACCCATGTAAAGAGATAAAATTGAAGCAAAGAATAAAAGTTTAATATGAGAACCAAAGAAGAGAATGCAGAGAAAGGTTTGCTTGTCTAGATTGCTGGGAGACATTTTGGTAAATTGGGTCACGGAGGTCTTTTATAGGGGGCGGGGCAAGAAGGAAAGAAGGCGGAGAAAAGGGGGGAGAGTGGGGTTTTTTTTCGTCTAACCTTGAAAAACCTGGATATACTGGTGGCTGAAAAACCTGGTTTTCTGAAGCTGATGGTAGCTGGATTTTCTGAAAACCAAACATAATGGGAAATAGTTTTATATGAAGGAGGGAAAAGAGTATAAATAGGGACCAATCTCAGGATAGATCGGATCATTCCTGGGACGTCTCATTTGAACTGATCTCATGTTGGCCGCTGTTTCTGGGCAATAAATCTGATTTTTGCTTCTCTCATCCACTGTGTTGTGAGTATTATTTTTTATTGAATTTAGAGTGTTTGTGTAGAGGCTACCGTAGATCCAGTGGCAGGAAAATGCCACATTGTTGGTGCCCGAACAGGGACCTGGGTGAGGCTTGGGGCCTGAACCCCCGGGCTGGGGGGCTTCTTTGCTGTCCTGTTGACTGCAGGTACCAGCACCATATAGGAAAAGGTAAGCAGATATTCTGTTTGATATTCAAAGTTCTGCATTAGTTGTTCTGCGGCCTGGGACGGGGGAGTGAGTCTCCTGTGGTGGGAAGAAGGGTCTCTGGTCCCCAGTGCACCCAGAGGCTAACATATAGAAAATTTTAATTGGGAAAAGTCTCGGGAGAAACAAGTGGATGGGAGAAGTAAAAGATATTTAAGGAGTGCCTCCGGTGCGTGACCGGAAGATAAAGTGAAAAGATTTGGTGAAGCAGTTGTAATAGTATAATGTGTGTATTATTATGTGTGTGAAACGGATTTAAGAAGATAAGAGAAAAAGTCCTGTGGGAGACAGGTGGATAAGAGAAAAGGTCCTGTGGTTGTGGTAGACAGGTGGATTTTCTGGCAGGTCAGTAATGGTATAAATTAATTGTATATGTGTGTGTATGAAGGTATGAATTAAAACCTTTGCATTGGGATAAAGACGTGAGATATTTTTGTGTAAGTGTAAGACAGAAGATACCTATGTAAGAGGAAAATGTGTTGAAAAGCTACAGAGCAGCCAGCATTATGTATTTCCACTGTAATGTAGACCCAGACCTTTTGTCTAAAGTGTTTGTCCTGGGACTGACTGTGTAGACTTGAGACTGTTGTATGATTGTGTGTATCTCATTGGACATACGTTCTCCTAAACTGTCATGGAACAGTCAAAAAAGGCCTAAAGTTGGGGAATTTGTATGCAAAATGCCTCGTGCCTCTTGACCTGTATTTCTGTGTGTATGTGTGGAAACGACAGGCCTGTCAGTGTGTGTGTGTCTTATCTTTGTTTGGGTGTGTGAGAGAAGGATTCTGTGTGTATGTGTCCTTGTGTGCGATTGCGTGTGTGGAACGCAGAGAGAGAAGAAGGAGTTTATGCTGAGTATTTTCTCATCTGTGACTGTATGTGTGAGAATGGGCATTTTAGATGAAAATTAGTGACATATTAGGAAAATATTTCAGGGTTTGGTAGGTTGGTTGTCTCCAATGTGACCCAGAAAGAGAAATTAGCTTTGGAGACAGGGTGACCGTGTGTGTGTTTTATCTGTGTATGAGAGAGAAATATATGTGATTATGATATAGTGGTTATTAGAGTTGAATGCAATACAATGAGTAAAATATGAGGATCTGCAAATAATTTTAAAATATTTGGGTTTAGTTAATTTAGAAAGTTAATTTTTGCGGATAATAATGCAGTGATAAACCCAGTATACTTTCAAAAGGGACATGTGTTAGAAGTTCGCTTAATTTTTTATAATTGAGTTGGTCCAACTAATTTGATCAAATACAGTTTAAGTGAAATAGATACATTTATAAAGTGATTTTATGCTCGTCACAAAGCTCCCCAAATGAAGCTAATTGTCAATCTCATAGATGATAAATCCTATATTAGACTAACTGAATATACATACATATTATACACAGTAAAGAACATAAATTTAATAGATGGTTTAAAATACCATTAGTGGGATAAAAGTGTCTAGATCTCAACCTCATATGCATCTCGAATTATTAGGGATTATTGTTAGCACAGATGGGATTTGAACATATTAGGATAGTGTAGAAATAGCCTTAAGATAACAGAATAACAGACTCTTTCTACAATAAGAAGGGCCTAATAAGGTAAAAAGCTAATCTTGGCTGCTTGGATGTTTTTGTAGAAAATAGGCTAGAAGTCATTTTGATAGATTAAGCATATATGAGAATAGAAGAGAGGTATTATTCCTTTGATTATCAAAGTGCTTTAAAATAAGAAGTAAAAAAGTGAATGGATATGAAATTAAATCAAGTATTACAAGAAATACAATTTTATATTTTTAATATATCCATATTTTACATAGATAATGTTTAATAGAAGGAAGGAATAAGAACAATTACTTAAATAATAAAGGTAGGTTTTGTCACATTCAAAGATAGTTTATTTTATCTAAATCATGTAGTTAAATCAAGCAGTTAAACAGATATCTGCAGTCTTAATTAATGAGTTGAAATTTGAGTGAGAGAGATCCATATGAGTGGAGTGATTTTTCGAAATCCATATTGATGTTTGTAAATAACTGAATTAGAGTCTAGATGAAAGAAAATTTGGTATTATATAATTTTTCCCTAATATTTTTGGAAAACATGGCAAAATGGGTATGGGTCTATAGTTGTTAAAACATTGCGAATCATCTACTTTGAACAGAGGAATAACTTTGGCTACTTTTAAATCAACCCTCTGTCGCCACACCTGTGAGACGGAGAGAAGATGTGGGAATATCAATGACTGATGAGAATATAAATTTTTGAGCTATGTCAAACAGATTATTAAAAGAATTTTGACCTCCTAAACAGACAGAAGGTAATTCTGAAGTGGTCTTCTCTCTTTGCAACAACCGATTGATTGTTTTTCACATGGGTTTTAATATCGGTTGAACACCTCAAAGTTTTCACTGAAATATTTTTCTTTACATGTCTAATAGAATGAATATACTCTAAACACCATGAGTAAGGCACAATCAGAGCCAGAGCATGAATGAATAGAGATAATCCACCTCCAGATCTATTTTCTCTTACATGGTGCACTGGATTATATTTAGGTAATTTAAAAGACTTATCTAGAGTCCTCGGGCAATAATAGGAAAAATATGTTTGAATGAAGACAAATAATGAATAAAATTATCATAATTTCTAGAAAGACTTCATATATTCAAAGGAAAAGTAGAGAATCCATTAGGAGGCATAGAAACACATAAATCATTAAACTGAGGTACAGAGCTACAGAGATTAGATGCATGAAATGTGGGGGAAATTTAAATCTGGGCCAGCATCAAAATTGTAAGAATTAACTATAGGGAGACAACTAATATCCACAATTTTGCTGTAAAGCTGTTGTTTAATCCTCGACAAAAGTTTTCAATTCTAAGCAAGATTCTTTAGACTATTATTAGATAGAGAATTAGCCTAAGACCACCATTCAGTGGCTTTATTGCCAAGTATGTTTACACACATAAGGAATTTGTTTTGGTGACAGGAGCTGCCAGTGTAGAAAAAACGGCCTATATTTGGACTTCTAGCAATAGATAAAAGAGACTTACATAGAGTTTCACTGTTACATGACCGGAAGGAGGGAAGCAGGATGCACTCGCAGGGGAAATAAGCAGTTTATTAGGAACATAAAGGAATATTCAAAAGTAAAGGAACATATATCTATCATGGGGAAAGGCAACGCACCGGCAGGGTCAAAAAAAAGGAAAACAGTCAAACCAAAAATCCACAGAGTGTTCAGGCATAAATCCACAAATAAACAAGGCAATGCTCCACAAAAATGACAGGGCAGTAATTCCAAAAAAAGGCAAGGTGATAATCGAAAAACTCACAAGGCATTAATCCACAAACTGACACCGCAGTAATGGTAGAATTATTATTATTATTATTATTATTATTATTATTATTATTATTATTATTATTATTATTATTATTATTAATTGTCCAAAGCCTTGATTTAAAAAAAAAAAAAAAAAAGATTTCAATCGTAGGCAAGGTAATAATCCAATACGTCACAGGGCAATGATCCTAAATCCAGAGAACGCGAGGAAAACACAAAACATAGAGGAATGAACACTTCCTTATCTTTACTGAGCGAGATTCACTTGTATTCATCTATATATATTTACACTCATCTTTACTCGTCATTAATACTCCACGAGGAAGCGGACACAAAAAGGGGTTTAAATAACAAGGGTAATCAAAAGCAAACAAGATAAAACACAAAACACCTGAAATTTATTATCTAACTCCATTAGTGCCTAATGTCCATACTGTAACCTCTTCCATTTCCAGTATAATCCATATACTGGATAATTCCTTAATCCAGTATATTTCTCTGTTGTGTTCAGGTTTTTTCCCGGTGTGTCTGCGGGGGAGGGCAGATCCGAGATCCGAGATCTTAACGATCCGAGATCAACAATACGCCTGGGGGCGTCTCCCTGTGGGTTTGGGGCTCCCCTGTGGACTCAACTCCCCTCTGTGGTCAAGAGACACCAACCATCGACATTAAAATTCTCATGGTCCCAAGGCTGACAGTACATGAGTAGGGGTCATCCTCCATCCCATACCACACAAGAAATGATAAGCTTCCTGGACTCTATCCACTAGTGTCGGCAGCGGATCACTGTGTGCTCCTCCAGATCCTGAGATCTGGGTGTTCTGAAGAAAAACCTGAGAGTGAACGAACTACCAACACGGTGTACTGTTCTTCAAGCATTGAAGACTGCCTTATGCTCTGTACCTGCTGCACCTGCACTGCAACTGCCTAATTACACTAAGGGTGAGAACACCTGTATGTGGTGGAAGGGGGGAGGGGAGAGCCACTGTGGGGGTCCCGGCCCAGGAGCATGGGGAACACTTCAGGCTGTGGGTTATATAAAAAAAGTTGCTTAAGTGGCGTAAGGATTGCCAGCATTTCTGCATGTTGGGACTGAAGCTGCTCTCTTAGTGCGGACCACCGGTTGCTCTGTGACACATTAATCTTACACTCCCCACACCAGGTAACTACCATTTTTAATTACATTCACCTGCAATACATGGCAGCTTAACGAAGATCAGGATATGAGGTTCTAAGTGTGCCACTTAAAAATTTAAATATCAGACCCAATATTGTGCCTAACACACCGACTGTAGTATTGCATGGCCTAATTAATTCTAATGGGCCAATCACTGGGAACTTTCACGATTGCCTAGCCAAAATTCACATTACCAGGGACCTTTAGATCTGAAAAGATAGTGTTTAAGATTTCACAAACATTATGAACACTCCTGCTCTGCCCAAATTCAATTGGCTAAATTAAAAGCTCTCGCTTTGTAGTTCAAACAGAACAGGATAAGGGTAGAACTATGTGTCTATGTATATGTATGTATGTATATATATATATATATATATATATATATATATATATATATAAAAAAAATACTGACTCCATGGAGGATGCCACCTATTTGAAAACAAAGAAGGTTTTACAAAAGGTGATGGCCATTTTTTAACATGCTGGACAAATAGATAATTTGATTTCTGCCATGATGCATCCTATGATTTAGAATTATAAATGTTAGATACATGAGAAAAAAGTTAATGACTATGTCATTAAGGGTAATAATAAGGGTAATAATAATGCTGCAGATTTGATAACCAAGTTTCTCAGGGTGCCAGGTAGCAGTATTAGCATCGATCCAGCCAGAACCTAATTTAAAGAATCAAAGTGTTTTGAACAAACATATATGCCATGCTTGTGGCCCATATTGGACACAGAAAGATTTACTATTACAGATTTACTACATGCATTACTCCATTCGAGTAGCTATTGTTAAACGGCAAGCACAAAACTGATGGCTCCTTTTTACTAGGGGAAACACTGCGGCAGACGAAGCAGCTAAGAAGACAGCATTGGGACCCTAAGATGTTGGCTGGGATGAACCCCGGAGAGGAATCTCCTCGTCTGGAAAATCTTGACTATGTTGTGAGTTTCAGAATGCTGCCACTGAGACGGAAATAGCCAAATGGATAGCCAGAGGAGCTAAGAAGGAACAAGGGACAGGACTATGGAGAAACATAGAGGGCTTACGTGTGGCACCTCTGAGCCTTTATTGCTCATAAAAGACGCACACGGAACAGATCACACGGCTAGAGGGGAAGTTTTGTGAGTATGGTGGTCACCGTACTTAGTCAGCTCTGTCGATCAAGCATTGAAACTATATGATGTGTGTGCCAGGTTTAATGTTCGCAAGACCTTTACAAACCCTATAGGGCACATTCCAGCACCTAGAGGTCCTTTTAGGCACATAATGATGGATTTTGTGGACATAGGTGAATATAAACAGGGCAAAAGGTATATATTGGTGATCGAGGACCGTTTCAGCCGGTGAGTGGAAGCAGTGGCTACATCCACAGTGGATCTGAGACGGTGGCTGAGTTTTTGTGTCAGGAAGTCATCCCAAGATTTGGGATGCCAGATTACCTCAGTTCTGACAATGGTCCTCATTTTGTTAATGCAATTACAGAGGCACTATGTATTGGACACAAGTTGGGTTGTGTGTATCATCCTCAGTCACAGGGGATGGTGGAAAGTGCCAATAGGGTCCAGAAAGAGAGAACACAGACATTCCCGCGCCCAGGTCAGAAACACCACACCAGTTTCGACTCGCCCTGACAGACAGTCTTCCACACCTCGAACCAGTACTGTCACTACGCCAAACAGAGAACCACCCATCACAGAGCAGAACCAGTCCAACCAATTGTTGGATGATGAGTATATAATTAACTTAATATCTGAGACAGTAGATAGGGAACCCTATCAGTATGAACCCCAGGACTTTCTCGAGGAGCTACTAGAATTCATTACACAACCCCCGCCAGGCAGCCCTGTAGATTAGATTAGATTAGATTAGATTCAACTTTATTGTCATTACACATGTATAAATACAAGGTAACGAAATGCAGTTTAGCATCCAATCAGAAGTGCAAGAGCAGCAAGTGCAATATATACAGTATGTGCAGTTATGTACAGATAAATTAAATGAGCAGTTATGTACAGATAAGTTAAATGAGCAGTTATGTACAGATAAGGGCAATGTAAGAGGTGGGAATAAATAAATTAGCAGTGTAAGAGGTGGGGATAAATTAGCATTAATATACAGTAAATATACAGATGAAGTATGGGCAAAATATACAGATGTTCTATATTAAAGGGCAAATATACAGGTGTAGTATGGACAAATATACAGATGTATATATATATATATATATATATATATATATATATATATATATATATACATATATATGCATATATGCATATATATATATATATATATATATATATATATATATATATATATATATATATATATATATATATATATATATAGAGAGAGAGAGAGAGAGAGAGTTCAGCGGGGGACAGAGTTCAGTAGGGAAACAGCTGTGGGGAAGAAGCTGCTGGTTTTGGTCTGAAGGCTCCTGAAGCGCCTTTTGGAGGGTAGCAGCTGGAAGAGACTGTGGGCAGGATGGGAGGGGTCCTTGAGAATGCTACGTGCCCGGCGTAGACATCTCTTCTTCTGGACGTCCTCAATAGTAGGAAGTGGAGTCCCTATGATGCGTTGGGCGGTTTTCACCACCCGCTGCAGTGCCCTGAGGTCAGCGACAGAGCAATTCCCATACCAGACTGTGATACAGTTGGTCAAGATGCTCTCAATCGCACAGCGGTAGAAGTTACCCAGGATGTCAGCAGACAGGTGGTTCTTCTTCAGTGTAATGAATAACCAGAATAGTGTTTAAGCATTTAACTGTCCCAGCACCCGTAACCCCCCTGAAAGGCTATTGTGCTAGGTCTATGTGCTATGTGGTTTTATAATCTTAGAACAATCTTGCATCCGCATTCTCATGTGTAAAAGCTGTGACCTGTTCAATTTATGCTGAAAAAACGTATTCACCTCGCACAGTTAAAATCCAATATATATATATATATATATCAGGCATATCAGGCATATCAGTTAAATTCTGAAGTGAAGGTTAAGACTTTCTTTGAAACACATCAGCAAAATCTATGCTGTTTTGGTTATCATTAAGTTTGCTTAGTAAGGATGAAGGGAAATTTGTTTTCTTTAAAAATATATAATGGGGAATTTTAAATTTGGGATACTTCCATTCAGATTTATTCTTTTGATGAGATTAAGCTGTCAGCATCCGACCAATTCTGTGTTAGGTGCTGATGATGATAAAGGGAACACTTTCCAAACTTTGTTTACATTAACTCAGTACACTCTGCTCCCAAGGGTTGCCTTGCTTATTCAATGAGTGTCTGATGACACTGCATGAACAGAACGCGCTACATCAGCCTTAAATGTCCCCAGTAGGTGAAATATCCACACATTCTTTTAGATATTTCAAATTCTTGTAAACTGCAATGTTGTAATGTTGTAACACATTTGTAAGTTGTTTAAGTTATAGCCTGCCTACTAATGTTACACTTTATCTAAAGGGTGCTGTAGATCTCATACCACTAATAAGGAATATCAATCTTACATTGATACAGCAAAGAGACTTAATCATAACAAAGCACCTCAAAGACCCCAAGAAATCTCATTTGTTGCAGAGATTGATGCCACATTTACCTTCAGTGGTATTGGAGTGAGGTAATCAATGGGTTATCAGATCCATACCCATCATTACATTACTTTAGTATCTTGCTATCATCGCCAAATGATCCAAGTTCTTGTGTTAAGTATCTTACCTGTCCTGAGTGCTATGTGGACGTGTCTGACTCTACTCTAAATTTGACACAATACATTAATGGTCTAGGTAAGATTCGTGATCATATTAACACTACCAATCCAGTTAATAGTGACTGGTTAGTGGGTTTCCTGATGTTCTTTGTCTCCCTCCTGTCAAGTGTGCCCTATTTTGCTGTTGCTGCTTTTGCTGTTGCTGCTTGCTGACCCAGGCCCAAGTAGCAGAAGCCACAAATTTCCTAGCTCGGTTGATAGGCCTAACAGCTATATTTAATCTGATTTACACCTAAGCTTGGTTCACGGATAAATGGGTATGATCTATCTTTCTTTTGGGATAATTAACTGGATAACCACCTGGCCAGTGGTTATAGAACGTAGAATAGTATAGAATGATTGAGCTTAATGGATGATGGGTTATAATCATATTGCATTGGGTCATAATCATATTGCAGCAATTATGTAAATTATGTACGTTTATATATATATGTTTGTTATCCAGTATAAACTGTTGTGAGTTCTTGCTCTGTCTTTTCATCTGTGCCTTGTCTAGGCGAGGCGCTCCCGCCTTGCAAAGGGGAAGGAGGATCAAATGTACAAAAGAATGTTTAAATGATTTAAATGATTGAGAACACAGAAATTTAACAAAAACATTTAACAAATATACTGCCAAACACAGATCTTCATCTGACAGCAGAAGGGATGGGAAAAGTATTAATGATAATATTTGTGAGCATATGTTCAGACACTCATGACTGAGCCGTGGCAGAGGAGGACAACGCCTCTGCAAGGATATGGACAGTGAAAACGAACTGAGAATGAATTGGGACTCTTTGAACTCTTCTGACACCTTTGCATGGACTCATGGACTTATAATGGACTTATTTTCTTTCTTGAATGGACCATGTGAATGAAATTGCAAGCAAGTGTATTAGAGAGACAAGGAGGACCAGGTGTTATCACTGTTGAGCACAAAGTGCTGGCAGGGTGGGAATTTTTCCTAGCCATTGGGCCTAGAGGTTTTTTTCGCCCACCCCTGGGACATCAATTGAGAGAACCAAAAAAAGAAAAAGAGCCCTTGAGTCATGAAAAATACAAGGTAGAGGTGGTTAATAAATACAAGGTAGAGGTGGTTAATAAAATCTGAGAAAAGTAGGGACAAAACAAGTATCTAATTAGTTTTAGGGAACTATAGTTAAACATATTAGCAAATATGACAATATATAGGTATTTAACCCATTCCTAGTCTGCTACAGTCAGTACTGTATCTACCCATTTCCTGGAATTTGAACAGTAGCTCAGGAATAGAGCGTCTACCAAACTTAGTAAAAAAAATATAGTGTATGTATTACACCCATAGAACTATTGTTGAAATAACCTTGGTAATTGATGAATTTTGATAACATAGAGGAAGACGCTGTACCTCGAAGGCTTAATGAGGGAAGGATACAGATAATAATGGAGAAATTGACGGGAGATGGACAAAAGGTACAAAGAGCAGTGTTTATACAAAGGTATTCATTAAATTAATTACTAATGAGGCTTGGGGAGCCTCACAGGGGGGAATGTGGTAATTAATTTGCATAAAATATAAATAACAAACACAGAAGTCCAGGAAAAAACGTAATGTGGTTTATTAAGAAGTAGAATAATATAAAAACAGGCCCTTTGCCGTGCATTGGTGTGCATGGCTGAGGAGCTCTCGGGACATGTTGAGGTCAGTTCGTGATAAAGCCATAATGTTAGAGTTTCCCTCGGTTATCGGAGTCGCTCGCTAAGAAAGCGGCTGACTCGAACACTTCTGCATTCCTCGCGCTCTGTTGCTGAGAGCAGCGCCTCTCCATTCACAAAAACCAGCTAGACTATGCATTCATGAACTCTCGCTTTGTTTACATCACCATGTGCTTCTGTTTTCGTTTACGTCATGTCTCCGCCTCCTTTTTGTTGATTGGTTCTCTGGTTTATGTCATGTCTCCGCCCCTGTTCATTCATAGGTTTTCCGTTTATGGTTTAATTATGAGTTTCAGGTGTTCGGTTTCAGGTTAACGTCGTTTGTTTTTGATTTGTCTGTGCATTTAAACCTCCTCCCGTTTCCGCTTCCTCGCGGAGTATTAGAGTAGAGTTCTTCCTAGCATGTGCTGTACGGCTGCTACCTTCTCGCATTCGCTCGCCCTTAGTTCATGGTTCCTAGACCATAGCTCATAGTGCTTAGCTCACAGTTCATGGTTCCTAGACCATAGCTCATTAGCTCTTAGCTCATAGTTCGTAGCTCCTAGACCATAGCTTAGTTTTGTGCGTTTGCTTCTATTTTGTTTTATTTCATTCTCATGTTCTATCTCTTTTGGAATTACTGCCTTATGGATTATCTCTTTTGGATTATTGCCTTACCTTTTTGATGGATTATGGTTTGTTTCAATTATTTTGGTTCTATTACTTTTGAACAAAACTGTTCCTAATAAACTGACTTTTTCTCTTGCGCATGCATCCTGCCTCCCTCCGCCCATTTACATAACACATAACAACTGCAGTTGATAACGCATGTTCATGAGAGGCTAGGAAAATGGGGAAAAAACATTATATCATATTATATTTTATGTATTGTATATATATATATATATATATATATATATATATATATATATATATATATATATATATATATATATATATATATATATATATATGAAAAAAGCATAATCCTATAGCCGTGAGCATAATCTTAGGATCCTAGCAAATATGTGTAATCTCAAGACTTAGATTATAATAGAGTTTTAAGTAGTGTGTAAAACACAAAAACATGTTAAAATCATGCACAGAATCTGTAATACATAAAAACAACACTTACCCATGAAAGAGATAAAATTGAAACAAAGAATAAAAGTTTAATATGAGAACCAAAGAAGAGAACGTAGAGAAAAGTTTGCTTGCCTAGATTGCTGGGAGACATTTTGGTAAATTGCGCCACAGAGGTCTTTTATAGGGGGCGGGGCAAGAAGGAAAGAAGGGGGAGAGTGTATTTTTTTTTCTTCTCACCTTGAAAAACCTGGTTTTAATGGTGGCTGAAAAACCTGTTTTTCTGAAAACAATGGTGGCTGAATTTTCTGAAAACCAAACATAATGGGAAATTGTTTTATATGAAGGAGGGGAAAAGAGTATGAATAGGGACCATCGGATCATTCCTGGGACGTCTCATTTGAATTGATCACATGTTGGCTGCTGTTTCTGGGCAATAAATCTGATTTTTGCCTCTCTCATCCTGTGTTGTGAGTATTATTTTTATTTGAATTTAGAGTGTTTTGTGTAGAGGCTATCATATATCTAATGGCAGAAAATGCCACAGTCATTTTTCATCAAATGTGTTTTTTCACATTTTTCAACACTGTGTTTTCTCATCAGTCCTCTATGTGCATACACATGGGTGCGGTTCAGGCGCTCAAAACGCTATACAGCGAATTTCAAGCCTCTGAGATCAAAGGAAACGTGTTTTTCTAACAAACGCATATTTACACTTAAGCGACATACTTTAATATAACATATTTCACTTCTTTATAACATAATATGATACTATGATGTTAGACGTTTCTGACCTACAGTAACACGAAATCTGATTGTTTACAATAAGATACATCATGTCATAATAAAGTGTGAAAATGTGAAAAAAAGTCAAATTTAAAGTGAAGAAAGTCATGTGGTAATTAATTTGCATAAAATATAAATAACAAAGACAGAAGACCAGGTAAAAACGTTTTAGACCAGGTATTATCACATTATGTATGTTACTGTAAACAATCATATTTCATATTATTTTAGGTCAGAGACATGCCTAACATATTATAGTATCATATTATGTTATAAAGAAGTGAAATTTGTTATAGTAGATTGCATCAATGAAGTGAAACCATGCGTTTGTTAGAAAAACAAGTTTCCTTTGCTTGCAGAGGCTTGAAATTCGCTGTATAGCGTTTTCAGCGCCTGAAGCGAACCCATGAGAATGCCCATATAGGACTGATGAGAAAGCAGAGTGTTACCACACATTTGTTGAAATCTTCACTTTAAGTTTGACATTTTGTTACTTTATTATAATAATATGAATGTTACTGTGAACAATCATATTTTTTATTATTATTTTAGGTCAGGAACATGTCAAACATATCATAGTATCATATTATGTTATAAACAAGTGAAATGTGTTATAGTAGAGTTCTTCACTGAAGTGACAATATGTGTTTGTTAGAAAAACACATTTCCTTTGCTCGCAGAGGCTTGAAATTCGCTGTATAGTGTTCTGAGCGCCTGAAACACACCCATGTGTATGCACATAGAGGACTGATGAGAAAACACAGTGTTAACACACATTTGATGAAAAATGACTTTCTTCACTTTAAGTTTGACTTTTTGTTACTTTATTATCACAATATGTATGTTACTGTGAACAATCATATTTTTTATTATTTTAGGTCAGGATTTGTCTATGTAGACATGGATTATAACAATTGTGACTGGACAAGGTTTATACATTGCATGTAACAGGTTTTGGTGGAGTTCTTTGACATTTTCATGGGCTTAATGTTAGCCTTGCCGGTCTGTCAGCATCTCTGCTGACAATCCCAATATCAGTCGAAGGTGTTAAACACAAACAGGAAATGAGGCCATATCTAGGCAATGTATTTGCGTCCAGGCACCAGTACCAAGCTCTAATAACACCAGTGGACCGTACTCTTTGGTCATTAAGTTCTCTGCCTCCTAATCACTGCTGTTAGCTATTGTTATTAACCTTATTACTGAATTTCCTGTGTTTCTGTGTAACAGAACTACCTGGATTAGCCCCGAAGCTTAATAAGAACTCGGTGTAAACTCACATGCAATTACTTTTCCTTTGTAAGCCTTCATATGTCTACTCATCAAAGTCTCTAAAGATTTCCAGAACCTTACACATTTACGTTTAATCGCACAATCATGGCCTCGTTACTGGATTGAGATTACCAGGTCTTTGGTGTATATTCCACCACTCACCAGTGATTGTCAACTCAGGAGGGATGGGTGCATTTAAACCACATATATACTGTACTAAATGTCATGGGGGACATACAGATACCTGTCAACCCAATGTGTTATCAAAATACATGAATTCACACTCAAAGGAAGATACACCTATCAGCCATAACATTAAAACCCACCTGCCTAATATTGTGTTGTAGCGTATGATCTATGCTCAAACTGATTTCTAAATTAACCCAAACTAAACATAGAGTAACCCCGAGAGGCCTCCTTTGACCAGATGCACCTTTGGAATGAAAAAAGTCTCTCTGGGACCCACACAGGACTTACCCCTGCAATAAAAGAAACCTTTGATGACTGAACGTCTGGGAAACTTCATGATTAGTTCATCAGCAGGGATCCACCACACACACACACACACACACACACGCACACACACTTACTTTACGACATACACACACACACACACACACACACCCACGCTTACCTTACACACACAATGGAGAAACCCCTCTCTCTTCAATGTAACGTGTAATTATATGTAATTATTCCATGTCTAAATAGTGTGGTTATTTTGTTTACATATATTGTGTGTTTAACTAACCTTAATGACTTTAAATAGTTTTAATCTAGCATATCATTTTAAATGTTTGTAACCAGGCTTTATTTGTAATATTCTTTACAAATCCATTGAATTTGGTATGTAGTTAATCGTCTCGAGATACCCGGATTGATTATGCATATCACATTGCAATGGGATACATTATTTCATGTTTTTCCTTTAATTTCATTTATAACACGGTATAGACCGGCTCCTCCCTCGACATTTAAATTAGGGTCCGAGACCAGACAAAGACAGTCATCCGGACATGCAAACCCAACTTCCTGATTGGCCCATAGCCCAAAGAGGTGTGTGCGTTGGTGTTGTTTTTAAAACAACACCACGCTCACTTCACGGCGGATTTGAGAGTTAGACTTCAGAGTGTGACTTCACTTCTCAACTTCACTTCTTCCGGTTTCTCTCCCCCAGGGCCACGTGCCCCGGGAAGAGGAAGCCAGGATCTCTTTCTCTCCGGACACAAGATGCAACTACCTCCGGGCTCACGCCTTTCCAAACAACAACGAACCAGCGAACTCTACACGACCTCACGCAAACTCTCAACCTTGAGGCCATGCAAGTATAGTTAATGACCTATATCTGCGTTAAGATTGTACCCCTGTGTTACAGGAGAATTAAGTTTGTGCTGGTTCTGAAAAAGGCTAAATAGTTGTGTTTGTGTGTTGTTGTGTTTTCTCTTTCTTTCATTACTTTCTCTCTATCCCTTTTCTCTCCCTGTATATAGATGTGTATATATGTATGTTTTGCTTAGAGTTAGTCGTGTGTATCCATAGTCACATATAGCTATTAAAGTCTATTATCCCACACTTGATTTTCTATGTTTTGTTGATGGGATGAGTCAATTAAACGCTGCGATCTCGATTACCCGCTCTAATCTTTAATAATAAACTTCGTGAGTTAATTCTTCCTGGCCAGAAGGATAAACTCACTCTTTAGAGTTCATAAAGCTGATCTAGGCCACATACATAGTCATAATTAATTATAATCCGTTGTAGTTAATTATCTATATGTATATGTGCACCTATATAAATTCCCTTTCATGGCTGATGTATATTTATAACTGGTCACAACACACGTTGATTAGATATATAGATATATTTCACGCCAGTCGAGCTAATTCCTCACATAAATTGGAGAATACATTTAAACGTGTTAAACATCTTTTAATTTGTTACATAAATCGTAACTGGTGGAGAATATTATTTTAAACGTTACAGATTCATCCGAGTTACTACACATTCCTGTAGATAATGCGGGCACGCTTTAAAACTCGTCTCCTTTAAAAAGGTGCGTTGAATCCAAGCGTGCGCTTCTGTTTTCGTTTCATGTTTAAAGTTGATCCATTACATTATTCTGGTGGAAAAGAATAATGCATAATAATGCCCCCTTTTTGTAAATTTCGCTACTGTGTATTGTTTAATTCCTGTAAGTTGCGAGGTGGGGCCTCCATGGTTCGGACTTGTTTGTCCAGCACATCCCACAGATGCTCGATCGGATTGAGATCTGGGGAATTTGGAGGCCAAATCAACACCTTACACTCTTTTCATGTTCCTCAGTCCATTCCTGAACTATTTTTGCAGTGTGTCAGGGCGCATTAACCTGCTGAAAGAGGCCAGTGCCATTAGGGAATACCGTAGCCATGAAGGGATGTACTTGGTCTGCAACAATGTTTAGGTAGGTGGTACGTGTCAAAGTAACATCCACATGAATGCCAGGACCGAAGGTTTCCCAGCAGAACACTGCTCAGAGCATCGTGGGGGATGAGTTATTGCAATCTCAGAGAGTCATTGCTGCAGTACTGAATATGCATGAAATGAAATGTCTAACAATGATGAATAAATCACATTGAACAACAACACACCTTTAAACGATTCAGAAGACCTATGGCATTATTTACATGGAAAAGGGAAAGTGAATCACTTCACACTTTCACACATCTCTCACTTTTACATTCGAGTATCTATTTTTTTTCCTACAAAAAATGTATGATATTTGATATCTCCTTTATATAACTCTTGTACAGTGGTGTATATTTCTGCATAAATATGATCTAAAACATCATCAGATTTTCACACAAGTCCTGAAAGTAGACACAGAGAACCCAATTAAACAAATGAGACAAAAAATATTATACTTGTTCATTTATTTATTGAGGAAAATGATCCAATATTACATATCTGTGAGTGGCAAAAGTATGTGAACCTCTAGGATTAGCAATTTGAATTTAGAATTTGAGTGTGAAATTACAGTCAGGTGTGAGTGAGCACCCTGTTTTATTCAAAGTCTGATCTTGTTTGTGGAAGTGTATCATGGCACGAACAAAGGAGTTGTTGGTGCTCATCAGGCTGGAAAAGGTTACAAAACCATCTCTAAAGAGTTTGGACTCCACCAATCCACCATCAGACAGATTGTGTACAAATGGAGGAAATTCAAGACCATTGTTACCCACCCCAGGAGTGGTCAACCAACAAAGATCACTCCAAGAGCAAGACATGTAATAGGCCACGGGGTCACAAAGGAACCCAGGGTAACTTCTAAGCAACTAAAGCCCTCTCTCACATTGGCTAATGTTAATGTTCATGAGTCCACCATCAAGAGAACACTGAACAACAATGGTGTGCATGGCAGGGTTGCAAGGAGAATGCCACTGCTCACCAAAAAGAACATTGTTGCCCTTCTGCGGTTTGCTAAAGATCACGTGGACAAGCCAGAAGTTATTGGAAAAATGTTTTGTGGGTGGATGAGACCAAAATAGAACGTTTTGGTTTAAATGAGAAGTGTTATGTGGGGAGAAAGGAAAACACTGCATTCCAGCATAAGAACCTTATCTCATCTGATAGATAAGAAAACATGGTGGTGGTAGTATCATGGTTTGGGCCTGTTTTGCTGAATCTGGGCCAGGACAGCTTGCCATAATTGATGGAACAATGAATTCTGAATTATACCAGCAAATTCTAAAGGAAAATGTCAGGACATCTGCCCATGAACCGAATCTCAAGAGAAAATGGGTCATGCAGCAAGACCATGAACCTAAACACACAAGTTGCCAAAGAATGGTTAAAGACCACGGAATGGCCATGACTTGGAATGGCCAAGTCAAAGTCCTGACCTTAATCCAATAGAAATGTTGTGGAAAATGTGAGGAAACCCACCACACAGCTGTTCTGTACTGAGGAATGGGCTGAAATTCCTCCAAGCTGATGTGCAAGACTGATCAACAGTTATCAGAAATGTTTAACTGCAGTTACTGCTGCACAAGGGTACTGTGCATCAGATACTGAAAGCAAAGGTTCACATACTTTTGCCACTCACAGTTATGTAATATTGGATCATTTTCTTCAATAAATAAATGAACAAGTATAATATTTTTGTCTCATTTGTTTAATTGGATTCTCTTTCTCTACTTTTAGGATTTGTGTGAAAATAGGATGATTAGGTCATATGTATGCAGAAATGTAGAAAATTCTGACAAACATTCAAGCACCACTGTATGTTGTAGTCACATGAATTCAATCAACTTTGACCTTTAGATGCGCTTCCAGTATCGTGTTGTTTTGTGATTGTTCCAACTTTCTAGTATTCAGTTTGTGTACAGTGCTTTGCATACTTATGCAAAGCACTGTACACAAACTGAATACTAGAAAGTTGGAATTTCCTCACCCCCTTGAAGTTTACCACAGTTTTGGTGTTACGACTTGGAACTGAAATGGCCTTCATTGGGATTATACATCATGAATCTACACAAAATAGACCATACTTAGTTCAAATGGAGTCTACATGTGTGCAATTAAAGTGTCACATGATCATGGATCAGGACAGATACACCTGTTCCTGGAAGATCCCACTGTTAGAGAACATACAGGTATATGGTGGTCAGAATAGCACAGGAAAAACTACTTTTTTAAATATGTGACTCACAGTATGTTAAATAAGTTAAAAAAAAACAATGACTCATTGAAAGTGGAAAGTCACAAAATGTGCAGCTGAAGGTGAATGTTCTATGGAGCATTCCAGAGCAGTGCTTTGCCTCAGCGACACTGTGCGTCCTTGTCCTCTCTTTATGCATGCAAACAGATTGACAGATTCATTTAAAAGCATGAATACTTCGGCAACCTTTCCCTTCCATCCTGCTTTCTACAACTTGACATTTTTTTTCTTTCACATAATCTAAAAGCATCTTCTCTTCCTTCTACTGTATAACATACGTTTAAAATGAATGGATATAAAATTAACAAGTCCCCTATGTACTGTGGACATTTTTGTAATATTTTTTTGGGATTTATTTGGGACTTTTGTGGGATTTTGTAATATTGATGTTATCATCATTTAGCAAAAATGCAAAGGCAACTGACGCATTTACAATGTTATTTGCATGGCCGGCTTCACATAACCAATCAAGTAGCTGCATTGCATTGATTAGAGCCAGGCAAGGTAATGGTTTAGATGAACCACCTTCATAGAAATGGATATAATGCTAGTTAACTCCCGTGCAGCTAACAGTGCTGTGTAACATAATGCTAATATAGTGATGTTCAGCTGAGGAAACCTCATGGGAGCTCATTACAGAGACAAACAGGAAAAGCAGTCTTGACCCTTCTCACAGCACCAGATCAGTATGAGATGACTTGGTCATGGACTAAAGCCAAAACCATTTTGGGGAGGGTCTTTTAAAAATAGAAGTATTAATTTAATTGCGTGGGGCATGGTGGTTTAGTGGTTAGCACGTTTGCCTCACACCTCCAGGGTTGGGCTGTTCGATTTCCACCTCCACTCTGTGGGAGCAAAGTTTGCATGTTCTCCCTGTGCATTGGCAGCTTCCCCCAGGAAACCTCCCCCAGTCAAAAGACATGCACTGTAGGCTGACTGACATTTCCAAATTGTCTGTAATGTGTGATTGTGCCCTACGATGGGTTGGCACCTTGTCCAGGGTGTCTCTACCTTGTGCCCTGGGTCCCCTGGGATAGGCTTCAGGCTCCCTGACTACCCAGTGTAGGCTAAGTGGTACAGAAGATGAATGGATGGAAATTTAAGTGCTTGGTGAAGAGGTAGGACTTTAGCCTTTGTTTAGAAAGAAGCCAGTGACTCAGCTGTTTGGAGAGCCAGGGGTAGTTTGTTCCACCACCTGGGTGCCAGGATAGAGAAAAGCCATGATGCATGTCTTCCTTGTTCTTTGAGGTATGATGGGTCCAATCAAGCCATGCTATATGATCAGAGGAAGTAATGTGGTGTAAAGTATGTTTTTGACTTTTAAATCTGGTGCAGCAGCTACAGGAAGCCAGTAAAGGAAGCGTAGCAATGGGGTGGTGTAGGAGAACTTGGGTAGGTTGAAAACAAGTCATGCAGCTGAATTCAGGATCAGTTGCATGGGTGGGATGGTGCTCAGGGGTAGACCTGCCTCAAGATGTCTCAAGGCGAGGAGGATAGTTGGTTGTCCAGAACTACCCCAAAGATCCATGTAGTGTCAGATAGTGTGACCTAAGAATTGTCCAGGGAGATCATAAGATCTTTACGTGGTGAAGATCAGCAGCTCAATCTTGATGGGGTTTAGTTTCAGCTGATTACATTATTATTATTATTATTATTATTATTATTATTATTATTATTATTATTATTATTATTATTTAGTATTTAGTGAATGTGGCTTCCACTGCTGTATCTGTTCCATTGGAGGCAGAAATCAGTAACAAGGTTTATAAAAACTGTGTTATCCTGCAGGCTTGGGCATTTTCTCTTTTTATCAATTTGACAATGAAGTCATCATAATAATGCTGCGATTCAGTGTGGAGCAGAGAGACGAGGTCTATTATTGGCTTGTCAGACTTCCTCTTGTCAGCTCTTCCTTCCTTCCTCTTTCTGCTTCTGTTCTCCCATAATGTCAGCAGATTGTTGGATGTCACAGCCTCAAAAGGTTGTTCTTCTGCTTTAGCTGTTGTCTATTGTGACCTGATTTTTCACCCCTCTTTCCCCCACAATCTCCTCCTTCCCCCTTCAGAATGAATAGCACACAAGCATTTGGGAGTGTGTGTGTGTGTGTGTGTGTGTGTGTGTGTGTGTGTGTGTGTGTGTGTGTGTGTGTGTGTGTGTGTGTGTGTGTGTGTGTGTGTGTGTTTTAATATCTGTATTTTCATCACAGGTTATTAAATAACACTCTAAAATGATAAGAAATGATAGGGGAAGAAATGAAGGTCACCACACTGTAAACTGTACACTAATGTGTGTGTCTTTGTGTTGAGCCCATCACATCCTGTTCTTGCACCAAAGCTAACAGCACCATCTCAATTTGTATAAAATTCAATTCAAATTTTATTTGTATAGCGCTTTTAACAATGGACATGGTCAATGGTCACAAAGCAGATTTACAGAGATATATACATTTACAATTGTAACGAATCAAGCATTACTAGCATTATTCTTTTCCACCAGAATAATGAAATGGATCAACTTTAAACATGAAACGAAACAGAAGCGCACGCTTGGATTCGAAGCACCTTTTTAAAGGAGACAAGTTTTAAAGCGTGCCTGCATTATCTACCAGAATGTGTAGGAACTCGGATGAATCTGCAACATTTAAAAATATTTTCCACCAGTTACAGTTTATGTAACAAATTAAAAGATGTTTAACACGTTTAAATGTATTCTCCAATTTATATAAGGAATTAGCTCGACTGACGTGAAATATATCGATATATCTAATCAACGCGTGTTGTTACCAGTTATAAATATACATCAGCCAGGAAAGGGAATTGATGTATGTGCACATATACATATAGATAATTAACTACAACGGATTATAATTAATTATGACTATGTATTTGGTCTGTAAACTGTAGTCTAGTTTAGAGTTATGAACTCCAAAGAGGGAGTTTATCCTTCTGGCCAGGAAGAATTAACCCACAAAGTTTGTTATTAAAGATTAGAGTGGGTAATCGAGATCTTATGTAGCGTTTAATTGATTCATCACGTGAACAAAAACAGAGAAAATCAAGCGTGGGATAATAGATTTTAATAGCTAGATGTAACTATGGATACACATGACTAACTCTAAGCAAACATACATATGTACATCTATATACAAGGAAAGGAAAGGGATAGAGAGAAAGTAATGAAGCAAAAGGGAAGCAGACAAAAACACAATTAATTAGCCTTTTTCAAAAACCAGCAACGAACTTGAATCTCCTGTAAACAGGTGTAAAATCTTAAACGCAGATATAGGTTCATTAACTATACTTACATGGCTTCAGTTTGAAAGTTTGCGCGAGGTCGTGTAGAGTTTGCTGGTTCATCGTGCCATTTGAAAAGGCCGTCAGCCATGAAGCGGTTGCATCTTTTGTCCGGGAGAGAGAGATCCTGGAAGGAGTGTAGAAGTGAAGTTGAAGAGACTGAGAGAAGATTAGACTCTGAAGAGAAGTGAGAAGAAGAGCGTGGTGTTGTTTTAAAGACAACACCAACGCACATGCCTCTTTGGGCTATGGGCCAATCAGGAAGTTGGATTTGCATGTCCGGATGAACTCTCTTTGTCTGGTCTTGGACCCTAATTTAAATGTCCAGGGAGGAGCTGGTTTATACCGTATTATATATGAAATTACGAGAAAGCATGAAATAATGTATCCCATTGCAATATGATATGCATAATCAATCAGGGTATCTCGAGACGATTAACTACATACCAAGTTTGATGGACTTGTAAAGAATATTGCAAATAAAACCTGGTTACAGACATTTAAAATGATATGCTAAATTAAAACTATCTAAAATCATTAAGGTTAGTTACATAAACACACAATATATGCAAACAAGATAACATCACACTATTTAGGCATCGAATAATTACATATAATTACACGTTACATTGAAAAGAGAGAGATTTCTCCATTGTGTGTGTAAGGTAAGCTTGTGTGTGTGTGTGTGTGTGTGTGTGTGTGTGTGTGTGTGTGTGTGTGTGTGTGTGTGTGTGCGCGTGTGTATGTCCAGAAGAGGGGGCTGGCGTTCTTCTAATGTCTAATGCCTTGCTGACTCTGAGGCTAATCCATGTGGTCGTAAACAGAGATTAGATCAGAGATTTACAGGCCCTTGGTCGGAGTTTTGGTGGACCCCTGCTGACGAACTAATCGTGAAGTTTCCCAGACGTTCAGTCATCAAAGGTTTCTTTTATTGCAGGGGTAAGTCCTGTGTGGGTTCCAAAGAGTCTTTTGCATTCCAAAGGGCATCTGGCCACAGGAGGCCTCTCGGGGTTACTCTCGGTCACCTGAGTGACAAAATTTTCTATGTTCCGTCTGGGTTAATTCAGAAATCAGTTTGGGCACCGTCATACGTTACACGATATACATTTTAAATAGGTAAAGCTATACCTAATGAGCAAGCCAGAGGCGGCAGTGGCAAGGAAAATCTCCCTGAGACGATATGAGGAAGAAACCTTAAGAGGAACCAGACTGAAAAGGGAACCCATCTTCATCTGAGTGACAACGAAAAGTGCAATTATAAATAATTCCCTTCTATAGCTGTGTACTAAATGGTCAAAAAGTACAATTGTGTAAACAGGAAATTCATTATAGTTTTCAGCCTAAACACTGAGACTGTGTCTGAGTCACCAACACTAATTGGAAGGCTGTTCCATAACTGTGGGGCTTTGTAAGAGAAAGCTCTGCCCCCTGCTGTAGCCTTCACTATTCAAGGTACCAACAAATAGCCTGTACCTTTTGATTAAAAAAATAGCATCTGCCAGATGAGTAAAATCTGTAAAACTGTACTGTAAAATGCCATAATGATCCCTTACAGTAAAATCACAAACAGGAATGTTATTAGGCTAAACGCTAAAATTACATGTCACTTCACTGTATTAGTTGCAGAACGTATTAGTGTTATATTTGACGTTGTGTATAGTATATAGTAAGCATAGTACAATAAGTGTGCAGGTCATAAAAGTTGTAGAGCACAGGCACAGCACTGGCTACAGGCAATAAATCGCATATCAGGGTCAGGTTCTAATGTGTCAATGGAAAATTTCACCTATAGGGAGCCACTGGGTTAGGGTTAGATTTAGATGTTAGCATTAATTAGCTACATTAATAATTATGTCAAGCATAATAAAAGAAACATGTCTTTTGTCTTTCAGACATCCTATAGTCATAAGAAAAACCTTGTGTATACTTGTTTCATGTCCTTGTCTGAACAGGACACTTCTCGTACATGCACAGCCAGACTTCATAAACATCCACAACATTTCTTTTTTTAAAAGCAAAAGAACCGAAATGAAGTGCCCTCATTTCCCCGTTAGCTTATGGCCCAGGTGGTCAGAAGTTTCCTGAAGAGTGAAAGAGTAATTTGTCTTTCCACAGCAGGTCCTTCTCTGCTTTCCCATGCTGTCTGTTCATCATTTCTGCTGACCACCCAGAGTGAGGGCTGAGACTCACTTATTGTGTAGCGTTCAGTCTCTAAAGCTGTTCTGTCAGTTTGCCAGTGAAAAACCTGAGAATATGCTTTCTTTGCATTTTATAAGGTACTTGGTGTATAATGGGGAATAGGAGTGTGTAAGCCAAAAGCAGCAAACATAACCAATACTCAAGATTCTGAATTCGTGGTGATAAACTGGACCAAAATGTGCTTTTGTATGTATAGTTCCCATTTTAATTAATTACATATACAAAGCCCACAGTTTCCAAGAGCACAAAAAAAACAGTGTCAGATTAAAGGGGGGGGGAAATCTGGCCACAGGAGGTCATAAGCCAGTGTACTTTTTGTGCCGGTCCCAAGCCCGGATAAATAGAGAGGGTTGTGTCAGGAAGGGCATCCGACGTAAAACTTTTGCCAAATTCAATATGCGAATCACTAACATGACTTCCATACCGGATCGGTCGGGGCCCGGGTTAACAACGACCGCCATCGGTGCCGTTGACCTACAGGGCACTGGTGGAAATTGGGCTACTGTTGGTCGAAGAAGGAGAGGAGGAAGGTGTGTTAGAGGAGGAAGGCGTGTCCGTAGGCAGAGAGAGAAGAGGAAAGGCAGGAGTTTGGGAATGAAAGTAGGGACTTTGTTGGTACGATGACAGGTAAAGGCAGAGAGCTGGTAGATATGATGCAGAGGAGGAAAGTCAACATTCTGTGTGTCCAGGAGACCAGGTGGAAAGGGAGCAAGGCTAGAAGCATTGTAGCAGGGTTTAAACTGTTTTATCATGGGGTGGACAAGAAGAGAAATGGAGTAGGAGTGATCCTACTCCATTTTGTGAAGAAGGAGTTTGTGAAGAATGTTCTGGAGGTAAAGAGAGTGTCAGATAGGTTGATGAGTCTGAAGCTGGAAATTGAAGGTGTGATGTTGAATGTTGTTAGTGCTTACGCTCCACAAGTAGGTTGTGAGCAAGAGGAGAAAGACAGATTCTGGAGCGAGCTTGAGGAAGTGATGCAGAGTGTTCCCAGAGGTGAGAGAGTGGTGATAGGGGTAGACTTTAATGGACATGTTGGTGAAGGGAATAGTGGGGATGAGGATGTGATGGGCAGGTTATGTCTTCAGGTAAGGAACCCAGAAGGACAGAGGTTGGTAGACTTTGCTAAAAGTATGGAGATGGCTGTGGTGAACACGTACTTTCAGAAGAGGAAGGAACACAGGGTGACATATAAGAGTGGTGGCAGGAGCACACAGGTGGACTATATCTTATGTAGACGCTGTAATCTGATGGAGATTAGCGATTGCAAAGTAGTGGTAGGAGAGAGTGTAGCTAGACAGCATAGCATGGTGGTGTGTAAGATGACCCTGGTGGTGAGGAAGATGAAGAGAGCAAAGGCAGAGCAGAAGACAAAGTGGTGGAAGTTGGAAAAGGAAGAGTGCTGTGCAGTTTTCAGGGAGGAGTTGAGACAGGCTTTAGGTGGTCAGGAGGTGCTTCCAGATGACTGGACTACTACAGCCAAAGTGATCAGGGAGACAGGTAGGAAGGTGCTAGGTGTGTCATCTGGAAGGAGGAAAGAAGACAAGGAGACTTGGTGGTGGAATGAGGAAGTCCAGGAGAGTATCCAGAAGAAGAGGTTAGCTAGGAAGAAGTGGGACAGTGAGAGGACGGAGGAAAGTAGACAGGAATATAGGGAGATGCAGCATGAGGTTAAGATAAAGGTGGCAAAGGCCAAACAGAAAGCTTATGAGGACATGTATGCAAGGTTAGATAGTAAGGAAGGTGAGAGGGATTTGTATCGGTTGGCGAGGCAGAGGGATAGAGATGGTAAGGATGCGCAGCAGGTTAGAGTGATTAAAGATAGAGATGGAAATGTGTTGACAGGTGACAGGAGGGTGAGGGAAAGATGGAAGGAGTACTTTGAGGAACTGATGAATGAGGAAAATGGCAGAGAGAGAGAAGAGAAGTAGAGGCAAATATTGTTGAGCAGGAAGTAGAAAGGATTAGCAAGGATGAAGTTAGGAGAGCTTTGAAGAGGATGACGAGAGGAAAGGCGGTTGGTCCTGATGACATACCAGTGGAGGTATGGAAGTGTCTAGGAGAGATGGCAGTAGAGTTTTTAGCTAGGTTGTTCAACAAGGTCTTAGAGAGTGAGAGGATGCCTGAGGAATGGAGGAGAAGTGTTTTGGTGCCGATTTTTAAGAACAAGTGCAGAGTTGTGGAAACTACAGAGGTATTCAGCTGATGAGCCATACAATGAAGTTGTGGGAAAGAGTAGTGGAAGCAAGGCTAAGGGGAGAAGTGAGCATTTGTGAGCAGCAGTATGGTTTCATGCCAAGAAGGAGCACTACAGATACAATATTTGCTTTGAGAATGTTGATGGAGAAATACACAGAGGGTCAGAAAGAGCTGCATTGTGTCTTTGTAGATTAAGAGAAAGCGTATGACAGGGTGCCAAGAGAGGAGCTGTGGTATTGTATGAGGAGGTCTGGAGTGGCAGAGAAGTATGTTAGAGTGGTGCAGGATATGTATGTAGCAGTAGGACAGTAGGTGTGCGGTAGGTGTGACAGAGGAGTTCACGGTGAAGGTGAGACTGCATCAAGGATCGGCTCTGAGCCCCTTCTTGTTTGCGGTGGTGATGGACAGGCTGACAGATGAGGTCAGACAGGAATCTCCATGGACTATGATGTTTGCAGATGACATTGTGATCTGTAGTGAGAGCAGGGATCAGGTGGAGGAAAGTCTAGAGAGGTGGAGGTTTGCTCTGGAGAGAAGAGGAATGAAGGTTAGTCACAGCAAGAGAGAATACATGTGTGTGAATGAGAGGGATCCAAGTGGAACAGTGAGGTTACAGGGAGAAGAGATAAAGAAGGTGCAGGATTTTAAGTACTTAGGGTCAACAGTCCAGAGCAACGGGGAGTGTGGAAAAGAGGTGAAGAAGTGTGTGCAGGCAGGTTGGAATGGGTGAAGAAAAGTGTCAGGTCTGTTGTGTGATAAAAGAGTACCAGCAAGCATGAAAGGAAAGGTGTACAGGACAGTAGTGAGACCAGCGATGTTGTATGGTTTGGAGACAGTTGCACTGAGGAAAAGACAGGAGGAAGAGTTAGAGGTAGCAGAGCTGAAGATGTTGAGGGATGTTGAGATGTTGACGTCTTTGGGAGTGACGAGGATGGATAGGATCAGGAATTAGTACATCAGAGGGACAGCACATGTGAGATGTTTTGGAGACAAAGTTAGAGAGGCCAGGTTGAGATGGTTTGGACATGTCCAGAGGAGGGAGAGTGAATATATCGGTAAAAGGATGCTGAGGTTAGAGCTGCCAGGCAGGAGGCCGAGAGGAAGACCAAAGAGGAGGTTTATGGATGTAGTGAAGGAGGACATGAAGGTAGTCGGTCTGAGAGAAGAGGATGCAGGGGATAGGGCTAGATGGAGGCAGATGATTCGCTGTGGCGACCCCTGAAGGGAACAGCCAAAAGGAAAAGAAGAAGATTAAAGGGGGGGAAAAAACCCTGCTATGCTGTGAGAGGCATTTTACAGGCATGAATTGGGTCCAATTATCCCCTTAGAGTTAAGCATCACTGAAACATTTCTATGTGATGGGACTAGTCTCTTCCAAGATGACAATTCACAGCCCATCCCTCCATTATAGTTCCAGAGACTTGCAGAATCTTGTCTTGCCACTTCTACTAAATGTCAAAAGCTATACAAAGTGGAATATTAAGAACATACATTAACAGTGATCCAAAATGATATTGTGCTAAGCAAACTATCTGCATTGAGATGTTATTTGTTCACTTTTTGCTGACACAGGCTAGATGTTTGTCTGTGTGCCTGCTGTCTGTGTAATTTTGTCTACCTTTATAGTCTTTCCAAAGTGGATCTTTCTGCCTTCAGTTTTGTCTTCAGTTATTCAAAAGCATGCTCAACTGGGTTGAGGTCAGTTGACTGACTTGGCCATTTGAAAACATTCCATTTCTTTGCCTTAAGAAGCTCTTTGGTTGCTTTCACAGTATGTTTTGGGCCGTTAGTTGTCCTATCAGTTTATGCAGCATCTGACTGAATCTGAGCAGAAAGTATAGCTCTATACACTTCAGAATTCCTCCTGCTTGTTCTAGCAGTAGTCACATCATCAATAAACACCAGTGACCCAGTTCCATTCTCAGCCATACATGCCTATGCCATAACACTCCCTCCACATGTTTGACAGATGATGTGGTATGCTTTGGATCATGAGCCCTTCCTCTCCTTCTACATACTCATCTCTTCCAGTCACTCTGGTACAAGTTCATCTCGGTTTCATCTGCCCAAAGAACCTTATTCCAGAACTGGGCAGGCATTTTTAGATGTTTTCTAGCAAAGGAAAGAATTCTGCCATCATCCACTTTAGTTGTCTTCCGTGGTCTTCCAGGCCTTTTGGTGTTGCTGAGCTTGCTAGTGCATTTCTTCTTTTAGGAATGTACCAAATATCCAAATGTGATTTGGCCACTCCTAAAGTTTCTGCTATCTCTCGGATAAATCTGTTTTGTTTTTCCAGCCTAATGATTGCTTCCTTCACTTGCATCTACACCTCTTTGGACTGCATATTGAGAGTTCCCATGAACAGATACCAAATGCAAATTCAACACTTCAATGCAAATTCAATCATCTCCAGACCTTTTATCTCTTTAATTTGTCATGAAATAATGAGGAAACAGGCCACATCTGGCTATGGAACTGCTCAGTCAATTGTACAATTACTTTTGAGCTTATGAAAATGGAGGGACTCTGTAAAAAAATGGCTGTAATGCCTAAACGGTTAATTCAGTTTTTTTTTTTTTTTTTTTATAAACCCCTTAAATTAAAGCTGAAAGTCTACATTCAATCACATCTTGATTGCTTCATTTCAAATCCATTGCGGTGGTGTACAGAGGCAAAATTATGAAAATTGTGTCACTGTGCAAATACTTATGTATGTACTTATATACTTATGACCGTATATGGTAACATGTGCAAGCTGAAATCCATTGAATGGTAGCAACGTACAATGTAGCAACGTACAACGTGCCTTTAGTTCAGAACCTCTGTATAACCTTCAAACTCACTCTTACATTAGGTTACAGTTTCTGATCTGGTCTGTAGATCATTTCCTAAAGCAGAAGGCATGCTAATTATAATGCAAAGGGAGGAGACAACACTGCAGAGATCATCCTGGTTTTTAGGACATGGTGTGTCTCACAGGATTGTTCTCTGGACACCTGGGTATTGACATTTTTGGGTAAAAAAAAAAAAAAGAATCGAATCACACACACATAGTTTGTCTCATGCCTCCAAGGTCACCTTGGCACTGAAGGGCCACAGCAGGAATCCACCATATGTTCTTGTTCACTACATAGCAAAGTTGTCCTATTGCCCCAGGCCACCATTTTAGATTTTACAGTATCTAAACTCTATACTGTACTATTTATATCTATACTCTATCTTTGCTTATCTCAGTGATGATCAAAATGAATATTACTCATGAAAATGGAGACTTAGCATTTTTATTGTGGCTAAGTTACCCTGAAAAAGATGGCAGATTATAGAAAGCTTGATTGCAGTAATTTATGGCTGGTGATATTTAGATTATTATATATTTTTTAATGGCAATTAGTACAACTTAAAAAAATACACTTTGTGATTATCATTCCTCCGCTCTGTGGTTTAAAAAAAACATTCTGCAGGTTCTGCAGGTTAAATGTGTACAATGCGACCTGAATAAAACAGGTAAAAATGATAACAAATCATATATATATATATATATATATATATATATATATATATATATATATATATATATATATATATATATATATATATATATACTCATACAGGTGCATCTCAATAAATTAGAATGTCGTGGAAAAGTTCATTTATTTCAGTAATTCAACTCAAATTGTGAAACTATTAAATATATAAGTATTAAATAAATTCAATGCACACAGACTGAAGTAGTTTAAGTCTTTGGTTCTTTTAATTGTGATGATTTTGGCTCACATTTAACAAAAACCCACCAATTCACTATCTCAACAAATTAGAATACTTCATAAGACCAATAAAAAAAACATTTTTAGTGAATTGTTGGTCTTCTGGAAAGTATGTTCATTTACTGTACATGTACTCAATACTTGGTAGGGTGCACTGAATTTATTTAATACACAAGTTTCACAATTTGAGTTGAATTACTGAAATAAATGAACTTTTCCACGACATTCTAATTTATTGAGATGCACCTCTATATACCCCTCACATTTTTGTAAATATTTTATTATATCTTTTCATGGGACAACATTGACGAAATGACACTTTGCTACAATGTAAAGTAGTGAGTGTACAGCTTGTATAACAGTGTAAATTTGCTGTCCCCTCAACACATAGCCATTAATGTCTAAACCGCTGGCAACAAAAGTGAGTACACAGTGAAAATGTCGAAATTGGGCCAAAGTGTCAATATTTGGTGTGGCCACCATTATTTTCCAGCACTGTCTTAACCCTGTTGGGCATGGAGTTCACCAGAGCTTCACAGGTTGCCCCTGGAGTCCTCTTCCACTCCTCCATGATGACATCACAGAGCTGGTGGATGTTAGAGACCTTGCGCTCCTCCACCTTCCATTTGAGGATGCCCCACAGATGCTCAATAGGGTTTAGGTCTGGAGACATGCTTGGCCAGTCTATCACCTTTACCCTCAGCTTCTTTAGCAAGGCACTGGTCGTCTTGGAGGTGTGTTTGGGGTTGTTAGCATGTTGGAATACTGCCCTGCTTCCCAGTTTCCGAAGGGAGGGGATCATGCTCTGCTTCAGTATGTCACAGTACATGTCACAGTACACTCCCCAGTTCCGGCAGCACTCATGCAGCCCCAGACCATGACACTCCCAACACCATGCTTGACTGTAGGCAAGACACACTTGTCTTTGTACTCCTCACCTGGTTGCCGCCACACACGCTTGACACCATCTGAACCAAATAAGTTTATCTTGGTCTCATCAGACCACAGGACATGGTTCCAGTAATCCATGTCCTTAGTCTGCTTGTCTTCAGCAAACTGTTTGCGGGCTTTCCTGTGCATCATATTTAGAAGAGGCTTCCTTCTGGGACGACAGCCATGCAGACCAATTTGATGCAGTGTGTGGCGTATGGTCTGAGCACTGACAGGCTGACACCCCACCCCTTCAACCTCTGCAGCAATGCTGGCAGCACTCATATGTCTATTCTGCAAAGCCAACCTCTGGATATGATGCTGAGCACGTGCACTCAACTTCTTTGGTCGACCATTTGGCCTGTTCTGAGTGGAACCTGTCCTGTTGGCCACCGTTCTGCAGCTCAGTTTCAGGGTGTTGGCAGTCTTCTTATAGCCTAGGCCATCTTTATGTAGAGCAACAATTCTTTTTTTCAGATCCTCAGAGAGTTCTTTGCCATGAGATGCCATATTGAACTTCCAGTGACCAGTATGAGAGAGTGTGAGAGCGATAACACCAAACTTAACACACCTGCTCCCCATTCACACCTGAGACCTTGTAACACTAACGAGTCACATGACACCAGGGAGGGAAAATGGCTAATTGGGCCCAATTTGGACATTTTCACTTAGGGGTGTACTCACTTTTGTTGCCAGCGGTTTAGACATTAATGGCTGTGTGTTGAGTTATTTTGAGGGGACAGCAAATTTACACTGTTGTACAAGCTGTACACTCACTACTTTACATTATAGCAAAGTGTCATTTCGTCAGTGTTGTCCCATGAAAAGATATAATAAAATATGAAAAATGTGAGGGGTGTACTCACTTTTGTGAGATACTATCTATCTATATATATATATATATATATATATATATATATATATATATATATATATATATATATATATATATATATATATATATGACTAAATATATACAGTTGCATTCTACAGTTGTTTTCAACCCCCATTGCAAATCAGGTTTTTTGTCAAAATGTACAGACTTTTAGCTGTTTGCAATGAACAAATCGAACAAAAGCAACGAATGCTTCAAGTGGTTTCCCCAAATTCAACTGAAAATGCAACTTATAATGACTTCTCCAGTCTCAAAAGTGAACTGGCTAGGGGCAGAAAATACATGAAATACCTGAACTGGCTAGGGTGTCACGCTTGACTGCAACTGTTGAGTGTCACGTTTGACTGCATGTTAGAAATATGGCTGGGTCAAAAGAATGGTCCAAAAAGTTGAAAGAAGAGATCATCGCCCTTCACAAACAAGGAACAGGATACAAAAAGATATCGAAGGCACTGAATGTTTCTAGAGACACGGTTGGAAGCATAGTTCGCAAGTAAAAAGTTCAAAGGGAACAGTGTTTACACTACCTGGACAGGGCAGAAAAAGGAAGCTATCAACAGCTGCAACCAGATTTCTGAGAAGGCAGGTTGTGAAAAACCCTCAAGTGACTACAAAATACCTGCAGCAAGACTTGGTGGCAACAGGCACTAGGTTTCTGTGAGCACAGTATGTCATATATACTAAACGCAGGTTTTTATGCCAGAACTCCAAGACTTACATCACTACTAAAACAAAAGCACAAGAAAAGTTGGCTCCAATATGCTCCAAATCATATAAATAAGCCACAGAAGTTTTGGGGTTCTGTTCTGTGGAACTTTTCGGCACGATGGATCAGCAGTATGTCTGGAGGAAGAAGAATGAAGTATACGCTGAAAAGAACGCTCTGTCCACAGTCAAGCATGGTGGTGGCTCAGTGATGCTCTGGGGCTGCTTTGCATCCTCTGGCACTGGAAACCTTCAGCATGTGGAAGGCAATCATTGAAGTATCAAGAAATCCTAGGAGAAAACGTCATGTTGTCTGTGAGGAGGCTGAAGCTTGGGCAACATTGGACCTTCCAACAGGAAGGTACCTCAAATTCCACCAAGGCTTGGTTGCAGAAGAAGTCCTGAAAGATTCTACTGGGCCATCACAGTCACCTGACTTGAACCCCATAGAAAATATCTGGTGGGATTTGAAGAAGGTGGTTATAGCATGCAATGCCAAGATTATTACTGAACCGGAGGCCATTGCTCATGAGGAATGGGCTAAGATTCCTCAGGAACACTGCCAGAAGCTGGTGTCTGGCTATGCATTGTCATTTGCAGCAGGTCATAACAGCAAAAGGGTGCTCTACTAAGTACTAAAGATGCTTGCCATGAAGGGATTGAATAATTTTGAGACTGGAGAAGTCATTATAAGTTGCATTTTCAGTTGAATTCAGGGAAACCACTTGAAGCATTCACTGTGTTGAACTATTTCAGTTGCTTTTGTTTTATTTTTTCATTGCAAACCGCTGAAGGTCTGTAAACCTGATTTGCAATGGGGTTTGAATAATTTTGATTGCAACAGTATATATATATTTTTTCTTTACCATTCTAATCACAATAAAATCTCTGTCTGTTGATTGACAGAGGTTTTTCTTTTAGTTACATTTAGCTGGCTAACAAAGTGACCCAGTAGAAAGTGCACATAATATGTTGAGTGAGTTAGTCAGCCGGATCGTCAGTACAGAAGTTATTAAGAATTATTAAACATTTTTATTGAAAATGCTGCCTAATGTGATGCATATGCATCTGCCATCACCGTCACAGTACATCAGATGCAGATAAAATGACGCCTTTCCACCCAGAATGTATACAAAAGCACAACTAAATATGACCTAAGCCCCATTTCAATTTAGAGCCGATCAGGTAGAAGATTAAATCTAGCCACTGAGAGGTACTACATAATCAGAAATGTAGAAATGTTACATCTAAGTCCATATTAGAAATACGTACAGCCGTGGCCAAAAGTTTTGAGAATGACACAAATATTAATTTTCACAAAGTCTACTGCTTCAGTGTTTTTAGATCTTTTTGTCAGATGTTACTAACTGTTACTGAAGTATAATCACAAGCATTTCATAAGTGTCAATGGCTTTTATTGACAATTACATGAAGTTTATGCAAAGAGTCAATATTTGCAGTGTTGACCCTTCTTTTTCAAGACCTCTGCAATTCGCCCTGGCATGCTGTCAATCAACTTCTGGGCCACATCCTGACTGATGGCACCATTCTTGCATAATCAATGCTTGGAGTTTGTCAGAGTTTGTGGGTTTTTGTTTGTCCACCCGCCTCTTGAGGATTGACCACAAATTCTCAATGGGATTAAGGTCTGGGGAGTTTCCTGGCCATGGACCCAAAATGTCGATGTTTTGTTCCCCGAGCCATTTCGTTATCACTTTTGCCTTGTGGCAAGGTGCCCCATCATGCTGGAAAAGGCATTGTTCGTCACCAAACTGTTCTTGGATGGTTGGGAGAAGTTGCTCTCTGAGGATGTTTTTGTACCATTCTTTATTCATGGCTGTGTTCTTAGGCAAAATTGTGAGTGAGCCCACTCCCTTGGCTGAGAAGCAAAACCACACGAGTGGTCTCAGGATGCTTTACTGTTGGCATGACACAGGACTGATGGTAGCGCTCACCTTTTCTTTTCCGGACAAGCTTTTTTCCAGATGCCCCAAACAATCGGAAAGGGGATTCATCAGAGAAAATGACATTACCCCAGTCCTCAGCAGTCCAATCCCTGTACTTTTTGCAGAATAGCAGTCTGTCCCTGATGTTTTTCCTGGAGAGAAGTGGCTTCTTTGCTGCCCTTCTTGACACCAGGCCATCCTCCAAAAGTCTTCGCCTTACTGTGCATGCAGACGCACTCACATCTGCCTGCTGCCATTCCTGAGCAAGCTCTGCACTGGTGGTGCCCCGATCCCACAGCTGAATCAACTTTAGGAGACGGTCCTGGCGCTTGCTGGACTTTCTTGGGCGCCCTGAAGCCTTCTTCACAACAGTTGAACCACTCTCCTTGAAGGTCTTGATGATCCGATAAATGGTTGATTTAGGTGCAATCTTACTAGCAGCAATGTTCTTGCCTGTGAATCCCTTTTTGTGCAAAGCAATGATGGCTGCACGTGTTTCCTTGCAGGTAACCATAGTTAACAGAGGAAGAACAATAATTTCAAGCACCACCCTCCTTTTAAAGCTTTCAGTCTGTTATTCTAACTCAATCAGCATGACAGAGTGATCTCCAGCCTTGTCCTCGTTAACACTCTCACCTGTGTTAACGAGAGAATCACTGACATGATGTCAGCTGGTCCTTTTGTGGGAGGGCTGAAATGCAGTGGACATGTTTTTTGGGATTAAGTTCATTTTCATGGTAAAGAGGGACTTTGAAATTAATTGCAATTCATCTGATCACTCTTCATAACATTCTGGAGTATATGCAAATTGCCATCATAAAAATTGAGGCAGCAGACTTTGTAAAAATTAATATTTGTGTCATTCTCAAAACTTCTGGCCACGGCTGTATCTTGTTGGAAATTTCTAGGAGGATGCCTCTTGTTTTTTGGGGGGTTGCAGTGGCTCAGTGGTTAATGTTTGGGCTACCGATCAGCAGATCATGAATTCAAGCTCCAGTGCTAAAAAGAAACCACTGTTTGGCCCTTGAGCAAGGCCTTTACCCCTCTCTGCTCCATGGGTGCGCTGACCCCAGCTCCCTAACAAACTAGGATATGCAAAATGAAGAATTTCACCATAGGATGTCTTTTTTTATTATTATTTTTGTATTTTTTATTTTTAAAGGAGCATCTACATCGGTGTCTAACAGCCTTATTACATTACTCAAACCCAAGCTTCAGCTTCCTCACAGATGGCATGAAGTTTTCTCCTAGGATTTCCTGATACTTCAATGAATCCATTTTGCCTTCCATACGCTGCAGGTTTCCAGTGCCAGAGGATGCAAAGCAGCCCGAGAGCATCACCGAGCCACCACCATGCTTGTGTTTCTTAATTCTTTTTTCTCCAGACATACCGCTGATCCATTGTGTCAAAAACCAATTTTGTTTCATCATTCCACAGAACAGAATCCCAAAACTTCTGTGGCTTATTTATATGATTTTGAGCCGACTTTTCTTGTGCTTTTAGGTCAGTAGTGGTGTACGTCTTCTGGCCTGGAAACCTTCTGCGTTTAATACACACCATACTGTGTTCACTGAAACCTCAGTGCCTGTTGCCACCAAGTCTTGCTGCAGGTCTTTTGCAGTCACTCGAGGGTTTTTCACAACCTGCCTTCTCAGAAATCTGGTTGCAGCCATTGATAGCTTCCTTTTTCTGCCCCATCCAGGTATTTCATGTATTTTCTGCCCCTAGCCAGTTCAGGTATTTCATGTGTTCCAGCTCAAGAACACCTGCTGCAACTAATGAAGCCCTTAATTAGTTGCATCAAGTGTGTTTGAGACAACACTTGTTTTGCATATTTGTGCTGTTGTGAGGGATTCTATTCAGGGGGTCAAATAATTTTGAGACTGGAGAAGTCATTATAAGTTGCATTTCAACTATTTCAATTGCTTTTGTTTGATTTGATCATTGCAAGCAGCTGAAAGTCTAAATATTGACAATAAACCTGATTTGCAATGGGGATTAAATAATTTTGATTGCAACTGTACTTTGAGTATTTTGTTAAATGGTAAAATGTAATTGTTGCCATATGGCAACAACATGCGATCATGGAACTGTTCATGTGCAATCATGAATTGAAACAGGTCTACATAGCAAAAAAGATACTAGGCTTCTCTAATAGTATATTTAAAAAGTAAGAAAAACTGTTATAATTTCAGACATTTTGCAGTTACACATTATTTTCTAAATGTTATGTTAATAACAATAAGGAATTGTAATTCCTTTAATAGGAATTAAAAAGATACTTCACCCAAAACATGTTTGGATCTAATTTTTGTATGTATTTTGAGTAAATCTGTAATTCCATTTCTAGGAGATATAACGTTTACATTTTATATAATTTTATATATATATATATATATTTTTTTTTAGGTTATTTTTGATTATATGTGCCATGGGTTTCCCATCGCACCATTCAGCGTGCGTGAACTGTCCAAAGCACAAACATTCAGCACGTATGAACTGCCCTAAGTGCACGCACTCCCTGGTTTTAATGACATTGACTTTGTTTACTTTGACACATGTATTTTGTTTTGATTTCTGTCCTGTCTCCGTACAGAACATTCCTAATGTGTCTCACCTGTTGTGTGTTTACCACTCTGATTATATTTGTTAACAAAATACACGTGTCGACATGCTTTCCCCCCCAGAGGGAGAAATATTATCTACTATTGTAGAGTGAAACACAAGCAACTTCAGCAACTTCATCAAATTTTGTTGGATTAAAGGACTAAGCAATCAAATTAGGTTAAATTTTTTAAAATTAGATTTGAATTACATTTTCAATAAAACTGGGTTCAGTAGCCGATATGACTTTACACCTAATGCTGTAGCAAGGTGAAATGCAAATATTATGACCGAGACTCAATTAAAGTGAAATGAAGTAGGGATCAAACTGGAGTAGAACAAAAGGGCTTTCTGCAAATCTCATTATTAAATTGAAGGTGTTTGTCATGTAGTGAGGGTGTTTGTCTGGTTCCTCTCAAGGTTTCTTCCTCATATCGTCTCAGGGAGTTTTTCCTTGCCACCGTCGCCTCTGGCTTGCTCATTGGGGATAAATTCATAAATTTAAAATCTATGTCCTGAATTTATATACTTCTGTAAAGCTGCTTTGGGACAATGTCCATTGTTAAAAGTGCTATACAAATAAACTGAACTTGAACTTGAACTAGTGAGTGGGTCCAGTTTGATATAGAACTGAACTGGGTATAGAAAAGAATCACCCCCCTGGAAAATAATCACATTTTGTTGCTTTTCAGCCTGAAATGAAGATGGACATTGTTTCTGTTTGATCCAGCTGTATTTACTCAGTTCAACTTATAACATCCAAGTGAAAGATATAACACCAACATGTCAGAAAAAATAAAAATAAAATAAAAACAGAATCACTGAGTTGGAAAAAGGATCACCCCCCTCATAAAAATGACTTGTAAACTCAATAAGGTGTAGCTAATCACCTTCTCAATGGCACACAAAGCCATTTGACTTTCAGCTGTGATCAGCTGTGGTCATTTTGATTAGCTCAGCATGAAAAGAGCTTTCCTGGAGCATTTTGTAGTGCCAGGAGGAAACTGGTCAGAGAGGCTACCAAGAGGCCTACAGCAACTCTGAAGCAGTTGCAGGAATTTATGACAAAGAGTGGTCATTTTGTGCATGTGATAACAATATCACAAATTCTCCACGTATGTGGCTTGTAAGGGAGGGTTGCAAGAAAAAATCCACCCACAACTGAGCTTTGCCAAAACGCACCTTGAAGATTCTGAGGCCACATGGAAAAAGGTGTTATGGTCAGATGAGACTAAAATTGAATTATTTGGCCTCAACACCAAATGGCTGGCGGAAAACCAATACAGCTCACCATCCAAATAACACCATTCCTACAGTAAAGCGTGGAGGTGGTAATTATGGGGGTTTTATGGGGGTGTTTCTCTGCAGCAGGGACTGGAGCACTTGTCAGGATAGAAGGAAAATGGATGGGGCAAAATACCATCAAATTCTTGAGGAAAATCTGCTGCCCTCTGCCAGAACAGAACATGACCTTGCATGGCCTAGTCAGAGCCCAGACTTAAATCCCTTTGAAAATCTGTGGAATGACTTGAAGACTGCAGTTCACCATCAAATTTAACTGAACTTGAGCAGTTCTGCAAAGAAGAGTGGCCAAATATTGAAAAGTCTAGATGTGCAAAGTTAGTAGAGACATATCCCAACAGACTAAAGGCTGTAATTAAAAAAATTAAGGCAGATCCTTTTTCCAACTCAGTGATTGTTTTTTACAGCTGGATAAAACAAAATCTGTTTCCGTCTTCATTTCAGGCTGAAAAGCAACAAAATGTGATTATTTTAAAGGGGGGTGATTCTTTTCTTTACCCACCATAATTCCTTCAAAGTTGTTCTAAACAAAACGTTGACACTGTGTCAGCCATCAGGAAAATGGTGCTGTTATGACTGAATTCACGTAAAGCTAGAGGTAGCATATATAGCTATTTTTCTCACAAGCATTTACCTATCCTGAATTTACACACCGCGCATGCTTAAGTTCTTATTTTTATAACATAAACTTTATGAACAGATTGTGCAGTCTTGTCTACAATTTTGCATTTGTGTCATATTTTAAGCCTTTTTTTCTGTGCACCTCACCATCTGTAAACAGACATCATGAGGCTCTGCTCTACGTGTAAGCTAGTAATTACCTGTCAACAAATGACAATAACACTGATAACGTTCATAATATATCTAGAAGAAGATTAATGAAAGAGAAATAATTAAAGACAATACAAAGGTTTACAACGGTTTTGTTCAGTTTATGAAGTCTCAAGTCACACTGCTAGTAATTTGATCGCTAACTTTCTATATAAGCTATACTAATAACTTCACTGGCAATATGGTATAATAATGTACATAATCCAACTACCTGGTGTTGAGGATGTGGTGAGGATGTGTTTCATGTTTGAGTCTGGTCCCTCTCAATTGGCCTCATTTATCAAGCTGCATACAGACAGATTCGTTATCGGACCGATTCGGACCTAAATCGTTAGTACGAGCGTTTACACAGACAATTTGGTATTCATGAAAATTCTGTCATTTTGGGGGGAAAAACGTCCATATCTTGGTCGTGCGCCTGAGTGTGTGTAAATGGATGCATAAGAAGACTAACTAAACCTCAATTGATTGGCTTCAAATCATATAATTTGCAAAGGAGTTGCTGAATTTTAATATACAGATTCCGAAGTCAGGTTTACATCACTTATTTATTTCAATTACACACACAAATGTAATATGTTTTTGTATATGCTTGTATATTTATTGTAAATGTAATACTTTTGTTATTTTTTTGTAGTGATTGGCATATTTGCCAATCATGTCTCTTAGAGTTGCTGTAATGTCCTTTATCACTCCGATCATAGTGTCCTGCCTTTCCAAGACAGCACAGATGAGGACTCTTGGTATCACCTTTTCAGTTTTGTGTGTGTGTGTGTGTGTGTGTGTGTGTGTGTGTGTGTGTGTGTGTGTGTGTGTGTGTGTGTGTGTGTGTGTGTGCCACTAGTGGGGAAGACACTTTTCTGAAAAAAACATGAAATAGTTTGTGATGTTTAAAAAGTAGTAACTGCACACACGTACACACACACACACACACACACACAAAAACATACATACACACACTCAACCCTAGTACTTTCGATGTATTGGGGAGTGGTGCTCTTTGAAGCCCGGTGTGAGATTTAGCCTTTCCCTCTGCCCTTTATCGGAGGACAAATCGATCACGATGGCATGGTTTGTGCTTTCTTTTTGTTATACAGAAGCAGTGAAGTTTCCTGTGTTGAATAAGGAACACTGCAGAGATGAGCAGGACGAATACAGATGGAAGAAAGCTTCTGATTCGGCAAAGCACAACATGCAGAGTGTAAAATACAGAGTGGAAATATAGTACTGGTCTTGCTATGACCTACAGATGTCCATTATCAACACATGTTGTGAGTTCACAAATATTTAGTAGAAAGTAATACTGTTTTGGAATTTCATACTAATATGATTTTTTAAAAATAGATTTACTAATATGATGTTAATATGGTATTTTGGTTATAGGTTATGGGAAAGTACACTATAATTAGCTTGGTGTTACTGAAATCCTGTAGCCATAAGTAGTCAGTTCTCATAGTTGATGTGTTGGAAAGAGGGAAAATGGGCAAGCTTAAGGATCTGAGTGACTTTAACAAGGGTCAAATTGTGATGGCTAGACCACTGGGTCAGAGCATTTCCAAAACGGCAGGAAGGAGAACCTGTAAACCGGCAACATGGTCATGGGCGCCCTAGGCTGTGCATGATGAAGTGTACAGTCTGAAGCCTCCAGCTTGCTACAAGGGGCTTTGCAAGTATTCTTACATACTGTGCCTTGCAAAAGTACTCAACCCCCTTAAAAATCATCAGGTTCATCTGGATTACAAATGACACATACACAGATTGCTCCAGGCAGTCTTTTTATGCTCTGAAAGTCAAAATGTAATATTTATCAGCTGATCGTAAAAAAAAGGTATTTGAAAAATACTGCTTGCAAAAAAGCATTAAACTCCTTCAGATTAGTACTTGGTAGAATCACCTTTTGCTGCAGTAACAACAAAGGTATGTTGGGGTAAGTTCCTACCAGCTCTGCACACTGTTTGGGTTTCGCCTGATTTGCTCCAGGTTCTTTAGGTTGGTTGGATTGTTTGTTGACTCCAATTTTGAAACTGTCACAGATTCTCGGTGGGATCTGAACTTTGATCTGGCCACTGTAGAACATTCACCTTTTTGTTTTTTTACCTGTTACTGTGTTCTTTGGCCTTGTGTTTGGGACCACTGTCCTGCTGAAAGGTGACTTTTCTCCCAAGCTTTAGTTTTTTCTTGTTTTTTGTTTTTTGTTTTTTGTTTGTTTTTAAGCAGACTGAAGCAGATTCTCTTGCAATATCCCCCTGTATTTTGCTCTATCCATTGTTCCTACAATTATGACAAGATGCCCAGGTTCAGAGGATGAAAAGTGTCCCCAGAGCATGATGTTGCCACCAGCATATTCTACTGTAGGGATGGCGTTAATTGAGGTTGAGGTTAATTGAGTTGTGGCATGGGCCCTTTTAATATTTCACAGGTGAAGACCAATTAAAAGTCAGTTGTGTCCTTGTTAAGACAATATGTTTCATCTGGAGCTTCTGGTACCTGGGGGGTTGAATACTTATACGATCTGTAGTTTTTGATTTTCAAATCTGATCAATACTGAGACTGTCTGTTCCCTGAGCTAAACAAAAATGTAGAAATTTTCAGAAAGTTTGTTATAGTAATCTAATTAGCATAAAATTAGACCATACTGAACGCACAGCCAGCACCTTTGATCTGAAGCTAGGACTGTTAAATATTAGATCTCTTGCATCTAAAGTTAATGAAACCATTACCGATCAGGAGTTAAATATAATGTGTTTAACAGAAACATGGATTAAACCAAATGAGTACATAGTAATAAATGAAGCCAGTCCTCCTGGATACAGTTATATACATCAGCCCCGTCTAACTGGCAGAGGAGGAGGTGTCGCACTCATTTATAATGATAATCTAGCCGTCACAAAAATAAACTAGTCATAAGTTCAACTCCTTTGAAGTTCTTCATACTAGTATAACATACAGTGGGTATAGAAAAGAATCATTCCCCTTTAAAATAATCACATTTTGTTGCTTTTCAGCCTGAAATGAAGATGGACACAGTTTTTGTTTTATCCAGCTGTATTAACTCCACTCTTCTTTGCAGAACTGCTCAAGTTCAGTTAAATTTGATCGTGACTGTTTGCAGACTGCAGTCTTCAAGTCATTCCACAGAATTTCATTGGGGTTTAAGTCTGGGCTCTGACTAGGCCATGCAAGGACATTCACCTTTTTCTCCTTCAACCACTGTGTGGTCAGTTTTGATGTGTGCTTTGGGTCATTGTCATGTTGGAAGGTAAATCTTCTTCCCACTGACAATTTTCTGGCAGAGAGCAGCAGATTTTCCTCAAGAATTTGACGGTATTTTGCCCCATCCATTTTCCTTCTATCCTGACAAGTGCTCCAGTCCCTGCTACAGAGAAACACCCCCATAACAGGGTATTACCACCTCAATGCTTTACTGGAGGAATGGTGTTATTTGGATGGTGAGCTGTATTGGATTTCCACCAGACATATTTTTTTGGTGTTGAGGCCAAATAATTCAATTTTAGTCTCATCTGACCATAACACCTTTTTCCATGTGTCTTCAGAATCTTCAAGGTACGTTTTGGCAAAGCTCAGTCGTGGGTGGTTTTTTTCTTGCAACCCTCCCATACAAGCCACATTTGTGGAGAATTTGTGATATTGTTGTCACATGCACACAATGAACACTCTTTGTCATAAATTCCTGCAACTGCTTCAGAGTTGCTATAGGCCTCTTGGTAGCCTATCTGACCAGTTTCATCCTGGCTATTTCATCAAGTTTGGAACGATGTCCTGATCCAGGGAGGGTCTGTATTTTACCAAATACCTTCCACTTCTTAATAATAGACTTCGCTGTGCATCTAGGCATTGATAAACTCTTTGAAATTTTTTTGTATCCATCTCCTGACTTTTGCCTGTCCACAACTTTATCCCGGAGATCTTTTGACAGTGCCTTGCCACCCATAGTTGATTGTTTGCTTCAGTTGCACTACAAAATGCTCCAGGAAAGCTCTTTTCATGCTGAGCTAATCAAAATGAACACAGCTGATCACAGTTGAAAGTCAAATGGCTTTGTGTGCCATTGAGAAGGTGATTAGCTACACTTGTATTGAGTTTACAAGTCATTTTTAGGGGGTGATCCTTTTTCCAACTCATTATTTCTGTTTTTTAATTTTTTTATTTTTTTCTGACATGTTGGTGTTATATCTTTCACTTGGATGTTATAAGTTGCACTGAGTAAATACAGCTGGATAAAACAAAAACTGTGTCCGTTTTCATTTCAGGCTGAAAAGCAACAAAATGTGATTATTTTACAGTGGGGTGATTCTTTTCTATACCCACTGTATGTAGCCAGAAAAAAATAAGTCTATCGAGTCGATTCCACTCATTATTATTTACAGACCCCCAGGGCCATATTCTGAATTCCTTTGTGAATTTTCAGATTTTATCTCGAACCTGGTTGTTTCTTTAGACAAAGCATTAATTGTTGGCGACTTTAATATTCATTTTGATAACCCTTAAGATCCTCTGAGAACAGTGGTTGTGTCTATTCTAGATTCAGTAGGGGTCAATCAGAATGTAATAGGACCCACTCATAATGGTGGTCACACTCTTGACCTTATACTAATATACGGATTAAATATAGAAAATATAGTCACATTTCCGCAGTCTGAAGCTATCTCGGACCATTATCTCATCTCGTGTAAATTGCGTATTGATCATAATATGTGCACCTTGCCTCACTACTGTGTCAAACTTACATTCACATCAGCTACTGCTCAGAGTTTTATCAATAACCTCCTCGAGATATCAGCTATGATTTGATCACCGTCTGATCCCATAGAACTTGATCAGGCAACTGAATGCTTAGAGTCAACGTTCCGCTACACATTAAATAAGGTAGCTCCACTTAAAAGAAAAATAATTAGAGAGAAAAAGCTAGCACCCTGGTATAACAATCAGACACGTACCTTAAAACAGACCACTCAACAATTACAACATAAATGGCATCAAACAGCATGGAAGGAGAGCCTGCTGAACTATAGGAAATCTCTTAGTGCTGCTAGATCAGTCTATCTCTCTACCTTAACTGAAGATAACAAAAATAATCCTAGATCCTATTTAATACTATAGCAAAATTAACTAGGAATAAAACCGCCACAGATACATGAACACAATCATTATATAGCAGCAATGATTTTATGATTTTTTCATTGGCAAAATTTAAAATATTAGACAAAATCATCAGACTATTCATTTAAAACCAGACAGTCTTATAACCAAACCTGTAGATAAAATAGCAATATCAGATTAACAATTAGAATGTTTTACTCCCCTTAGAGTGACCAAACTTATTTCATTAATTTCTTCATCAAATCATCAACTTGTATACTAGTTCCCTTACCTACATGTTTCTTCAAACAGATTATTCCAGAAGTAATCAAACCGCTTCTAAAAATAATCAATTCTTCCCTTAGCATTGGCTTTTTACCTAAATCATTTAAACTAGCAGTTATCAAACCCCTGATTAAAAAACCTGACCTCAACCCCTGTCAGTTGTCCAGCTATAGGCCTATATCAAATCTCCCCTTTATCTCCAACATCTTAGAAAAGGTTATAGCACAGCAGCTATGCACATACCTACATAGGAATAACATTCACGAAATGTATCAGTCAGGATTTAGGCCTCATCATAGCACAGAGACAGCACTGGTTAAAGTGGTAAATGACCTACTGATCAGGGTTAACAGTGGTAAATGGCCTCTGATCAGGGTTTTGTCTCCATGCTTGTGTTGCTTGACCTTAGTGCAGCTTTTGATACAACTGATCATATAATTCTCCTTGGTAGACTAGAAAACATTGTTGGCATTAAGGGAACGGCCCTCTCCTGGCTCAGGTCTTATTTGACTGACAGTTATCAGTTCGTAGATGTAAATGGTGAATTCTCTATGCATACTGAGATAAAGTTTGGTGTTCTGCAAGGTTCTGTTTTAGGCCCACTGCTTTTTTCTTTATATATGCTACCTCTGGGTCAAATTATTCGTAAACATGGAATTAGCTTCCACTGTTATGCTGATGACACACAGTTGTATGTTTCAGCAAAGCCAGATGACAGACACCAGCTTAATAAAGTTGAGGAATGTGTAAAGGACATTAGACAGTGGATGCTTATTCTCTTCCTTTTACTTAATTCTGACAAGACAGAAGTACTTATACTATGACCACATGCAGCTAGAAGTTTTCTGATTGCATAGTAACTCTGGATGGCCTTTCTGTTTCATCATGTGCAGCTGTAAAAGACCTTGGTGTGATTATTGACTCCAGTCTTTCATTTGATGCCCATGTAGATAATATTACTAGGATAGCCTTCTTTCACCTCAGAAATATTGCTAAGATAAGAAATATAATGTCACTACACGATGCAGAAAAATTAGTTCATGCTTTCGTCACGTCTAGGTTGGATTACTGTAATGCCTTACTGTCTGGATGTTCCAGTAGGTGCATAAACAAACTCCAGTTAGTCCAGAATGCAGCTGCAAGGGTCCTCACTAGAACCAGAAGATATGACCACATCACACCTGTCTTATCCACACTTCATTGGCTCCCAGTAAAATTTCGCATTGATTATAAAATACTACTATTGACCTATAAAGCACTAAATGGTCTCATGCCACAGTACCTAAGCGAACTTTTGGACTTTTATGATCCACCATGCCTACTTCGATCAAAAGGTGCAGGCTATTTCTTGGTACCTCGAATAGTGAAGGCTACAGCATGGGGAAGGACTTTCTCTTACAAACCCCCGCAGTTATGGAACAGCCTTCCAATTAGTGTTTGGGACTCAGACACAGTCTCAGTGTTTAAGTCCAGGCTGAAAACATATATGCTTAGTCAAGCTTTTTGTGAATAGTTTTTTCCTTAGGTAAAGGAGCAGATCTAGAGGTCTCACAGGCATAGAGTGTTGTGGTGAACTGGGATGTTTGGATGCTGTCGCCCCCCGACTTTCACGCGTTCACCCAGGTTTGTTGATGGTGGGGTGGCTGGCCGCCTTATGTCCCAGGGAGCCCTCACGTCTGTGTTACCTTCTGGCTCTCCCTTTTAGTTATGCTGTCATAGCTAGTCTTGCCAGAGTCCCTGCTTGCACGCATGCAGAGTAAATGGTCTGCACTTATATAGCGCCTTTTAACCTTTGCAGTTCACAAAGCACTTTACCCATGTCTCATTCACATTCATACACCAATGGCAGCAGAGCTACCATGCAAGGCACTTGCCTGCCATTGGGAGCAACTTGGGGTTCAGTGTCTTGCCCAAGGACACTTTGGCACATGGAGTCATGTGGGCCGGGAAACGAACCACCAACCCTACGATTAGTGGACAACCCACTCTACCACCTGAGCCACAGCCATTATGCAAAATGCATAATAAGCATACCTGATAATCTCTCTCTCTCTCTCTCCCTCTCTCTTTCTGTAGAGCTACACATGATACTCCTGAGATGCCAGTGATCCCGACCCCTTCTGCTCTTTGGACCTGCCTGATCCATCCTGATGCCCTACTTCTGGTTGGAGATCTCATCAATTGGAAGTCACATGCTGCTGCTGAGGATGGCCCCACACGGTGCAGCCTAAAGATCATTGAGATTACTGAGGATGGTACTACTTAAAAACCATAAAGATGGCTTGGAACCTCAATTCATATGAACAGTTATGCTATGATGGCTACTTCTGCAATTGCCACAAACAGATTTGCACTCCATCAGTGAACAGTGGAGAAGTTCAACAAAACAGACTTCATGTAAAACTGCAGTGAATTTTCCTGGTTACACAACTGCTATTTGACCATGTAGTATCGGCACATTTATAGAAGGGATTTATTTATTTATTTATAATTGCACTATCCGGTGTTACCCAGATGAGGATGGGTTCCCTTTTGAGTCTGGTTCCTCTCAAGGTTTCTTCCTTTTGTTGTCTCAGGGAGTTTTCCCTTGCCACCATTGCCTCTGGCTTGATCATTGGGGATAAATTCAATGAATTTACATATTTCTGTAGAGCTGCTTTTTTGTCCATTGTTAAAAGCGCTATACAAATAAAACTGAATTGAATTGAATTGAATCAATTCCAGGGTGGTTGCAAGCCACTGCATCTGATCAATTTCATTGACATTTATCTTTGGGAGCTCTTGCAGACACTGACTGTAAAATATCGCCATTGCTAGTGTAGTGAAAGAGCTGGAAATGCAGTAGCAGTACTCTGAAGAAGCTGGAAGTGTTTGTGCACTGAGCCCATAGCCAAGGGTTTTACTCTTTTCACTCTCTCCACAAACTGATTAGGTGAATTTTTCAGTTGTTAAGAATTAGACCATATCATTAGAACAGCCTACAACACCCACTAGTTGGGTATATTTAATCTGATATTTATAATAACCAACTATGATTATTTATAATTCATAGAGAAATAGAAAATGGTCAAAAGATACAATTAATGCATGAGTGTATTATCTGTTATTAGCATTTATGTCATACTGTAAATTGTCTGCTAATCTGATGTCACCATGATATTTGCGGAAAGGTTGACAATGCTGTTCCAAAACAAGTCACTTTCAGTAACCTCTTTATTATAGTCATTGTTGCAGGTTGATGCAGAACCTCGGGAACACTGTATGGATGGGATGCCGGTCCATCGCAGGACTGTAGATCATACTACAATTTGGATGCTAATGCTTTTTGACATTTTTGACGTTTGAGTGTATTCAAATGTATGACGTTTGAGTGCTATTGTGACCACTTTTTTTGTAATAACACAGTGTTTAAAACACTTGTTGCTTAACTGAAAACAAGAAAACTCGGTAACGTCAGACGTTACAGTTCCCCCCTTTCAGCCAATGATGTCCAGGTGTGGATATCGTTGGGCGACAGTCGTCATGGTGGTCGGATGGTGAGTGTATCAAACTGGTCGATTGGCGGGTGGCTCCTAAATGTTCTCAGCCCTTGGTTCCCCAGGCTGATGGTCCACCTCAATGTGTGTGTTCGTGCGCCCTCTAGGGCCAGTTCTGGACAGTGATCAGAGACAGGGTAACTGGCTGGTTTTTTCACAGCCTTTCGGTGGCAGTCCTCTGCTTGGCGTAGGCTTTGTGGATTCTGCCTGGTGACACTGAGCAGTGGGCTTCCACCCCCCTTTGGAATTAGGAAATGGTGGCTGGGAGGCCTGCGCCCACTGGTCAAGGAAAACTCTGGTGAGTGTTTACCTTCTCTGGTCACTTTGCAGTGTGTATGACCATTTCAGTTCTCTGGGAACGGTGTCAAGTTCATATGTGAAAGTGTATCCTTGTTGTATTGAACTATGCTCGGGTTGCCAGCAGGTGGTTTTGCAGGACTTGACCTTAGCGTTCTTTTCTTTCAGTTCACTCTCTGCTCTGGCTAGGAGAGCTTCACCTTGTTGGAGTTTCCTGTTGAGTTCCTCTCTGGATTCTCTCTCCAACTGCTCTCTGTGCTCTGTCTCTGCGTGAGGCTCTGCCAGGGCCCTTTGTAGTCTTTCCACTGCCTCTTGGAGCTCTGGGTCCATTTCACCTGCTGTCCCGTGCCGGTTCTAGGTTTTGAGGAGTAGCTGATCTGGGCTGCTTTGAACGTGAGCCTGGTTCCTCCAGGCCTCCTCGTTCTGGAGCTTGAGTGTTGTAATGAATGATGGTGCCCAAACTCATTTCTGAATTAACCCAGACGGAACATAGAAAATTTCATCACTCAGGTGACTGAGAGTAACCCCGAGAGGCCTCCTGCGGCCAGATGCAAAAGACTCTTTGGAACCCACACAGGACTTACCCCTGCAATAAAAGAAACCTTTGATAACTGAACGTCTGGGAAACTTCATGATTAGTTCGTCAGCAGGGGTCCACCAAAACTCCGACCAAGGGCCTGTAAATCTCTGATCTAATCTCTGTTTACAACCACATGGATTAGCCTCAGAATCGAAGGCCAGAAGAGAAAACGTCCTCCCTAAAGGTCACCCTGAGGTGACCAAGGACCGGTGGGACATTAGAAGAACACCAGCTCCCTCTTCTGGACATACACATGCGCACACACACACACACACACACACACACACACACACACACACACACACACAAGCTTACCTTACAATGGAGAAATCTCTCTCTTTTCAATGTAACGTGTAATTATATGTAATTATTCGATGCCTAAATAGTGTGATGTTATCTTGTTTACATATATTGTGTGTTTATGTAACTAACCTTAATGATTTTAGATAGTTTTAATTTAGGATATCATTTTAAATGTCTGTAACCAGGTTTTATTTGCAATATTCTTTACAAGTCCATCGAACTTGGTATGTAGTTAATCGTCTCGAGATACCCTGATTGATTATGCATATCATATTGCAATGGGATACATTATTTCATGTTTTCGCATAATTTCATATATAATACGGTATAAACCAGCTCCTCCCTGGACATTTAAATTAGGGTCCGAGACCAGACAAAGAGAGTTCATCCGGACATGCAAATCCAACTCCCTGATTGGCCCATAGCCCAAAGAGGCGTGGTGTCTTTAAAACAACACCACGCTCTTCTTCACAGGAGTTCAGCTCAGTCTTCTGTCACTCTTCAACTTCACTTCTACACTCCTTCCGGTTTCTCTTCCCCGGGGCCACGTGCCCCGGGAAGAGGAAGCCAGGATCTCTCTCTCCCAGACAAAGGATGCAACCGCCTCACGGCTCACGCCTTTTCAAATGGCACGACGAACCAGTGAACTCTACACGACCTCGCACAAACTTTCAAAACCGAAGCCATGCAAGTATAGTTAATGAACCTATATCTGCGTTTAAGATTGGACCCCTGTTTACAGGAGAATTAAGTTCGTTGCTGGTCTCTGAAAAAGGGTTGTGTTTTTGTCTGCCACTCCCTTTTTCTTCATTACTTTCTCTCTATTCCTTTTCTCTCCTTGTATGTACATATGTATATTCTGCTTAGAGTTAGTCGTGTGTATCCATAGTTACATCCAGCTATTAAAATCTATTATCCCACGCTTGATTTTCTCTGTTTTGTCATGTGATGAGTCAATTAAACGCTGCATAAGATCTCGTTACCCGCTCTAATCTTTAATAACAAACTTCGTGGGTTAATTCTTCTTGGCCAGAAGGATAAACTCCCTATTTAAAGTTCATAAATCTAAACTAGACTACAGTTTACAGATCACATACATATTCATAATTAATTATAATCCGTTGTAGTTAATTATCTATATGTATATGTGTACATACATGAATTCCCTTTCATGGCTGATGTATATTTTTAACTGGTCACAACACGCGTTGATTAGATACATAGATATATTTCACGCCATCCGAGCTAATTCCTTATATAAATTGGAGAATACATTTAAACATGTTAAACATCTTTTAATTTGTTACGTAAATTGTAACTGGTGGAGAATATTTTTAAACGTTGCAGATTCATCCGAGTTACTACACATTCTGGTAGATAATGTGGGCACGCTTTAAAACTCGTCTCCTTTAAAAAGGTGCTTGAATCCAAGCGTGCGATTCTGTTTCGTTTCATGTTTAAAGTTGATCCATTTCATTATTCTGGTGGAAAAGAATAATGCTAGTAATGCTTTTGATTCGTTACGTATTAATGGTGGAGATTGCGGGCAGTGTTTTAAACTTTATTTCATGAACAATTCCGTTTCAATCTAATCATGTTTTATTAGATTTTTGTGCTATTAGATGTGTTGTATTTTCACGCCCTCGCCAGGTGAACCGAGTCAGCGAGTGAACCGAGTCAGCGAGATGAACCGAGTCAGTTAGCCGAGCCACAACGCGACTCCCCTCCCCCACTCCATTGATAACTGAAAAGCTTTAAGCTCACTGTTTCAGCGTAGCACACTAACAGCGCTGTATTTGTTTGACAAATTTAGCCGCGGTTAGGTGCTTAAAGTTAAAACTGCAGTCATAGCATTAAACTTCTGTCTGAAGACGATGAAATAGCAGTACAGCACATTTTTAATCGTGTAATTGCCTGGTAAGAATGAAGAAATCTTCTTCCAGTGCAGTAAGAGATTGATTTGAGCGATGTTCCTCTTATCTTTCTAAAAGGCCTTATTATTATATTGCTAGATTCGATTCATTGCGTAGGACCAAAGTATTCGACTAAGCGATGTCACTCCCGTCGGCGCAAAAACTTGGCGTAGCTAACCAAAACACGCACCATGTGCATACCCAATCAAAATCACTGCTGGCAAATATTTGATTGATATGTATAAGGGAGCCCTCTACACCCTGATCAAGTGTAAGGCTTAAACAACGGCGAAGAAATCCCATTGTGATTTTGTGTGCATGGCAGCGAAGACATCCTGCCCACATTTCTTGTGCATAAATAGCACAAAAGGATCCCTGAGATCTAAAAGGTTCTCCGTTCTCATGGTCAAGCATGAAATCGCCATTAAAGCCATCTCCTAGGGAACGTGCGCCGATTTCACTTCCTGTCTGAGTTAGGGTAGGTAGGACGCAGTACCTCTGACTGACCACCAGAGGGCTGCCCTCTTGAGCGTCTAACGCGTGGTAACCTAACCCCCTCCTTACTCACGATGGCGTAAGCCCACTGTCGCCACCTTGTGGTCCTTCTTAGTTAGGTCCACTCTATTTCCCTTTTAATTTCATTTGACTCGTCTCTTATTTCAACTTCCCCCTTGCTACTTTAATTTTATTTTTTTTGTCTTTTGGACTACTATTGGGGTTTTTGCCTTTTTATATTTTCATTCCTTACATTTCTTTTATTTCATTTTTATTATCATTCAGTAACTCTTTTATTTCAGCCTTTCTTACGATGAACACTTGCTTAGTTTGAACTAAAGCCAAGTTTAAGTAAGATTTAAATCAGGCTTCTGTGTTGTCCATTAGTGCCTCCCTCTTAGTAGGACTTCTCCTCAGGACATTCACAGATAGAGAAGGCTTCCTTCTCTTTTCACTTTTAATTCGTACCTCAAATTTTCATGTACGGTTCATTATTTCCTTATTTCTATATTTCTACCTTTCTCATTAATTGAGTGAGTCTGATTACTATAGGTATCAGCTTTATCTCTTACCCTACACCTGCTTTAATTTAGATTTAATTTAAACATGGTTTAAATTGAAATTGTAAATTAATATCAAGTTACATTTGTTCAGCCATTTGTATACTTGCAGGTAACGCTCCCCTTAGTGCTCTGCGGAGAAGCGACGGTTGTCCCCAGGTTGAATTCGGTGAATGGAGTCGCCTGGATTGGCGGACCCAGCGCTGGCTGTGGGTGTGCGTGTCGGATGCCTCGTACCATTGGTAGGCAGCACGCGGGCGACATCAGCACTTGAGCACTCCAGGTGAAAAGGCAGACGAGTCCAACTGACCACCAGAGCAGTTGGGTTACGTACCCACAGTAAGGATCCGCACCGACGGACCTGCCCATCTGGCGCAGCTTGCCACAGAGGCAGCTGGCCCCAAAAAGGGTTTTAGGAGGAAATCCGATTCTGGCTCTGCATCCTGGCAGTTGGCATGCCTCACCTGACCGCTGCCCAATTGTGCTAAAGGTCATAGCTGGTTGAGTGGTTGCACCTTGGTACGGGAAAGCGAGGGGCCCTGAGTCACACTGCAGTTGAGTGTTTGGGGACCGTCAGGTAGGTTGGCTTCACCACTGATTCTCATCTGAGCAACCTCAATTCACCCCAGGCATAGCTAAAGGGCATACAGCCCATCCACTTAGTATAAGCCATGGCATCTCTGATTATTTAAGTGTTTGGCCCAGCTCTCTCTCTCAAGCCATACCGTCTCCATAGGGCTTATGACTCAACAGTGCCCCCACTCCGGCAGGCCTGTCATAAACCCTATGCATGATAGCTAACTTAAGTCTTCTATTTTCCTCTAGCTATACCTGTTTTCATTTGCATCTTGCTTTACATTTCCCTCCTCTAATTGTTTCAATTTTATCTTCTTTTGTTTTAGCTGCTGTTCTGTTGTGACTTATCTCTCAAAGTTCACATACAGGCAGAGCCTATGAGAACCATCAAGGAAAGAGCTAAATGCTAGATTGACGACCCAGGCAGCCAGTGTCTTTAAGATGACCCACTAGGCTACTGCCTGTCCAAATTTCTTTTAGATCCGGTGTTTACCCACGCAAATTGGCCCTCCCTGGCCACTCACGGCCAAAAACCATAAGTATCTGGCCTACGTACTACTAACTGTCTACACCAGTTAACCAAATTTGTATACTCCCTGCGTACCAAATTCAGTATCATTGTAGCTCATTAATTCTGCGCAGACTTGTATGGCCTTTGGTGTTCTTTCTCTCTCACCAACAGTGAGCTACCGTGTCCCAATCATCCAGTCCTGCCACCCACTGGGACCACCTCGAGACCTGGCTGTGTGTCGTGATGACTGTGTTCCTGCTCCAAGCTGCTGGCGACCTACAGCACCTAAGCAGAGAGCAGATGGATGATTATATAAGCGTACAGACGGCCCACAATCTGATCCAGAACCCCAAAGGATGGGCAGAGATCATTGGGAGCCTCGCACACAACCTCGTCGCCCAGGCACGACTCAGCGAAACGAGCAACGTCCACCTGGAGCAAGAAGCAGCAGCGTGCTCAAGCTCCAGAATGAGGAGGCCTGAAGGAACCAGGCCCACGCTCAAAGCTACCTAGATCAGCATACTCCTCGAGACCCAGAACCGGCGCGGGACAGAAGGTGAAATGGACCCAGAGCTCCGAGAGGCAGTGGAAAAACTACAAAGGGCCTCATGCAGAGACCGAGCACAGAGAGCAGTTGGAGAGAGAATCCAGAGAGGAACTCATCAGGAAACTCCAACAAGTGAAGCTCTCCTAACCAGAGGAAAAAGTGAACTGAACAGAAAGGAACGCTAAGGTCAAAGCCTGCAAAAACCACCTGCTGGCAACCCGAGCTGAAACCCATACGTCAGCACAACCAGGGTACACTTTCATAGATGGACTTAACACCATTCACAGAGAACTGAACTGGTCATACCTTCTACAAAATGACCAGAGAAGGTAAACGCTCACCACAGAGTTTTCCTGTGCCAGTGGGTGCAAGCCTCCCAGCCACCACTCCCTAATTCCAAAAGGGGGGTGGAAGCCCACTGCTCAATGTGTCACCAGGCAGAATCCACAAGGCCTATGCCAAGCAGAGGACTGCTGCCGAAAACGTTGTGGAAGAAACCACCCACTTACCCTGTCTCTGAACTGGCCCTAGAGGGCGCACACACAAATGCACATCGAGATGGACCCTCAGCCTGAGGAAGCAAAGACTGAGGACATTTAGGAGCCACCCGCCAATCGATCAGTTTGATCCACTTGTCATCTGATCACCATGACAACTGTCACCCAACGATGTCCACACCTGGGCATCCTTGTCTGAAAAGGGGGGACTGTAACGTATGATGGTGCCCAAACTGATTTCTGAATTAACCCAGACAGAACATAGAAAATTTCGTCACTCAGGTGACCGAGAGTAACCCCGAGAGGCCTCCTGCGGCCAGATGCAAAAGACTCTTTGGAACCCACACAGGACTTACCCCTGCAATAAAAGAAACCTTTGATGACTGAACGTCTGGGAAACTTCACGATTAGTTCGTCAGCAGGGGTCCACCAAAACTCCGACCAAGGGCCTGTAAATCTCTGAGCTAATCTTTGTTTACGACCACATGGATTAGCCTCAGAATCGAAGGCCAGAAGAGAAAACATCCTCCCTAAAGGTCACCCTGAGGTGACCAATGACCGGTGGGACATTAGAAGAACGCCAGCCCCCTCTTCTGGACATACACATGCGCACACACACACACACACACACACACACACACACACACACACACACACACACACACAAGCTTACCTTACACACACAATGGAGAAATCTCTCTCTTTTTAATGTAACATGTAATTATATGTAATTATTCGATGCCTAAATAGTGTGATGTTATCTTGTTTACATATATTGTGTGCTTATGTAACTAACCTTAATGATTTTAGATAGTTTTAATCATTTTAAATGTCTGTAACCAGGTTTTATTTGCAATATTCTTTACAAGTCCATCGAACTTGGTATGTAGTTAATCGTCTCGAGATACCCTGATTATGCATATCATATTGCAATGGGATACATTATTTCATGTTTTCTCGTAATTTCATATATAATACGGTATAAACCAGCTCCTCCCTGGACATTTAAATTAGGGTCCGAGACCAGACAAAGAGAGTTCATACTACACATTCTGGTAGATAATGCGGGCACGCTTTAATACTCGTCTCCTTTAAAAAGGTGCTTCGAATCCAAGCGTGCGATTCTGTTTCGTTTCATGTTAAACGTTGATCCATTTCATTATTCTGGTGGAAAAGAATAATGCTAGTAATGCTTTTGATTCGTTACAGCGTGCTGCTGCTTCTTGCTCCAGGTGAATGTTTCTCTTTTCACCGAGTCGTGCCTGGACGACGAGGTTGCGTGTGAGGCTCCTAATTATCTTGAGTTGCTATGGCTTAAGAGAGAGAGAGCTGGGCCAAACACTTAAATGACCAGAGATGCTATGGCTTATAATAAGTGGATGGACTATATGCCCTTTAGATATGCCTGGGGTGATTTGAGGTTGCTCAGATGAGAATCAGTGGTGAAGCCAACCTACCTGACGGTCCCCAAATGCTCAACTGCAGTGTGACTCAGGGCCCCTCGTTTTCCCGTACCACGATGCGACCACTCAAACAGTTATGACTTTTAGCACAATTGGGTGGCGGTCAGGTGAGGCATGCCAACTGCCAGACTGCAGAGCCAGAATTGGGTTTTCCTCCTAAAACCCTTTTTGGGGTTAGCTGCCTCAGTGGCAAGCTGTTCCAGATGGGCAGGTCCGTCGGTGCAGAGCCTTACTCAGAGTAATTAACCAAACTGCTCTGGTGGTCAGTTGGACTCGTCTGCCTTTTCACCTGGAGTGCTCAAGTGCTGATGTCACCTGCGTGCCACCTACTTATGAGGGCCGAGGCATCCGACGTGCACAACCACAGCCAGCGTTGGGTCCGCCAGTCCAGGCGACTCCGCTCACTGAACTCAACCTGTGGACAACCGTCGCTTCTCCGCAGAGCACTAGCAGGAGCACTACCTGCAAATATACAAATGGCTGAACAAATGTAACTTAATATTAATTTTAAATTTCAATTTAAACCTTGTTTAAATTAAATCTAAATTAAAGCAGGTGTAGGGTAAGAGATAAAGATGATAATGATCGTAATCAGAATCACCCAAATAATGAAGATGGAAATATAGAAATAAAGTAATAATGAAAATTAGAAGTACGACTCAAAGAGGAGAAAAGAGGAGAAAGCCTTCTCTATCTGTGAATGTCCAGAGGAGAAGTCCTGCTAAGAGGCAAGTACCAATGGACAACACTGGAGCTTGATTTAAATCTTACTTAAACTTAGTTTAGTTCAAATTAAACAAGCATGCATAGTAAGAAAGGCTTAAGTGAAAGAGTGTTACCAAATGGTAATAAAAATGAAATAAAGAAATGAAAGGAATGAAGTAAAAAGGCAACACCAGATAGTAGTCAAAAGAATAAAAATAAAAATAAAATAACAAAAGGGAACTTGAAATACGAGGTAGTTCAAATGAAATTAAAAGCGGAGGAAATATAGTAGACCTAACTAAGAAGGCCCACAAGGTGGCGGCAGTGGGCCACGCAACAGTGAGTTAGGGAGAGGTGCAGTTTGCCACGCGTTAGACGCACAAGAGGGCGGCCTTCTGGTGTTCAGTCAGAGGTACTGCGACCTACCCTAAACTCAGACAGGAAGTGAAATTGGAGCGTGTTCCATAGGAGCTTTAATGGCGATTTCATGTTTTATCACGAGGAGAGAAAAAATTTTTAGATCTCAGGGATCCTTTTGTGCTAGTTTATGCACAAGAGTGTGGGGGCAGGGTTTCTTTGCTGCCATGCACACAAAAATTACACAACAGGGTTTCTTCGCTGTTGTTTGCACACTTGATCAGAGTGTAAAGGGCTCCCTTTTAACATACCGATCAAATACTGCCGGCAGTGATTTTGATTGTGTTTGCATACGGTGCACATTTTGGGTTGCTAAGCCAATATTTGCTAAGCCCAGTTTGATTCAAAATCAGTTTGATACCGTCAGATGTTACAGTATATAGGATGTTGCTCCAGAACTGTAGGAGCCTTTTTCCCCCCAGATGTTTTTGGCAAACTCTGTTTGGTGAAGGCTTCTTTTGATTATTGACTTATTGGGTTTATTGGGTTTTCTTGATCTGGCTGACTGTTGTGAAGGGGCTTTTTCTTCACTAGGGAAATAATTCTTCTGTCATCCACCACAGTTGTTTTCCATGGTCTTCAGGGCCTTTTGGTGTTCCTGAGCTTACCAAATAGTTGATTTGGCCTAAATGTTCCCTTTCTAAGGGAAATCAACGTTGCGTGAGCTTCCAGCTGTGGGAAGCACCTCCATGTGCGACCAGTATCTGAAGTCTGTGTAAAATCACGCCTATTTATAGGCCTGCCGTGGTCAGGTGATGTGGCAATTACGCGCGTCGCGTGATATAAAAACGGCACCTGTGAACCATGCTGTCAGCCTTATTATCTTCAGCAAAAGACCGCATGTCAGTTCTCTGTGTGAACACTCCTAAGAACTCTTCACTTCCTATCTATTTTTCACACTGCAGAAAACTCCCCCCTTTTTTTCCAGAAGTGCATTATGAAATATCGCGCTTCTGGGAAAAACCATACACCAGCCGTATTTATAACCCCGCGACATCCGATTATTCGGCCATCGTGGGGAATGAACAGTATGGGTATTTGGCTATGCCAAGGTGGAGGAGGCGCTTGCGAGCTACCTCTCTCCAGTGACGGCAGGGAATTTAGGGGAGCCGGCATTGCCATCCAAGCCGTGTAAGGCCACCACAGCATTGGTTGGCAAAGCCTATGTGGCGACGGGTCTCACTTGTGGGCCACTGCATAGAAGGGCAGTGTTGCAGGCCTACCAAGCAGTTCGCGTTTGGAGCCAACACGTACCAATATTGGGTTCTTCCCTTTATCCCCTCGCTTTATCCACTCACACCTTCACGACGTGCATGGATGCCGCTCTGGCTCCCTTGCGACTCCAGGGCATCCGTGTACTAAACTACCTGGACAACTGGCTAATTCTAGCGCAATCCAGGGAGTTGGCGATTCCAACATCGAGATGTTGTTCTCGCCCACATGAGGAGCTTGGGGCTCAGGTTGAACCCTAAGAAAAGCATGCTTTCTGCAGTGCAGAGGATGACTTTTCTAGGGATTATATGGGATTCCACTACAATGAGGGTGTATCTATCCCCAACACACGTAAGGTTAATCCTATCAACATTGAGCTGGGTCTGGGCATCCCCTCCAGTCTCTATGAGAGGCTGTTGGGGCTTATGGCAGCAGCAGCCAGCATCATACCGTTGGGCCTATTGCACATGAGACCGTTTCAGTGTTGGCTGAAAAGTCAGGGGTTTCATCCGAGGACGAAACCCCTAAATCACGCGGTGAATTTGGAGGTGTCCCCAGTTTCTAGCATCGGGTCACACTCTAGGGGCATCTCCTTTTCACAAGACGGTTATGACAGACGCCTCCCTCATGGGCTGGGGTGCAGTCTTAGACAGCCATCCAGTTTATGGTCTCTGGAGTGGCCCTCTTCTAGAGTGGCATATAAATCACCTAGAAATGCGGGTCGTATTCCTAGCACTGAAATTCTTTCTTCCTCAGTTGAGAGGTCACCATGTGTTAGCTGCAACAGACAATACTGCGGTGGTCTCATATATCAACCATGATACACACGTGGCTGAGGTCACATCTGTATACCTTTCCCTCGATTGCTCTGCTCCCACAAGCTCTAGTGAGAGTTCTCCAAGATCGTGCTATGTCTGCTGCTAGTAGCACCGGATTGGCCAGCTTGAATTTGGTTCTTGGAGATATCTCTGCTGGACGGTACTCCCTGAGAGATTCCCGTTCACAGGCATCTTCTGTCTCAAGCCAGAGGGTTGATTTATCACCCTCGGCTGGAACTATAGAAACTGTGGTCTGGCCCCTGAGGGGCACCAGCTCATAGATTCTCTCAACCGAGGTTGTATAGACCATGTTGAATGCTAGAGCACCAGCCATGAGAAAATTATACGCGTTCAAGTGGCGACTTTTTGTCTTGTGGTGTGAGGAACGTCACCCAATCTAAAGCATGAAATAATGTATCCCATTGCAATATGATATGCATAATCAATCAGGGTATCTCGAGACGATTAACTACATACCAAATTCGATGGACTTGTAAAAAATATTGCAAATAAAACCTGGTTACAGACATTTAAAATGATATGCTAAATTAAAACTATCTAAAATCATTAAGGTTAGTTACATAAACACACAATATATGTAAACAAGATAACATCACACTGTTTAGGCATCGAATAATTACATATAATTACACGTTACATTGAAAAGAGAGAGATTTCTCCATTGTGTGTGTAAGGTAAGCTTGTGTGTGTGTGTGTGTGTGTGTGTGTGTGTGTGTGTGTGTGTGTGTGTGTGTGTGTGTGTGTGTGTGTGTGTGTGTGTGTGTGCGCGTGTGTATGTCCAGAAGAGGGGGCTGGCATTCTTCTAATGTCCCATCCTCAGGGTGACCTTTAGGGAGGACGTTTTCTCTTCTGGCCTTGCCGACTCTGAGGCTAATCCATGTGGTCGTAAACAGAGATTAGATCAGAGATTTACAGGCCCTTAGTCAGAGTTTTGGTGGACCCCTGCTGACGAACTAATCGTGAAGTTTCCCAGACGTTCAGTCATCAAAGGTTTCTTTTTTTTTCGTCACCTGAGTGACGAAATTTTCTATGTTCCGCCTGAGTTAATTCAGAAATCAGTTTGGGCACTGTCATACGTTACATTATATTCCAAATAATACACTCAGAGCACTGTAGTATAAGTATAAGTCGTGAAACCGTGTGGCCATGTGTAAGGTATGATTGATCAGTCAGCATTTAGAGAAGGTGTTTAGCATCAATAGCTTCTATCTTAGTGTGCAGTAATGTGTTCGATCAGCCAAAGCAAAGAAAATGACTTCACAAAAAATCTCTCAATCCTTTCACTATTGTCTCATTTCCAGGTTAAGTGTGCATGTGTGTGTGTGTGTGTGTTGTCCATTTGGCACCTGAAGGTGAGATTCATTTTAGAGCCTCATTGTCCTCATGAAAAGACGAAAGGGATTTTATCAGCGGGCGACAGACACGTTCAAGCAGCGTCTCAAAATTGCATTCTCTTTCCTCGCATGATGCTTCATTACTCTTTACTCACGATCCTCCCCAGCTGGAGTTTATTACTATCTCTTTACACTTTTATCTTATCAGACCAAGCCATATTTATGGTCCAGGACACATGGCCGCATCACAGCAGCATCGGTGTGTGTGTGTTGCAGAGAAAAGATTGCATGCTTAGAGTGAGCACTTTTGTGTACTTAATTTGACCAGAAAGATGTTTGTGTGAGTGTGTGTGATTGTGCCCTGAGATGGGTTGGCACCTCAGGGCTGTCCCCTGCCTTGTGCCCCGAGTCCACTGGGATAGGCTCCAGGCTCACTGTGACCCTGTGTAGGATAAATGGTACAGAAAATGGATGGATGCATGAATGTTTGTGTGATGGCTAGAAGTGATATGAGTGATATGAATGATCAGGCTACAAATCTGTCAATACCTACAGTATCTCACCTAGAGTGAGTCATATAAAATACAACTAAATCACTCCACAGAATTACTGTGAGTGTTAGGGGACAAGGCCTTTTGTGTTGTGACTCACAGGGATTATTATTAAATTTGTCATATTTTCAATTTAGTCAGTGATCCTAAAATGGAACAGTGGCAGGTTTAGGATGGCACTGCTGAACAAAGTGAGGATTTGAAATCCAACCAGTAACAACAAACCAATAAAAGATGGATTAAAAGAGCTCTTCTTCACATGAACAAGATATGTAGATATACAAACAGCAAAAAGATGTGAAAACATTTCCAGTTGATGTGTATGTGGAGTTTTAATATTCATTGTTGGTATGTGTTCACTTCAGCATGAACTCTTCAAATGATATAAGGAACAAAATAAAAGTTGTTACAGTTCTTGACCACAAGGTCATGCAGTCACAAAACTTCTTGGGTAAATTCAGGGCATGATCCTGAAGATGCTCATCTAGTTTCGTGATGATAATGTAGATGCATTGCTGAGATACACCCTCACATCCTGTTTTATTGCGTTTGCCAGAGAGTTACATGAGAACGGTTTTGAATATCAAAATTCCTTTGATAACTTTTGTTCAAACAGGTCTCAAGATGATGTGAGCCAAATTTGGTGACGGTTGGACAAATTTTAGAGGAGTAGCAGCAAAAATGGCAGTTAGATATAGGCATTTTTAGCATGTTATTGTGGCTTTTGACCAGTAGGTGGCGCTGGCACGAGATTTATTGCATAGCCTCGGGTCATGATGCCTGCCAAGTTTGAAGATGCCTACCAAGATTTGTGTCAGTGCACAAAATCGTTGCTGAGATACAGCCTCACTTCTTGTTTGGTGGCTTTGCTGTCAGACTCATAGGCCAGTTACGGACAAACCATTTGGAGTCTTCAAAATTCTTTTGATAATTTTGTGAGGCTTACTCTGAAGATGACGTTTGCCAAATTTGGTGATGATTGGACAAAGTTTGTAAGAGGAGTAGTGAAAAAATCCAATAAAATCCAAGATGGCGGAATATTTAATTAGGTGGAAATTGGGTGCATTGAACTCATCTTGACCCAGGGAATTCAGGGATAGCTTTTAATTCTTGTTGAAAAAAAAGTTATGACCATAAACATGTTTCCAAATTAGATTCAATTTTGACCCAATGGTGGCACTAGAGCATTGGCAGCATTTGGCCCAAATTTGGTCAGAATGTTCCTTAGACCCTCCCCAATCAGTGTGCCAAGTTTCAAATTTTTTACCAAATGGTTTTATGGGCTGCCATAGACACCCTAGCAGAAAAGGTAGAATAACAATAAAATAATAATAATAATAATAATAATAATAATAATAATAATAATAATAATAATACTTGCTCAGTATTAGGTCACAGTGGATGTGAGCCTTTGTCTCATGCATAAATGAGGAGAAAAATGTTTAAGTGTACTGTATAACACTATGATTTGATTGACATCAAAATGCATTTGATCTATGCATGTTCTGAAAATCAGTCATACTGTCATATTTCCTAATGTGCAATACTGATAAGCGTTCTGTCACTAATCCTTAGTAATCCTTCTTTTTGCTGACGCATATACTTCCATCTGCTCCCTCCGTGTATCCTCTTATTAGTGCAACAGAAATTGGGGACGAAAGAAAATTTTCAAAATGTTGGCTGAAGCAAAATATAGCTCTTCACCGCTCATGAATTCTGGATTAAACTGCTGAGTCACGATGGAAGCACTCACATTCAGTTCACCGTAAAGTGTATTAAAACCCACCCAGCTACCAGTTTAACAGACTACAGAAGAAGAAAATAGACGCCACACATCTTGGCTTATCGCTTAGAACTAACAGTTTAGACTGATGTAGAAGAAAGTTGGAGCAGCAATAATATTTAATGATTTACAGTCTGGGGAGTGTATTGTATTGTAAATAAAATGTTCTATAGGCATGTTAGTGATGCATATCCACCAAAAAGCAGATCACTGCTCACACTGGAGTTCGTCATCACTTGTGTTTTATTCAAATCGACAATTTGTGCAGAGAGCAGCCACTGGAATAAAATAAAATGCTACACAATGTTGAAGTTATGTGCATATGATGATAAATATCAATAACGGTAAAGAGTGAATGTTCACATTGCACATTGTGTGTTCTGGCACTGATCCTTGTTTAGTTTCCATTTGGTTGAATCTTCACTGCCATCTTACGCCATAATCTCAAGTCAAGTGTGTTGGCATTACTACAGACTCAAGCAGCCAAATTTACCCAGAAGGCATAGCTCAGTTTCTGATGCAGTTATCAAAATGGCCACTTATGACCAGAAAAAAAACAAATACTCACACACGATCTCTGGTGGAGCTGCATTGGGCTGTGCAGTATAAACAATAGTTTTCTACACCATTTCCAATATTAATGCCAACATTATAAAGATTACACATTGGCCTTGTATCACTACAAGGCCAATGTGACCCACTCCAGTAAAATAAATAAATAAATAAAACAAATTAAATTTCACCTCCAGTCTTGCAAATAGTTATGCACTGGTGGCTACAAATTAGCACAACTTGAAGTGCATAACGGTAATTGGTATCCAGTCACTGTTAGCAGTAATCTCTTTATCTGATCTGTTTGTTAACGCGGTAAAATGAAACAAATTGGTATCCTCAGTGTAAAAAAAAATCAAAAACAATGTATAATATACAGTGAAGGAACACGTCCACACAGTATTTCTTTCCTTTACAGAATCTGAATCTTTTATACTTTAGGACGCTCATATAAACAAACCAACCGCATAAATAAAAAATTAAATTTAATATAGAATCTTACTGAAGCCTGAGGATGCTACACAAAGTCATACAAGTCATTGAAGACAAATATAATACAGAACAGACAACCAAAAATAAATATACATATGGTAGCATTCTGAGAACATTTTAGGAGACACAGAGTTGCATGTGTAAAGATCGGGGGGGGGGGGGGGGTAGGTTGTGTTAGCTTGCTCTTAATACACTAGTTAGCATTATAATGAAGGTCTGTCTGCCAACATATACTGCCAGCTAGCAACAACATATAACAGCAGCTTATTGTTTAGCTACTTCAGTGACCACCCCTTGGTGTAACACTAACCAGCTAGCTGGTTAATACTTTATTTTATGTCATCATTAGCTAGCTACCTTGCTAAAAACGTTTAGCTAGCTTAGTCAAACAGCAGCCCCTTGTTGCAATGCTATCTAGCTTGTTTAATGGCAAATTCTGGTTAGCTCGCTTTAAATATTTTTTAACAGCTAAAAACTTTTTCAATTCATTCCAGATCACCTAAGCTGCTTGTACTAAGGTCACATGCTATGTGGGTAACTATCTATCTAGTTATGGGCTTCATAAAATGGGTATTAAATAGCCTTTTGTCTAGTGTTACACCAAGGAGATGTCACTGCAGCAGCTAAATGTAAATATTAAACAAGACAGTGTTACACTGTCTGCATACTCAAGTAATAGCTAAACATCACTAACTAGATAATTAACTAGCTGGGTTCTTTTTTTTTTTTTTTTTTTTTTTTTTTTTTTTTTTTTTTAAGGATTCCAAGAGACTCCATCAACAATCAAGGACAAAAAACAAAAGTCTTACATATGGTTACACTGTTTATATTTAAAAAAAAAACAAAAAAAAACAAACACATTTTTTAACTCTCAGCAGAAAAAATGCCAAATTGTGCAGCACTCTTCAGAAATCATCCAGTACATCACAAACATGTATGGAGAATTTTTATTATTATTATTTTTAATATAATCTTTTCTTTTTTTTTTTTTTTTACATTTCAGATAAGATGATCTATAAGCTACTTTACAAATCTCTAACATTTCACAGCTCAGTGCTTGTTTAGCAGACCCTCCAGGATTTTGCGATTTTGCAATCACAGAAAAAAAACCCAAATCAAGGAAACTCTTCAATATATGGAATATATAAGGTGCTTGCAATTTTTCAAAATTACCGCAGATTTTGGCCAAGACGCATTGTGTGACGCCATCACAACACACACTTTGCACTGAACAGGAGTACAGCTAAAAGGTCTCATTTATCAACAAACATCGCTGCAAAAGACAAATTTCGTGCAACTGCAATTTTGTCCAGTGCAAGCACAAAAAAACTCCACAAGTTGCATCGCAAATTTTGAAAAAAGCCTCGGCGAAATCAAGCATTTTTTGCCGCAACAAATACAAAAAAAAAATCTCAGCGAAATCCTGTATGGACTGATTTAGGTCCAGAGGGCTCAGTCCTGATTTTAGGACACACATATACACATAGACTTTGAGATTTGGAGAGAATGTGTCTCTCCTGGGTTAATAAGTTTCTTAAGTCTCCTGTAAAATCAGCAGTGTGCTTCAGAAATCCCAAACAGAAAAAAAAACAAATATATATGGATGGAGCTTTGAGAACGAGGAAGAGGAGGTAACATTGGTGCTGAAGTGATATCCAAAAGGAAACAAGTAAAGTCCGAAGTTGAATATTGTTCTTCAAGCTAAAAGACCCATTTTTTCCAGTTTGTAACTTGTACAGTGATGTGACAAATTACAAGCAGGCGAATGCACAAATTATATCTCTAAACATTATATATATTTAAAAAAACAACAACTCCTCAGTTTGCATTCGATTGCACATAAGATATTTGTGAACCACACACACAAGCACACTAAAGGAAATTATTTTACACTTTTTAGAGTCGATTTTAAGCAGACAAACGTACACGTGTTGTGTCTTACTCTCAGGAGCAACTTATCGTCCGGGGAAATTGCATGTCGCGTTTGTCTTTTTGGAAATGCTCCTGCGAAGAAGCCATAAACCCAGAATGTTATTGTATAGCACGTGAATGTCAGTGCCACAGGTGGGATCCAGAAGGAGAAAACAGCATTATATATTTCTTCTGAAAATCTGTATGGTCCACGAGGAGGGACAAAAAAAGAAAGCCTGGAGATGAAAGGCGACATGCTTACTCGTTCTGGATGCAGTCCAAATCGACAGAGCAGCAGATTTTCCCATTCTGCAGGAGAACAGAGTGCGACATTATTTATTACCCACAACACACCACAAAATAAAAATGCTAATCATCCATCAGCTTGCTGTAATATATGTCAAGTTTCTATCCAAGTCAATCTTGTTGTATTGACTGTTTATAATGGCTGGCCTGCAACTGCGCTCACAAAACATTAATCAGGTTTATTTACCAGCTCATTATTGTTGCTGTACTCAATGTAACATAACATTACAGCATTTTAAGTGCTGATCACTCCACTAGTGATTGATAAACAGTGCGGAGTGGCAAAGCAGGGGTACAGTGTGCGCGTACCTTGCATGTGCAGGTGGTGCATGGTGCATCGGGATCGCTCCACATGGCGCCACTGAGGCGCATGATGCCGTTGGGATCGTGACACGTCTGCCTGGGGTCAGAGGTCTCAACGTCATCGGCGCAGGGTTCAGAAATGCAGCGAGGACAACACTCCCCGTCCAACACGGTTGAGTGATTACACAGCAGGACAGGACAAGAGAGAGATACACACCCCACCTCTCCCTCCTACACACACAAGAGCGAGCGAGAGAGGGAGAGATTAGAGTGATGCACATGGAATGAAGTGAAGCAAATGCAGACATTTTCAATTCTTTTCTTTCGGAACATGTTGGATAAGAACAACCTGTATTAATCCAGGAAAAACAAAAGCTTTTCTTCAAATGTCCCTGACTAGAAAATAAAATCTCATTCTTCAAGCAATAATTCTTATTCTTGTTCTGTCCTACACTCGTCTCACACTGCGTGCATACGGTTAGGTCCTGGAAAAACGACATTTCATTCCAATGTACACAAGCTATATACAGTGAGGGAAAAATTATTTGATCCCCTACTGATTTTGTACGTTTGCCCACTGACAAAGAAATGATCAGTCTATAATTTTAATGGTAGGTGTATTTTAACAGTGAGAGACAGAATAACAACAAAACAAATCCAGAAAAACGCATTTCAAAAAAGTTATAAACTGATTTGCATTTTAATGAGTGAAATAAGTATTTGACCCCATCGACCCCATTAGTATTTGGTGGCAAAACCCTTGTTGGCAATCACAGAGGTCAGACATTTCTTGTAGTTGGCCACCAGGTTTGCACACATCTCAGGATGGGTTTTGTCCCACTCCACTTCGCAGATCCTCTCCAATTCATTAAGGTCTCGAGGCTGACGTTTGGCAACCTGAACCTTCAGCTCCCTCCACAGATTTTCTATGGGATTAAGGTCTGGAGACTGGCTAGGCCACTCCAGGACCTTAATGTGCTTCTTCTTGAGCCACTCCTTTGTTGCCTTGGCTGTGTGTTTTGGGTCATTGTCATGCTGGAATACCCATCCACGACCCATTTTCAATGCCCTGGCTGAGGGAAGGAGGTTCTCACCCAAGATTTGTCGGTACATGGCCCCATACATCGTCCCTTTGATGCGGTGCAGTTGTCCTGTCCCCTTAGCAGAAAAACACCCCCAAAGCATAATGTTCCCACCTCCCATGTTTGATGGTGGGGATGGTGTTATGACTTGGGGTCATTGGCAGCATTCCTTCTCCTCCAAACACGGCGAGTTGAGTTGATGCCAAAGAGATCTGACCACACCTGACCACAACACTTTCACCCAGTTCTCCTCTGAATCATTCAGGCAAACTTCAGACGGGCCTGTACATTGTGCTTTCTTGAGCAGGGGGACCTTGCTGCAGGATTTCAGTCCTTCACGGCGTAGTGTGTTACCAATTGTTTTCTTGGTGACTATGGTCCCAGCTGCCTTGAGATCATTAACAAGATCCTCCCATGTAGTTCTGGGTTGATTCCTCACAATTCTCATGATCACTGAAACTCCACGAGGTGAGATCTTGCATGGAGCCCCAGACCGAGGGAGACTGACAGTTATTTTGTGTTTCTTCCATTTGCGAATAATCGCACCAACTGTTGTCACCTTCTCACCAAGCTGCTTGGCGATGGTCTTGTAGCCCATTCCAGCCCTGTGTAGGTCTACAATCTTGTCCCTGACATCCTTGGACAGCTCTTTGGTCTTGGCCATGGTGGAGAGTTTGGAATCTGATTGATTGATTGCTTCTGTGGACAGGTGCCTTTTTACAGGTAACAAGTGAGACTGGAAGCCTTTAAGAGAGTGCTCCTAATCTCAGCTCATTACCTGTGTAAAAGACACCTGGGAGCCAGAAATCTTGCTGATTGATAGAGGATATTATTTACTTACTTACTTATTTCCCTCATTAAAATGCAAATCAATTTATAACTTTTTTGAAATGCGTTTTTTCTGGATTTTTTTGTTGTTATTCTGTCTCTCACTGTTAAAATACACCTACCATTAAAATTATAGACTCATCATTTCGTCAGTGGGCAAATGTACAAAATCAGCAGGGGATCAAATACTCCCCCCCCCACTGTATCGTCGGGTCCATAAGTCATTATAAGTTGCATTTTCATTTGAATTTGGGGAAACCACTTGAAGCATTCTTTGTGTTGAACTATTTCAATTGCTTTTGTTTGATTTGTTCATTGCAAACAGCTGAAAGTCTGTAAATTTTGACAATAAACCTGATTTGCAATGGGGGTTGGATCATTTTGATTGCAACTATATGTATGTATGTATGTATACACTGTATGATGTATATGATATACTCCAAAGTGTTTGGCAACCTATGGGTAATATGGGTAAAAAAAAAAGGTTATAAAAATATTTTGTCTTATTTCATTTTTGTGTTCTCTGCTCTTCTCTATGAGTGACTATTTGGATTTTATGTCACCTCACAAATATATATTTTATATTTTCATATTCATATTTGTTAAATATGTTTATAAGGACTTATTTCCTTAGAATAAATGTACTGCAATTACAAGTTTAATTGCTCTCATACAGTCCCAGTGAATTTCAGCTTTCATTTCCAAGTATTTGAACCTTTGAACCCACAGATTTTTCAAGTGATCAAAAATATTGAACTCGTGTCTGACAGGTGTTTCTTGATGCCCAGGTGTGCCCTAGAGTTGTGTGCATAGGTTTGATTGGACAACTGGCATTCCAAGAGTGCTGATATTTAGTATAACAGCACTGATACATGTCACTGTGTGTATCACTCCATTTGTCTTGTTGACTACATAAAATTTCCAATTCTTGCAACACACAAACTCTCTATCCAGCTGTGGCTTCTTTGGGAACTATTTTCTTTGAGAAAATATTAAAATAAACCAGAATATTTATTTTTTAAACTGCTGCTCATGCTGCGAGAGTATGGCCCTTCCCACCCAGACAGCATGGACAATTTTGCTCTCTTGGACTCCTGGCCACAGATTTTAAAGTTACCAAATTTTTATGCACCAACAGGTATGGAAAACATTTTGCTTACAAGTGTAAGCGAGATAACAGCCCAAAAAATTAAAAAAAGCATCCCAGAAGAAACACTGTTTTGTTTTGTATTCATTGTCTCTGCATTGTCAACTTCATATCTGATATCTGGTTGCATTGCTGGTTTGTTCTTCTTCTCACCAGAGGCATAAAGTAGCTTGCAACAATTTTGCATTCAGTTCCATTTATGCTTTAGTTCAAAAAATTTCAGACACAGCTACTACTCTGCCCTTTTCCCCTGTGGATTCCCAGCATGAGCTGCTGTCTGACCAAAACTGATGTAATTACACATCTCTAGGTCTTTTACAATCTTAAATTAGGGCTTGACCTTTTACTGCCTGTCTTATTTATAAAACCAGTGCTAAGCCACTGAGTTTTGTGTTGCTTTCTCTGATAAGTGTGTTTCTGTTTGGGTGAGTGAGTGATGGAGGCTGTAATTTTTCCTCATTTGCCAAACATCATAGCAGAGGTTTGCTCCTAGAGTGACATCATTAGCTGACTACACTGATAAAGATTTAGCCCTGATTGTTTTAAATCAAAGCGGCATGCAATAGTAAATGGCATGTCGGCCTTGATTTTGAAGATAACTAGGAGTGCTCAGACTGAAACTACATTTACCTTACTAGTACACTGTGGTTGAGGATACTGGAAAGAGGACAGACAGGCGTCTGTCTCTCCAAGTGTGTAGAGTGAGAGTGGAGAAGGAGAGTGTGAAATAGATGGATATGGAGAAAATGGATGGTACTGTTTTAGCGTGTTTTTGTAGACTGTGCGATGAAACACTTCTCGATGAAAAGATAAAGCACTGCAGTAGTTGACCTACTTACTCATAATGGTTCTGCTCTCACAAAGGTAGCAGCAATTAGAGGAGGTTTTTCCTTATCCTGCTGTGCATTATAGCAGTCATATAACAAAATTAATTGCAAAATCTGGCAGCCCACCATGACGCCCTGGCAAACTCTGCCAGCTGCGATGAACTCTGGCTGAAAGGCCATGGCGGAAAAGAGACAGCAGCTTTCAGGATGAGATGAGTTATTTATTTAATTTATCAATTTACTTTTCATCCTGCATTTCATCAGCATGCTTTTAAAACAACAGTTATTTAAACAATAATTTGTATGGTCATTATTATTATTACCCATCCATTTTCTTCTACTTCTTATCCTACAAAGGGTTGCGAGGAGCCTAGAGCCTATGCCAGGGAACTCGGGGTGCAATCCCATTGCAGGGCATGATTGTACATACACTTACACACCCATTCACACACTATGGACAGTTTGGAAGTACCAATCAGCCCACAGCACATATCTTTGGACTGGGTAGCTGGAGGAAACCCGTGAAGCATGGGGAGAACACTAATCCACGTGCCCCTATTATTATTATTATGCTTATTATTATTATTATTATCATTATAATCATCATCATCATCATCATCATCATCAGGTGGGTGGTATGTACATAAACTACAAATCTAGAATAGAATAAAAATAGAATAGCTTTACTACCTTTAAGACCAATATGTATTCATGCACAAAAACAAAAATCAACACCCTGCATAATAAATCCAGTCAATAAAACCTGCACTGATAGCACCTTATTAATCAAAAACAAACAACTGACATTTGGGCCCCAGGAAATTCTAATTCCTATTTTCATAAACTCAGCACAATCTTCAATGATTAGGGTCGTACAGCAGAATCATGCTGCAGTGAATGATGCTCTGAAGACTAATTTATAGGGAATTCAACTGTGGAAAGCAGCCAGGCGAATATTATTTAGATTACTTTACGTGCCTGCAAATGTAATTATGTAATGATAACTCCAAAAAACACCAAGAAAGTTAAACAGGGAAGAAAACTGCATTTTTTAAATTGCTATCAGTAAGAAAACAGGTCTTCTTTTTCTTTTCACCTCGTGGTGGGTGTAACCCTTAAATCGCTTGACGGACAAGTTATTTCAGCATTAAATTATTGCCATTTTTGTGTGTACAGTCACTAGTGAACATTAGAGGACAATTAACACGCTGCAGATGGGTTTCGTATTCTTCCTACTCTCATCCTATTTCCTGTTCTCATCTTCACAAGGAGGAAGTGGATTAAAGACACAGGATAGCACTACAGTCCTCTGACTTTTGCTAATTTTGTTAGCGTTAAAATCTGCACTCCATCGTTGACGGTACTTCTAATATTTGACTTACTACTAATTTCACCACAGTTGTGTTGCTGAATAAGGCACGTGACCCATTAAATGACATGTAGAAGTGTGCGATGCAAAGTAGACGCAAAAGTAACTAATATAAAAATCTTCAAAAAAATAGTTTGTGTGAATTATTGAAACCTGTGTGAATACACAGCCTTTTGTGTATTTCAGGGCAGAATGGAAGTTGTTTGTTCTGCCATGCTGGACAATGGACGTGACCTAATTGCTTGGGACCTGAACATCTGTAACACACTTACAGAGCCCTGACCTAACTACAGCATAATGCCATTTGTGGCAGGCTATGAAAATGCTGCTGTCTATTCATCACTGTTGAAGCAAACAGCAGATATGGCTGCAGATCCTGCTAGGAAGGAAAAGGTAGCTTGACATTGAAGAAGACTGAAGATTGGAGTGAAAAGAATGGGCACAGCACAGCAGTGGCACTGAGCATCCTATAGACTGGTGTTAAGACTGCCTTGGCAAAATTAAAGTTGGATTCCCCAACCAATATGCCTGGAAAAGTGCATAATCCTTTTTGTGGTATATTCACCCATGCAATTGTCTGAGCTATTCCACAAGGTACTGATTTCTTCTGACAGATGTGCCAGCATTCAAAACAAATTTTATAATGGTATAAAATCACTCGCTACTGGCCCTTAAGGAAATAATGCCTGCAGCAAAAAAAATTGTGATGGGCACAGAGATCTTACAGAGAGCACTTCAAGCTATGGGAGTCATGTTAAAATCCCTGGTGCTGTTAAAGCAGATTAGGAGAGAAGTTTGGCTGGATCAAATGCCAAAATCACTGTCAGAGCCTGGTCAAAACATGCTGCATCAGCTGCCATTGGTACCTGGACAGGTCTTTGGTACACAGGCCCTGGAATCCTTTTATTCAAGATGAAAGCAAAACATGAAGAAACAGACTGCACTTTGGCACTCTGTCTGTTCTGTGCAACAGCGATGGAAGAAGCCACGCAAGGTGCAGCAGGTACCACATTGGTGCCAACCACAAAGGCAGTTTCATGCTAGGACAAGGCATGATCAAGTCTCTAAAGCAAATTGGCCAAAACTGCCAGGGGATCTTGCCGTTGGTTCTGAAATCACAGGTCTGATGGTGGGATGGTTCTCCCCTCTATAACTTGAGCACTGGAGCTTCACTAGACCAGTGGCTAGTGAGCACACTGTTCACAGGATATCATTTACAGTTTCACCATGGAACAATACCAAAACACATGCAATGGCCCCACAGAGGCAGCCTGACAACACTCAAGCCTTCTGGCTGTGGAAGTGCAGTCGCTACTAGATGGATACTACATGGACCAGAAAGCCTCACAGATTTTTTCCAAGATATTTTCTGATTCCAAAAAAAGGAGACACAATCCGCTCCATCTTTTGATATGAGATACTTAAATGTCTGCCATTCTGTATACACATACACCTGACCATCACACCCATATGTGCTTGTTGAACATCCCATTCCAGAGTTACAACAATGCTGTGCCTGACGCACTCACAGCAGCACAAAACACATTGTCAATGTCACTGTTGGCTGAGATGATCCACCAGATAAAGCAAGATCTGCTAAGCTTTCTATTAATGGTTGTGGTACAGAGGAACCACCAAATCGTGCAGAACATCACTGCTACTTTCAGTAACTGTACACACACATACTGTGTCCCAGGTGGTAGAGTGGGTTGCCGGTTCGATCCCTGGCCCACATGGATCCACATGCCAAAGTGTCCTTGGGCAAGACACTGAGCCCCAAGTTGTTCCCAATGGCAGGCTAGCACCTTGCATGGCAGCGCTGTAGTCATTGGTGTGTGAGTGAATGAGAACAACATTACTGATTGCATTATTTTTGTATAATTGCTTGGCTTGGATGGTAGTTCTGGCTGAACGTTATTGTTTCTATAGTAACAGCTCTTACACTGGGACTTGTACTGCAGATGCTCCAACTAATCAAAATGTTTTTTAAGAGCACAAGCGCAAGAGAGATAGTGAGAGGGGGAGTTGTCGACTGTTTTAATCGCAGCTATAATGCAAGCGATAACGAACTAACTTATCTCTTGGTCATTCTACAGCATTATATCAGCATAGTTATTTTGTTAAATATATGAAATAAGCATTGTTTGATAGTGGCTAAAGTAGCTTTTTAATGGATAGTGACATTGTTGATTGTGTACATTTCTGTTTATGTTAATACGGAATATTTTGTGTTTTATTTCTCCATAATATTGCACCTCCTGGCAACAACATTTTACTATCCTATAATATGCACATGGCATTTTTACATAAAACAGAATTCATATTCTATGGATTCACATTCACAGCAACCTAAGCTTTGACAGTACATACAGTATGTACTATTATTTGTCATACCAGAAAAGGACATTGAAAATTGTGTGTGTGTGTGTGTTGTGTGTGTGTACCAGGCATCGACATTGCTGGCAATTATAGATCCAAGATTCTCCGCTGTGGTAAAGTGTGTGCCTGTTCTGATGAACACACTGACTGCTCTGGCGTGTGTCACACTCCGGACAGCAGGAAAGATCCATGTCAGGAGTGGTGCAGTCACACACTCTCCGCCTGCAGAACACTTTCCCATCCTACATGCACACATAATATATAGATATGTCCTGGTAACCAGTCACATGATGCATCACAATATTCAGCACACACAATAATCTCGTTCTTATTGTGGATTTAAATTGTCTTCTCTAAAATAATTACTGAGGCTGTGTTTGTGTTCCTAATGGGTGTGTGTGTGAGAGAGATTACCTTACAGGTGCACACAGTGCAATGATCGTGGTTGAGGCTCCACTCTTGTCCATTGTGTTTTAGCTCTTCACCTTGTACGCAGTCCCCAGTGCATTCAGGGCCGTTCATGCACACACAGTCGAAGGTTCCTGGCAGGTTCACACACACTGAGTCGTTCCAGCATGTGTGTGTGTGCATGGTACACTCGTCAATATCTACAACACAAAACCACATTTGCACTGGTTTTAAATAAAAAAAGAGTGAAAAACATTCTGCTGATAAGGTACAGAGACTTTACTGAGACTTTAAATGTATGAAGGAATACTTCGATTATATTAAACATTGTGTATTGTAACAATAAACATAATACAATTAAATGTGAGCACAGATAATTAACTGTCACACAACGCTGCTAATAAACAATGCTGCCTTGAAATTGTCACTTTTATCTATCAAACATCAACACAGGGGTTAATGATTGGTTGAGTGTTTATGACTGTCCCACTTCCTGTGAAGTCTACAACAAATTGAGCAAATGAAGTCAGTTGTCACCACTGACACTGGCTTTGAACTCAGTCGTCACCATTGACACTGACTTTGACATTCAGCAAAGGTAATCTACCTGATAACAGAAAATTCATGTTGTCTCTCTGCAAAACATATCAAATTCCATTGTGTAGGAATACTTGTACAAAAAAAACACAACAAATGGTATATTAACGTTTTTCTCTCCTTACAGTGTAGTTACATCTTCAGTTATTTATTTATTTATTTATTTTTCACAAATGATGTCTGGCAAATAAACTCTAGATACAAAAGTTGGGCCACTGTTTACACAGTAAATATGTAAATGAACACAGAATGCAATGATTTGCAAATCTCATAAACCCATATGTTATTCACAATAGAACATAGAAAACATATCAAATGTTTAAACTGAGGAAATGTACCATTTTCAGAAAAAAAATATGGTGATTTGGAATTTGATGGCCAAAACACATCTCAAAAAAGTTGGGATGGGGGCAACAAAAGGCTGGAAAAGTAAGTGTTACTAAAAAGAAGCTGGAGGTTAATTGGCAATGGGTCAGTAACATGATTGGGTATAAAAGGAGTATCTCAGAGAGGCAGAGTCTCTCAGAAGTAAAGATGGGCAGAGGTTCACCAGTCTGCAAAAAACTGCATCTACAAATTGTGGAACAATTTCAGAATAATGTTCCTCAACGTAAAATTGCGAAGACTATGAATCTCTCATTATCTACAGTTCATAATATCATCAAAAGATTCCGAGAATAAGGAGAAATTTCTGTGCGCAAGGGACAAGGGTGAAAATCAATATTGCATGCCCGTGATCTTCGGGCCCTCAGGCGGCACTGCATTAAAAACAGGCCTGATTCTGTAATGGAAATCACTGCATGGGCTCAGAAACACCTCCAGAACTCATTATCTGTGAACACAGTTCACCGTGCCATCCACAAATGCAGGTTAAAGCTCTATCATGCAGAGAAGAAGCCATATGTGAACATGATCCAGAAACGCTTCCGTCTTCTCTGGGCCAAAGCTCATTTAAAATGGACTGAGGCAAAGTGGAAAACTGTTCTGTGGTCAGACGAATCGAAATGTGAAATTCTTTTTGGAAACCATGGACGCCGTGTCCTCTAAATTAAAGAAGACTAAAGAGGAGAGGGACCATCCGGCTTTTTATCAGCGTTAAGTTCATAAACCTGCATCTCTGATGGTATGGGGGTGCATTAGTGCCTATGGAATGGGCAGCTTGCACATATGGAAAGGCACCATCAATGCTGAAAGGTATATACAGGTTTTAGAGCAATGTCTGCTTCCATCCAGATTCCATCCCATCTTTACTTCTGAGAGACTCTGCCTCTCTAAGATACTCTTTTTATACCCAATCATGTTACTGACCTGTTGCCAATTAACCTAATTAGTTGCCAAATGTTCCTCCAGCTGTTTCATTTCAGTAACACTTTTCCAGCCTTTTGTTGCCCCGTCCCAACTCTTTTGAGACGTACTGCGGTCATGAAATTCAAAATTACCTTATTTTTTCCTTAAAATGGTACATTTCCTCACTTTAAACATTTGATATGTTTTCTGTGTTCTATTGTGAATAACATATGGGTTTATGAGATTTGCAAATCATTGCATTCTGTTTTTATTTACATTTTACACAGCGTCCCAACTTTTTTGGAATTGGGGTTGTACTACCCACATAAGTAGCCTGAGAATTATTATCAAGGTCTGACTGAATACAAATGTTGTTCTGCCTCAGTTCATTTCCTCTATTCTGATCCAGGGGTTTACAAAAACATGTTTATTCCACAATGTTGGAATGTATTTACACTTCAGTGGTTTTGCTTTTGCTATAATACAATTATACATTATATAAAATATAATTTATTTATATTATATATAATATTGTAATTATAGTGCTCACATTATAACTCAATGAGAGCTGCAAGTCTCCTTTCTCTCGATACTGTGCAGTGCATTATTCCAACTCTGGATAGTAAACTGATAATTACGTGATTACCAGAGTATCATAAACAATATAATGACTATTAAGATTGTTAATGTAAAAGATTTTTTAAAAAGGTTATATGGATTTTCAACCTCAGAAAAGTGACAGTAACATCTGGGCTGTTAGACCTTCTGAAGAGTAAACAACTTTAATTTGTTCTCTGAATAGTCTAATATTTTCAGTAACATTCACATTGTGCGCAATAACTGAATCGATGCACCAATCCGTGTTAGAGCCCGCCCTCCCAACTTTGAGAAATCCAAAATATAACATCCATATAGATATATATTATACAGGTGCATCTCAATAAATTAGAATGTCGTGGAAAAGTTCATTTATTTCAGTAATTCAACTCAAATTGTGAAACTCGTGCATTAAATAAATTCAGTGCACACAGACTGAAGTAGTTTAAGTCTTTGGTTCTTTTAATTGTGATGATTTTGGCTCACATTTAACAAAAACCCACCAATTCACTATCTCAACAAATTAGAATACTTCATAAGACCAATAAAAAAACATTTTTAGTGAATTGTTGGCCTTCTGGAAAGTATGTTCATTTACTATACATGTACTCAATACTTGGTAGGGGCTCCTTTTGCTTTAATTACTACCTCAATTCGGCGTGGCATGGAGGTGATCAGTTTGTGGCACTGCTGAGGTGGTATGGAAGCCCAGGTTTCTTTGACAGTGGCCTTCAGCTCATCTGCATTTTTTGGTCTCTTGTTTCTCATTTTCCTCTTGACAATACCCCATAGATTCTCTATGGGGTTCAGGTGTGGTGAGTTTGCTGGCCAGTCAAGCACACCAACACCATGGTCAATTTAACCAACTTCTGGTGCTTTTGGCAGTGTGGGCAGGTGCCAAATCCTGCTGGAAAATGAAATCAGCATCTTCAAAAAGCTGGTCAGCAGAAGGAAGCATGAAGTGCTCCAAAATTTCTTGGTAAACGGGTGCAGTGACTTTGGTTTTCAAAACACACAATGGACCAACACCAGCAGATGACATTGGACCCCAAATCATCACAGACTGTGGAAACTTAACACTGGACTTCAAGCAACTTGGGCTATGAGCTTCTCCACCCTTCCTCCAGACTCTAGGACCTTGGTTTCCAAATGAAATACAAAACTTGCTCTCATCTGAAAAAAGGACTTTGGACCACTGGGCAACAGTCCAGTTCTTCTTCTCCTTAGCCCAGGTAAGATGCCTCTGATGTTGTCTGTGGTTCAGGAGTGGCTTAACAAGAGGAATACGACAACTGTAGCCAAATTCCTTGACACGTCTGTGTGTGGTGGCTCTTGATGCCTTGACCCCAGCCTCAGTCCATTCCTTGTGAAGTTCACTCAAATTCTTGAATCGATTTTGCTTGACAATCCTCATAAGGCTGCGGTTCTCTCAGTTGGTTGTGCATCTTTTTCTTCCACACTTTTTCCTTCCACTCAACTTTCTGTTAACATGCTTGGATACAGCACTCTCTGAACAGCCAGCTTCTTTGGCAATGAATGTTTGTGGCTTACCTAGTGAACCAAACTGAGAGACCATTTTGAAGGCTCAGGAAACCTTTGCAGGTGTTTTGAGTTGATTAGCTGATTGGCATGTCACCATATACTAATTTGTTGAGATAGTGAATTGGTGGGTTTTTGTTAAATGTGAGCCAAAATCATCACAATTAAAAGAACCAAAGACTTAAACTACTTCAGTCTGTGTGCATTGAATTTATTTAATACACGAGTTTCACAATTTGAGTTGAATTACTGAAATAAATGAACTTTTCCACGACATTCTAATTTATTGAGATGCACCTGTATATTTTGATCACAAACTGAAATGCTCACTGTGCCTTGTAGAGAAAACACACACTCCTAGTATTTATCACTCGAAACACAGCGGAAGGAATGTATGTCACCCAGCAGGTTACAAAGAATAATAAATAAATAAAGTGTCGTGTTTGACGAGCCGCAAAGTGCATAACACTTCTTTGTCATGCGGTACGGAAATACAGAGGTAAAAGTTTAACTGCGAATGAGGAAAGCTGTTTAGAGAGCCAAGAGAAAGAAAGAAGGAGGCTTTTAGGCATTCAAAGAGAAAGAAAGACAAGAAGGAGGACAGGAAAGAAAGAAAGGAAAGGTGTTGTACTTACCTTTGGTCAAAATAATTATGCAGTGCAGTTGGGTTCCAGCAGTATTTTGCAATAAACAATGATGAAATAAAACAAGATTTTTAGGTGGCCCTCCCATATGCGCTGCTTAAATAAAGAATGAAACACTTTTTAAAAACTTCCAGAACATCTGTCTTATGAATAAACAGTGGCTGCTGCTGTTGATGTGCATGTATGGTGTGTTAGCATGAGTGTAAATAAATATTCATTAGGCCATGTACAAGTCTGATAAAGTGTGTGTGTGTGTTTTGATGGTGTAACGAGTCCCAGTCCCAAGTCCCAGCTCCACACTTATTATTAATAGAGGTGAGTTGTTAGCATTTGACTTTTCTCCTGATGGCAGTTTAATTTGGTTTATGTAAATGAGCCTGTCACATCATTTCCTGGTTTTCTCCCAATCACTCTCCAAAGGTTTATTCAGGAAACAATTAAAATTTGGTATTGGCTGAGAGACCAGCTGGGAGGAAACCTCCCTTGCCTCTTTCTTTATTTGAACTTCTTTATCTGAACTGAAATTTGTATTTCCTTTGCATGTATCTTAACCAGAGTGAAAGTTATAACATTTTAAAATTTGGTTAACCTCAAAAGTAATAATAAAAATAAGGACAAAATCTCGATTAAAGATTTTTTCCCAATTCCACTAAAGGACACCCTGCCTGCCTCTATATTTATAACCTCATATACTCAATTACAATTTACTCATGTAACTGCCAAATTTGAAAGAATTATAAGTTTACATCAGTCTCTGTCTCATCACCTGAGGTAAAAATCACTTACCACATTTAACACCAGCTTTCTCTTCACTCTTTTTGCTAATTCATTTTTAAATGTCATTTGTACAGCGTGTGTATATACAGTGTGGTTGGAAATGAGTTCTCAGCATCTTCCACATCAGTCTCTGTCTAATCACCCAAGTAAAAGTCATTCAAGACATGAGCCTCATTGTTCACATGCACATCAGAGGGAAAATAAATGCTGACTAATTCACTCGCTGCTGTTCTGTTGACTAAGTTTCTTGTTATTAAGGCCTTTTTATCAAGTGATTTAAACATTTTTAAAACTTTGCCATGATTCTGGCTATCAGTTTGTTGAGGTATTCTGCAGAAAAGTCATGCTTTCCTTCCTGAAGCACCTCCCAAAAGTTGCACTGGTTTAATGGGAACTTTTTTCCTTACCATCTGGACAATCTGCACCCACAACAGATAAATAGCATTAAGACTGATTGATTTCGCTGGCCAAACCATTACAGACAGAACTCCAGCTGACTGCTTCTTCCCTAAATAGGTCTTGCATAATTTGGAGAGTGCTTTGGGTCATAGTCCTGTTGTAGGATGAAATGTAAGTATGGGTACATGTTTTTGTGCTGTTATCAATGCTTCATGCTGATTGTTATGTTTAAGATTTCACAATCACACCACGTCTGCACAGCATGGCATGGTGTTACAGGATGGAGTGATAGACTTCCTTGTTCAATATTTCTTTTACCCTGTACAAATTCCCCATTTTACCAGTGCCAGCAACCGCAGACCATCACATTTCCTCCACCAAGCTTGACAGATGGCGTCAAGCTCTCCTCCAGCATCTTTTCATTTGTCCTGCACCTCACAAAAAAACCTCCGACTTCGTCTGTTCAGAACACTTTTTTTTCAGTCATCATTTATCCAATGTCTGTGTTCTTTTGCCCGTTTTATAATCTTTTAATTTTATTGACCAGTTGCAAATATGGCTTTTTCTTTTTCAACTCTGCCTAGGAGGCCAGGCCTCTTCACTGTTAAAGATCAGACTGGTGTATTGTGGATACTAGAGACTTTGATGCACCAGGAACAGTGACACCCGATGGGTTTTCCCAAACCTCCACACGTAAGACATTTTATTAGGTATGCCTACTGTGTACCTAGACTGTTGGTCTATTATAACACCAGTAGGCGTACAGTAGGTGTACACTTGTTATTGTCCTTTAAGGAATCATTATATCTCCACTACATGAGCAGACATGGCAGTGTGAATTGTTTTTAAATTTTAAGACGCTGTTCACACTTTATGTGTGCATTATTTTTAGCGCCTGTCGTGTTGTTCCACCGTGTAAGTGCACAGTCAGAAACTGCAGCCATGTTTTCATGCAGTGTGTTATTCCTCCTCTATCCTTCATCGTTGCCGGTTTATGGTCACAGCACTGCTTTGGCTAAATATTTTTGGTATTGGACTTACTCAGCGCAGCAGTGACACTGAGTTGTTTAAAACAAACAAACAAACCAAAAAAAAAAACCCACAGACATCAATGCTGCACCTGATGCACTCTTCCCAGCACCACACACACACACGCACGCACGCACGCACGCACGCACACACACACACACCAGTGTCACTGCTGTGCTGGAAATGATCCACCACCCAAATAATATCTGCTCACTGAAGGTCTGATGGTGGTCCCTGTCTATTAATGTAAGGCTAAAGCGGAGCTGACAAACTGTATATAACAAAACATCGGCTGCGGGCAGTAATCGTACACATTCTACGCTATATTTCTATCCGATTTCTCATTCTGTCTCTCTCTCTCTCTCTCTCTACACCTTCACCATTCCTCAGGCCTTGATGCACTTTTTCTCTTTTTTTGTAACAAGGATTTTTTTTTGTATTTTACTTCCAGCGGCTATCCAGATAAACATGAAATTATGACTGTTATATAATCTCTCACTGCTGAATAGTGGAAGACACTTTGGTTCACAGCTGACTATCATGTATCCTCTTCTAAAGCCAAAAAGTAAGAAATTTGTGTTCAGAATGGAAATATTATAGTCGTATTTAGTTTTTTAGTATTTCAAAATAATTTGTTTAGAATTTGATCCGTGTATTTTGTTTGAATAGATTAATCACAATGTGATTTCCATAATCTTGTTTGCATTAGAAATATTTCCTATACGAAGGCGACAATGATCTCTTTCTTTGCTTAATAAATGAAATAAATAAATAAATGCAAATTTATTTATTGTATTTATTTTTTTTCTTTTCTGACCAACCTACTCATTTTGAGTCAAAGCCAAAGGGGGCAAGGGGAAGAAGGCACTTCTGAGAATTGGGAACAAGCCACAGAGTAATAAATATATGGGCAGCCCAGTTTCAGGAGTGAGAAAGTTTCAGACAGGCTCTCAGTGGGAATAACATACGTGGCACTGCATGAGAAGTTGCGTTCGTCAGTCTGCGTGCACGACCAAGAACTGTTCCAATAATAGAGCTAACACAATAAGACTCTGTAATGTTTCGCTGTGAGAAAGGTGCAGAACCATAACGCATAACATAGAGCTGAACAAAGATAACAATCCTGTTCCTCCATCCTCTGTCCTCATCCTGCCACCTTGCTGTCCTCTAGTTCTGTTCCTCCCTCTTTCTATGCACTGTCCTTAACCCTGCATCTCTCTATCCTCTTGTCTCCATCTCTCCACCTTTCTATCCTCTGTCTTGATCCCTAAATCACATGCTCAACCACTTGTCCCTGTTCACCCATGTTTCTAACCTCTGTCCCCATTTCCCATCTTTCTATCCTCCATCACCATCTCTTCATCCTCTTTCCTCATCCCCCCATCCTGACAAGTGTTCCAGTCCCTGCTGCAGAGAAACACCCCCATAACAGGATATTTACCACCTTCATGCTTTACTGTAGGATTGGTGTTATTTGGATGGTGAGCTGTATTGGATTTCCGCCAGAGACATCGTTTGGAGTTGACGCCAAATAATTCATCTGACCATAACACTTTTTTCCATGTGGCCTCAGAATCTTCAAGGTGCGTTTTGGCAAAGCTCAGTCGTGGGTGGCTTTTTTCTTGCAACCCTCCCATACAAGCCACATTAGTGGAGAATTTGTGATAATGTTGTCACATGCACACAATGACCACTCTTTGTCATAAATTGCTGCAACTGCTTCAGAGTTGCTGTAGGCCTCTTGGTACCCTCTCTGACCAGTTTCATCCTGGCTATTTCATCCAGTTTGGAGCGATGTCCTGATCCAGGGAGGGTCTGTGGTTTACCAAATACTTTACACTTCTTAATAATAGACTTCATTGTGCTTCTAAGCATTGATAAAGCCTTTGACATTTTTTGTATCCATCTCCTGACTTTATCCTGGAGATCTTTTGACAGTGCCTTGCCACCCATAGTTAACTGTTTGCTTCAGTCAGGTGTATGATTAAACAATTATGCCAAACAGGTGCTAATGATCATCATTTCAATATGTAGGTTGAAACAATCATTAACTGAAACAGAAACAGCTGTGTAGGAGGAATAAAACTGGGTGAGGAACAGCCAAAGTCAGCTAACAAGGTGAGGTTGCTGAAGACAGTTTACTGTCAAAAGTCATACACCATAGCAAGACTGAGCACAGCAACAAGACACAAGGTAGTTATACTGCATCAGCAAGGTCTCTCACAGGCGGAAATTTCAAGGCAGACAGGGGTTTCCAGATGTGATGTCCAAGCTGGCAGCAGGTGCTCCTGACTGATGAGTCAAAATTTTACGTATTTGGCTGTAGCAGAAGCCCTGATCTCAACCTCATTGAGTCTGTCTGGGATTACATGAAGAGAGAGAAGCAACTGAGGCTGCCTAAATCCACAGAAGAACTGTGGTTAGTTATCCGAGATGTTTGGGCCAACCTACCTGCCGAGTTCCTTCAAAAATTGTGTGCAAGCGTACCTAGAAGAATTGATTATTTGATGATGTTTTGAAGGCAAAGGGTGGTCACACCAAATATAGATTTGATGTAGATTTTTCTTCTGTTCACTCACTTTGCATTTTGTTAATTGATAAATATAAACTATTAACATGTCTATTTTTTTTAAAGCATTCTTACTTTCCAGCATTTTTTCACACCTGCCTAAAACCTTTGCACAGTACTGTGTATATAATATGTTTACTTGTACAGTGTCTCTCACACCCAGGGACACATCATCCAAGAAAAAAATGGAGTGATGAGGAAATAGAGTGATGAAACTGAAACAGTGGGGAAAAAAGAGATGACAAAGGCAATTGAAAATTGAGTGACAAAGGCAAAGAAAGTGTTAAAAGATGGCTAGAGAAATGTGAAAAAATAGATGACTATGAAAGTAAATATAGAGGGATAAAGAGTTGGGAGGTTGGAAGTGAGAGAAAGAGATAGCACAATTATGTAATCAAGTCATGGACTGATAGTAGACAGAAAAGGGCAAATCAAAGAGAGAGGGAGGAGAGAGGGAAAAAGGAAAGGGGGTAGAAAAAATGAGAAAGCTAAAGGATGTGTATGGAAGGAGTGATGGAGTGAGCGATGTGATGAACAGAGAGAAGGACAGAGATGGGAGATTAAACGACAGGAAGTGATGATGTAAGCGTGACCCACCCACGCAGGAGCTGCCGTCGGGCAGGTGAGAGCCGTCGTCATGGAAACCGCTCCGACACTGACAGTGGTACCATCCGGGCAGATTGGCGCATAGAGAGTGTGTGTGGCACTGAGTGAGACCTTCCACACACTCGTCAACATCTATACACACACACACACACACAGCGGGAGGAAGAGAGAGAGAGAGAGACACTATTTAGAAGAGAAGTATGTATTATTATTATTATTATTATTATTATTATTATTATTATTATTATTATTATATTATTATTATTATTATTATTATTATTATTCCAACCGTTTCTGTATTTCATAATCATTCAGGTGATTTGTGACAGATATCAGTTAATGAATTTATTAAAAATAACAAACACAAACATTAAACAGCACAACGTTCCAACGTTGTGTGTGATGAATCTCAGTGTAGAAGCACTACATTAAGCAATTTTATATTCAGTATAGAAATTTTTATATCTTACTTTTTTTCTTTTTTTTTACCTGACTGCCTTCCACAAACACACACACTACATTCTAAAACAGTGATAAAACACACGTTTACTGCCTAATTAAACCACCCTCCCAATAATGTGGCATAATAATCAAAGCTTTCCTTTCCGCTTTTTACATTCTTTATTTGACGCTAAATTGGAGGAAAACATTTAAATATGTAATTTTCCCTTCAGCTGTATCACACTTCTCCGAGGCATTGGCGTGATTTGTTTTCCAGTCTAGTTGTCCTTTTTCTTTTTTGGACACCACAGAAATTTAAAAAAATGCCTGAGCTAATGAAAGTCCATCACAGCAGATTATTAGCTTCAAATGCTTTAATCAGAGCAATGCATTTGTAGCCGTAATTTAAAGTGGATTTTCAGAAACAATGCAATTCTAAGAGAAAAGAGAAAATGCTTGCTGGTATTTTTTTGTTTGTTTGTTTCCGTTACAGAACCAAAAGGACACTGTGTAAAATATATTAAAAATGTTGACTACTATATTAAACATCCAGGAATTTGTTAAAGATAATAGATTAATGTCAACTTCTGTAGTTCTGTTTACTAACTTTCTAAATAAAATTAATTGAAACAACATCCATCCATCCATTTTCTATACCGCTTATCCTTCTTAGAACCTGGAGCCTATCCCAGAGAGCATGGGGCACAGGTGGGGGATACCCTGGACGGGCTGCCAGTCCATTGCAGGGCACAATCACACACACATTCACACACCCTTTCACACAATATGGACACTTTTGTACATGCCAATCAGCCTACAACGCATGTCTTTGGACTGGGGGACGAAACCGGAGTGCCCAGAGGAAACCCCCAAAGCATGGGGAGAACATGCAAACTCCGCACACACATGGCCGCAGCGGGAATCGAACCCTCGACCTTGGAGTTCTTAACTAGTGGATTTTTTATTTTATGTTAATTTTTTTTAAAAAAATTTTTTTACCTCAGACAAAAATGTCATGCAGCAGACAAAAATACAGCAAAAGAAAGTGTTGAATTGTCATTGGTTTCCATCAGCTACTGTTATGTTTCATATGCATGCATCCTAAAATAATAATTCTTACTAGAAGTGTGCAATAGGACTGGGATCTCAATGGACCCAACAATAAAGTCACAGGAGTGGGCAGTTTTTTATTCTCGTAAAAGTGGGAGCAGGACGTCATGTGCTTTATCCTGGTCAAAAATGACCGATTTGTTATATTTTTTGGGAACCAACTGACTGAGCTCCCTAGAAAAAAAGAGAGGTATAATCAGAAATAATTGCAGGAGAAACTGGGATTGGTCAAACTTTCTGTGGGAGAAAAAAGGACTGACAATCAGCCTCATTTGTCAAGCTGGATATGAACGGACTTATCTCTGAATCATTCGTACAAGCGCTTGCACAAGAAATGTGGTCTTCATGAAAATCTCATAAAAATTCAGAAAAACGTTCGTATCCTACTCGTGCTCCTGAGTGTGTGTAAATTTATGCATAAGAAGATTAACTAATGTAAACCTAGATTTGATCGACTTCAGATCATATCATTAACATGGGTTACTACACTTTTTTAAGGCTCTGTTTGTCCGGAATGTTAACGTGATGAACAAGCACACACAAAGCCTTAGCTGCTAAATATTCTCTATAAATGTTATTTTGGTTAATTTATTCCTTTAAAAAGGAAATTTAAAATACACTCATTCAATTGAAACTGTCATAGTGGTGGTAACTGCTGATCTGCTGAATGAATAGGCTTAACAATATCCTGATGTTTATAAGCATTCATAAAATTTACGGCATTTGGCAGACACCCTTATCCAGAGCGACTTACATTTATTTCATTTATACAATTGAGGGTTAAGGGCCTTGCTTAAAGGCCCACAGTGGCAGAGCTGGGGTTTGAACTCACGACCGTTTGATCAGTAGTCCAACTTCTTAACCACTGAGCTACCACTGCCTAAAATAATCGTTTAATTTGAGCATATTCATAACTAAGTGTATAAAACATATGTAAACATTAGTAGTTGGTTTATACCCACTGTACTAAATATAAGCAAGAGAGAGAGAGAGCGAGAGGGGGTGGGGATGGGGGGCTAAAAGACAATAAGGTTTCTTGGCAAGAGGGTAACAGATGAAGTGTGTAAACTCCATTTGCCATCAGGCACTTCATAGTGTGCACTAAGATAAAAATCTGCTTCTTTCATCACAGAAGAAGAGACAGATGGAGGCCCTGCTTCACTCTGCAGAATGTGCATTTACACACTGAAGGGCTTCATGTGTCTCTGAAACACCACCAAGAGGTCTGCAGGGAGGAAACTCATTACTGAGACGATGTTTTCATTTGCAACATACAAGTAACTTTTCTTTTTTTCCTTTAGAAAATGAAGTGCCTCCAACTGCCTCAGTTCCCTCTGCTAGGATGTAATCGAGTGTGTACGATCCTCCATATCAGAGACATGACATGCCAGCTGTCTGATTATGAAAAATTATAGGCAGAATTAATATGATTTTTAGGCTGGGGTAACTGGAAAATGATGCTTACAAGAATTAAGGCATCTGCTGGATATAGAGGGAGACCAAACAATTCCTAACAGTGTAACAACAACAAACAGTAGCAACAACAAATATATGGTGTTAGTCTCTAACACACAATTAACAACACATGACAGGTATGCAGTTATAGGAAAATTATTCACCACGGTGTGGTGTGGTTTCGTTACCACACCAACAACAGCACATGCTGAAGCATTTTATTCCTCTTATAAAGTGTACTGTGAAACTTCTTTTTCTCCGGAATCTGTGACTCAATTTTATGAGAAATTTCATAATATGCACAACATACTATTGCGGACTAGATTTTGGTGTTATTTTTTCTAAAATAAAGTCAAATTACTCAGCAGTCTGAACCTCAATTATTATCAAAAACATGTTTGTAAAAAACATAGCCACCACATGCCAATTAATTGTTCAACCACAGGGCTGAGGTTAAGCTCAAATAAGTGAAATTTGTTGTACTACATCATTGTGCTGATCTGTGAATGAATTTCTATTGTTGACTTGGTTACTTAAAAAACATGGCCAGTATCATCCAATTAGCTTGCAGAATGCACTTTACAGTGTCTGCACTGAGCTACTGTCATTAAACTGTTGTTCATATGGTTGGTCTAGTGTGCATTCAGACTTTTGGCACTAAAAGTTAGTAACCACTATGGAAGAACACTGCAATAGAAACCTTTAAAAAATCCCCTAATGTAAGACCTTATATCCTTTATAATCCCTCATCACATGCACTGAGATTGCTGACATGTGGAACATTTGGAAACCATGGTATCAGATGAAGACACACAGAGCTTTGCCTTGACCACGAAATGTGTGATGTCAGTATGTGGTAGCACATCCTACCTCCAGGTTTCAGAGAGTAAATGAAGTGTGTCACAAGACACATGACTTATGCAGAAGCCCAGAATTGGGTTTAATAACTCAATTTTAACATGAAATATCTGTTTTAACTCAGACATGCCTGTAGAAACAGATATCCTGTTGCCCTGTGATTACGAACAAGACAATACATAGGGATTGTGAACACTATCTTTCAGAAAACCCTTTTTTTTTGGCAGTGGGAGTGTGGCTAGATAAGTTATAAGTTACTCTACAAAACATACAGTGGGTATCACCCCCCCTTTAAATTAATCGCATTTTGTTGCTTTTTAGCCTGAAATGAAAACTGACACAGTTTTTGTTTTATCCAGCTGTATTTACTCAGTGCAACTTATAACATCAACAACTTATAACATATATAACAAAGATATAACAGCAACATGTCAGAAAAAAATAAAAAAAAATAAAAAACCAGAATCACTGAGTTGGAAAAAGGATCACTCCCCTCCTAAAAATGACTTGTAAACTCAATAAGGTGTAGCTAATCACCTTCTCAATGGCACACAAAGCCATTTGACTTTCAACTGTGATCAGCTGTGTTCATTTTGATTAGCTCAGCATGAAAAGAGCTTTCCTGGAGCATTTTGTAGTGCAACTGAAGCAAACCATCAACTGTCAAAAGATCTCCGGGATAAAGTTGTGGACAGGCACAAGTCAGGAGAGGGATAAAAAAAAATTCAAAGGCTTTTTTTTTCTAGGCCTAGAAGCACAATGAAGTCTATTATTAAGAAGTACAACACAGACCCTCCCTGGATCAGGACGTCGCTCCAGGAGGAAACTGGTCAGAGAGGCTACCTAGAGGCCTACAGCAACTCTGAAGCAGTTGCAGGAATTTATGACAGAGTGGTCATTGTGTGCATGTTACAACAATATCACAAATTCTCCACAAATGTGGCTTGTATGGGAGGATTTGCCAGAAGAAAGCCACCCATGACGCACCTTGAAGATTCTGAGGCCACATGGAAGAATTATTTGGCCTCAACACCAAACGATATGTCTGGCGGAAATCCAATACAGCTCACCATCCAAATAAAACCATGCCTACAGTAAAGCATAGAGATGGTAATATCCAGTAATGGGGGTGCTTCTCTACAGCAGGGACTGGAACACTTGTCAGGATAGAAGGAAAATAGATGGGGCAAAATACAGTCAAATTCTTGAGGAAAATCTGCTGCCCTCTGTCAGAAAGTTGTCAATGAGAAGAAGTTTTACCTTCCAACATGACAATGACCCAAAGCACACAGCAAAACTGACCACACAGTGGTTGAAGCAGAAAAAGGTGAATGCACTTGCATGGCCTAGTCAGAGCCCAGACTTAAACCCCATTGAAAATCTGTGGAATGACTTCAAGCCTGGAGTCCACAAACGGTCACTGTTAGAGCCACTCCCTCTGCACGACTCGCGAAGAGCTCGCGAGTAGCATACTTCCGCACTCTGCTCTCCGCGCTGCTATGGAGGACAGCCCACAGCACTTCTCTGCATCCCATTCATAGACTCTGGTTTTGTTTACTTCACCATGTGCTCTTTGTTTTGGTTTGCATCATGTCTCCGCCCATGTGTGTTTATTGGTCCTTTGTTTTTGGTTCATGTCTTGTCTCCGCCCCTGTTTGTTCATTGGTTCACTGTTTATTATTTCATTATCAGTTTCAGGTGTCTTGTATTTATCCTTGTTTTGTTTTGATTATATATACCCCTTCGTATCTCCGCCTCGTCGCGGAGTATTGAACTGTATTGTACCTAAGTGTAGTGGATGTATGTTCATTGTTTTTCTCTGCCCTCGTGTTTCCTGGAGACTGGATTTATGCCTTGTTACTTTGTGGATTTATGCCTCGTTACTTTGTGGATTTACGCCTCGCTACCCTGTGGATTATTGCCATGTTTTTTTGTGGAATTATTGCCTTGCTATTTTTGGATTATTGTTTGCCTCCCATGATTTTGTGTTCCATTATTTTTGGGTATGTCCCTAATAAACTGACTTTTCCCCAGCACTTGCATCCAGCCCTTCCCTTGCGTTACATAACAGGTCACCATCAAATTTAACTGAACTTGAGCAGTTCTGCAAAGAAGAGTGGGCAAATATTGCAAAGTCTAGATGTGCAAAGTTAGTAGAGACATATCGCAACAGACTAAAGGCAAATTAAAGCAAGGGGGTGATCCTTTTTCCAACTCAGTGATTCTGGTTTATTTATTTATTTATTTATTTTTCTGACATGTTGGTGTTATATCTTTCACTTGGATGTTATAAGTTGCACTGAGTAAATACAGCTAAAACAAATAAAACAAATTGTTTTGGATAAAACAAAAACTGTGTCTGTTTTCATTTCAGGCTGAAAAGCAACAAAATGTGATTATTTTAAAGGGGGGTGATTCTTTCCTATACCCACTGTAGCTCAACTAGTTTCAAGCTCTCTTTCAGAGAATTTTAGATACTACACCACAAGCTATGCGGCTAAAGTAGCTTAACTATGCTGAGGTGAGAGAAAAGTGGTGAGACACCAGCTCTGTTATCATTGCTTCCTCCACTTTGACAAATCTATCTGCAAAGCTAATACAGGGAGATAACTTCACCTCTGATTCTCTGTCACCTCTGAATGTAACCAACTGCACCGGCAGTTACAAGATGATGGAAAAGCTCAAAGGAGAGGAGGGACAGGGACATGAAAGAGTGACCAAGTACAAAGAAGTGACTCGCTAAAGTGAAAATAACATTTGTCATGACCTTAGTCACAAAAGTTGATTAATTGGATAGTGCTAATGAGGACTGATGATTGTATATGGAGAGGGTTATATTGTGAAGCCAACAATGTCTAGTAGGATTAGTATCCACACATTTCAGCTTAATGGGTGCTGAAATATAGTCTTCTTGCCCAATAACCCCTGAAGATGTTTGATGAAATTGTTCAGAAACAGGTCTCAGAAAGAGACCTGATCCTTGAATGCATTGCGAGATCAATGGTCATGGCAGAAAACAATGTGCCAAAGATGCAGAAAAAGAATCAGAAACTCACAAAATGTCCCTGAATGGTGCAAAAAGCCAAAAATGTTACTGATGTGGCAAATGACTGTTGGTTCAAAGGAAAAGTTTTCAGAAAGTGTCACACATGAGGTTACATAGAGAAAATGTGCAAGACAGACAAGATGCACAATCAAAGAGAAAAAAAAAAACCCACAGAGACAAAAGTTCCAAACACAAAACTAAATAGTTACACCAAGTGAATGAATCAGACAAAACAGAGTCTCTGACTAGGGTGATCGGTCATGCATAGAACTGCACAGCATTACTGAAGCAGACTGAAAAATCATATGGATCACAACAGATTACCACTAGAAAAAAGACCTCAGTGATGCTCAATGATGCTAAAGACCTGCCCAGGAGAAAGAGTGTCTCCCAAAGGCAAACTAAAAGAGAATGTAGCATATGGTTAAAACACACAGCAGTTAGAACTTGATATTTTGGAAGGAGGAGAGCCAATACTTTTTGCTTGAGAAAAATCTAACTAGACTGGCACACAATCAAAAGGTCTCAATGTTTCATCAACATGCAAGAGCAGCCAAAACTATAGCACTAACCAGAGACAACTGTTACAACTGCTTAATTCCACTGAGAAAGTGTCTGAGAAGGATATTGGTAAACTCAAAGACATGAAGGACAGAACTATAACACTAAGTACTTCGTTACCTCATTCGTAAGGATGTTCTTTAATTAGCAAGTGTCTCCCACAACCCTAACGTAGTACATAAACTAGTTTGTAAATTAATGAGTAACCTGACACATTCATTATTATTCAGAGCTTGTATGCAGTTCTGTCTTAAAAAGGCAAAGACTGCTAATTTCTATGCAAAAATCATCACGGTTGCATAGAGTGAGTGAAATCCTTTGCTCTATTGTTAGCTTTATTAGTAGAATCGCCTGTGGCATGGTGGTTCAGGCATCAGCTTGAGTGACTGTCTGTATACAAAAACAAATTATCTAGCAGTACAAAAACAATTAACCAAAATTAACCAAATAGATAAGATATTCGTTTAAATTAAAATGAGTAAAACACGTTATGAGTGAATATATTGTTTGAGCCTATCGTCTGCTATTTATAAATACTATCTATCCGTCTAGCTGTCCACCTGCATCTGTTTTTGCTGTTTAAACCGCTGATTCATCCATTAAATTTTACTGTGAATCAATTGTTTGACTATCGACACGTGCAGCTTTTTGCTGGACTCGAGCTGGGAGGAGCTAACAAAGAAGATAAGATGTACCTTTATTGATCCCCCATAAGGGAACGTCAAAACTACTACTTACAACTCATTCATTAAATCTCTGTCAACAAAGACTTCAGGGGAACACTTGCAAAACAGGCTTGTAACATAACGTACGTCCTTCTTTAAGCTGTTCGTTATTCACTAAGATTCATCATGATCAGGAAGCCCACCCCTGGGCAATTGCAATGCCAAAATTACACAAAGTGCATCCAGTGCCTTATGAACTATGCCCTAGAGTTGATGCTGAATTTCATAGCTTGGAGGTATCTGGAAGGTTGCAAGGTTGGGCAGAGTGACTGGGCTACACACATTGTCTACAAGGATCCAAAAAAGGAAAGGCCAGAGCTGTTTGTAAATGTGGGGACTGAGCGTCAACCCTGTGCAGTATCCCCTGCCATGTATAATAGACATTATCACATCTTTTGCAGGAGTGGAAAGGTTTTCAAAGACTGACTTGTCACAGGGCTATCTGCAAATGAAGATTCAAGAGTCAAGCAGGAGGTTCTCAGAATCAACACACACACACACACACACACACACACACACACACACACACACACACACACACACACACACACACACACGACTGTTCTTGTACAATCGTCTCATCTTTAGCTTTGCTACAGCTCCAGCAATTTGATAAAGAGTGATGGACCAAGGGTTCTAAGATATACCAGGAAAGCAATATTACCTTCATGATATCATTGAGACAAGCAAGAATGATGAAGAGCACATCCAAAACCTTGGCAAACTGTTAACCAGGCTGAGTGTGAAGAAGGAAGGAAGAAGGAAATATCATAGTGTGGACACTGACAAGTCACAAGAGAAAACTGAAGCAGTTATGCAGAACAGCCAAAACTAGAAACACTGTCACAACCTAGGGCATACTTGGACCTTGTAAATTAATATGACAAGCTTTTCTTTCCAAATCTTTATACAGAAGCAAAACGGGAGAGTCAGATGAGCTGTTCATTATGCTTATTATGAACCATCTCAGCCCATCACACCATCTGGTGTGCAGTACATCCCCTTGCAGCATTGGTCAGTCACTCCAGGATTTTGTGATCGCAGAAATTAGCGCAAAATCATGCAAACTCCGCAATATTCAGAGGAGCTTGTGATTTTTAAAAATTACCACAGATTTTCCATAGATTTGGGTGAAGACACGTCATGTGATATCATCACAACACGCATTCAGCCAAAGCCCTCTTCGATTCACATGAGCTGAACATGAGTACAGCTAAAAGGTCTCATTTACCAACAAACATCACTGTGAAAGACCATGCAAAACAATTTTGTGCAATTGCAATTTCGCCAATTCAAGTAGTTTTCTGCAAAAAAGCACAAAAAACTCAGCAAAATGCATCGCAAATGTTGAAAAAAGCCGCAGCAAAATGAAGCATTTTTGGCTGCAACAATCACAAAAAAACTCGGTGAAATCCTGTAGGGATTGATTGGTGCTGTTTTGTCACACAGTATGAACAACGGATCTGAATGTCCAATTGTGTTTGCATTAAGATCACTGATGAGCACAGAAAGTAACTATGAACAGATTGACTGTGGGGTCCTTAGTCTAGCACAGGGAACACAGATGTTCCACCAATACTTGTACGCACAAAGGTGTACTCTGGTGACAGACCACCAAAAGGGAATCCCAGTAATGTCTGCTACCTGGCTGGAATGGGCACTTTCCCTAGAAGCCCACTGTAATGCCAGGGCTCATGGCTACCAGAAAACATAGCAATGCTGACAGTTTATCACATATTCCATTGTTGATGACCGGAGAAGCAAAGTGTTCATCCCACACAGGTGGACTAGCTACCGGTAACAACTGCTGAAATACACATATACACAAGAAATGACCCAACACTGAAAAGTCTATGACATCACCACACATTGATGGCCAACTCATGGTACCACTATATTTCCATTGTATATTTCCATTGTCTCTATGTCAAGAATCTTGCATGGTAGTTTCCTATATACCCTGAGTGTTATTGAGTCTCACAGGGCACAAAATTTGTAGTGTCAAGACGAAGATGATTGCCTGGAGCCACATGTGGTACCCAGACATGGAATGTGGTACTAAACATGGAATATATAGTATGAAAACTTGACCAAAAGCTGTTCAGAAGTTGCACCCACATAGAGACCCTTATACCTGATGACTAGCCATCTTCACCATGACTGCTGTGAAGTCAACCGCAAAACTGTTCTGAGGACTATCTTCTCTAGAAATAACCTACCAGAATAAATTGTGAGTGGCAATGGACCACAAGTCAGCTCCTCACCACCCAGCAATGAATGGGTTAGTTGAAAAATTTTTCCTCAAAAAGTCCAAAGCTATAGACAAGGATGAGCTTTCTCTTCAGTATGGTGGAGAACTTCCTTTTTGTGTTTTGAAACTGGGTTCATGTGACAACATAATAAACACATGCAATACTGTTGTGGATATCATAGATCTTCTAAAACCAGATCTATGGAGGGAAGTGAAGAATAAACGCCTCGTCCAGTTGGCAAGTAAAATAGCATGAAGCTTTGAGGTTGGACAGGAAGTATTAAGATATAACTGTCAAGAGGACAAGTAGTGGTCCTGGACGGTTGAAAGACTGGACCACTGAAGTACACAGTGGATGTTAGAGGTAAATTATTACATTGTCTGCATCCAAAAAAGACAGACCCAGTGCATCTACCAGACTAACCTTGCAGTGATGATCATGTCTTTAATAGCAACATGACATACCCAATGCAGAAAGCCATCTCTAATAAGACACTTTCTAAACCTTCTGCCATTCTAAAAGAAACAGCACACCATTCAAAATACAGAGTAATGGTCTGCACCATGTCTTCTAGCTATGGGCCCATTTGTCTGTGTGTTGTATTTACTTCTCTTTGTGCTAGAACTTCCATGGTGGTTGGGTTAAAGTGCATGGTCGTAGGGTGTACTGCATTCCAGATGGTATGATGAAGTTGGTAACCGCAACTTGCTCCAAACAGTATTCATACTGTTTGAGCCTCTTGACTTGGCCTTCCAGGAGGGTTGTTGCAGTCCCCCGCTTTGGAGAGAGTGACCCGAGGAAAGGTTTACGTGCCCGTGGTTAACGTTAGCACTGTGGATGTAGTGGATGTAACCCTTCAGAGGTTACAACAGTCCAGTCAGTCCAGAACAAGGCAAGGTGAGCACATTGTTTTAGAAGTATTCTTTGTTGTCACTGCATGGCGGGGATCTAGGATGCACTAACCTTATCTCCCATGATATTCCCCTCTTGGATGATACCCCTGTTTGGCAGTGGTATAGGCAGATTCCTCCCTCCGAGTATGAGGACACATTAACTAACTGCTCGAAGCACAGGTAATTAGAGAGGGCTGCAGTCCTTATGCTTCTACCATGGTCCTGGTCAAGAAGAAGGATAGTGGCCTACACATGAGCGTCATTTAAATTTGAAGGCCAAGTTGTGCATTTTTCCAACGGGAGGTATGGTATTTGGGTCACGTGATCTCATCTGAAGGAGTCTCAATGGACCCTAGTAAAATTGAGGCATCAACTCAATGGCCCTGTCCAACTAGTATGCCTGAGTTATGTTCATTTTTGGGTTTTGCTAGCTATTACCACTGCTTTGTGGAGGGGTTTGCCAAGTTGGCTGCTCCCCTGCACAGATTGGTGGCAGAGCTAGCCAGCCCAAAGCACAAGAAGCAAGCAGAGCAGGATTTTGTTAGAGCCAGGTCTATGCAGTGTCATATGAGCTTTGAGGAGTTGAAGGGTAAACCCACCAGACCCTGTAATCACCTAAGCTGATTTCTCCTTACTTCTTATTCTGGAGGTGGACACCAGCCATGATGGGCTGAGTGCAGTCCTCTCACAGGAACAAGGAGGTAAGGCATGATGAATTGCAAATGCCAGCCACAGTCTTAGGCCCAGTGAGTGCAATATGTCCAACTATAGCTCCATGAGGTTATAGATTTTGGTGCTCAAGTGGGCCATGACTGAGAAATTTAGGAAGTATTTATTGGTGCATAAGTGTGTGGTATTTACTGGGAACAATCCCCTCAGCTACTTGACCTCAGCAAAGCTGGGCGCCATGGAGCAGCACTGGGCCACCCAGCTTGCTGCTTTTGGTTTTGAGGTAAGGTATAGGTCAGGTAGGAGCAATCGGAATGCTGACGCTCTGTCAAGGCAGAATCTGTTAGGGGAAGACCAAGGCCTGTTTCCAGGTGTTGCAGTTCCAGCTTTGGTAAAGCAAACCGCTAAGGGTGCGCTGGTGACCCAGGTAAGCTAATTGACCACATTCCCTTGTCATTCCATTGCTGCTATGAGATCTCAGCAGGAGGCAGATCCAGTAACTGGAGAGCTTCTGGTGTTTTGGAGGCAGATATTGCTCCCTAGTTTGAAGAGTGTAAGAGGCGTTCCAAGCTTGCTGTGATTTTGCTTCACCAGTGGGACCATCTGGTGGAAACAGAAGGGGGTGGGGAGAGGTCTTATAAGTAGTTTTGTCAGCCATGAAGGATGAAGTTTTGACCCAAATGCATCAACAGCATGGGCCCCAGGGTGTAGAATGTACTACACAGTTGGTGCATTACCAATGTTATTGGCCCGGTATGTCCTTTGACATTGCCCACTGGTTTCAGGAGTGTGATAGGTGCCAGTGTACTCAATCTGCCCCTGGTAGTTTTATGGGATATTTGTAGGCCTCAAGACCAAATGTCTTGGAGCCCTCCTGTTCTGGGCTTGAAAACATTTTGGTAATGACTGATATCTTCACCAAATATACTCTGGCTGTGGCCACCAAGGATCAACAAGCAGAGACCGTGGCCCAAGTTTTGGTGGTGGAATGGTTTTGTAAGTTTGTGGTCCCTGGTCACATTCACTCTGACCAGGGTCATAATTTCTTATCATAAGATCCAAGACCTGTGGAGTCCAGTGGTGTACCAGATCATGAAGATGCCCAAAGAAGGTGGCACTGTGTATACTATTGCACCTGTAGATGACATACAGTTGCAATCAAAATTATTCAACCCCCATTGCAAATCAGGCTTGTCAAAATTTACAGACTTTCAGCTGTTTGAAATTAACAAATCAAACAAAAGCAATTGAAATAGTTCAACACAACGAACTGCAGAACACACACCCTGATGGACTGTTTATCATTGCCGGAGATTTCAACCATGCGAATCTTAAATCAGTTCTCCCTAAATTCCACCAACATGTGAACTTTGCAACAAGAGGGGCGAACGCGCTGGATCTTGTTTACACAAACATCCCCGGAGCCCCGCCCCCACCTCGGCTACTCCGACCACATCTCTGTTATGCTAATCCCATCTCTTCAGACGCTCCAAACCGGGTTTGAAGCAGGTGAAAACCTGGCCAGCAGGAGCCATCTCTGCTCTTCAGGACTGTTTTGAGCACACTGACTGGCACATGTTCAGGGAGGCTGCAACCGACAGCGACTCCACTAACTTGGAGGAATACACGGCATCAGTGACCAGCTACATCAGCAAGTGCATTGATGACGTCACTGTCTCCAAGACAATCACTACACGCTACAACCAGAAACTGGTATGACTGCAGAGGTGCGTGCACTGCTGAGGATCCGAGACTCCGCCTTCAGGGCAGGTGACAAGGTGGCCCTAAGAACAGTGAGAGCCAAACTGTTCCAGGCCATCAGAGAGGCAAAGTGCGCACAAGCCCAGAAAATCCACAGGCACTTCAAGGACAGCGGCGACACACGGCACATGTGGCAGGGCATCCAGGCCATCAGCAACTACAGGACATCACCAGCCTGTGACAGTGATGCTTCCCTTCCAGATGCGATGAACAATTTCTACGCTTGGTTTGAGGCACAGAATGATCCATCATCATGAAGTGCTTCGAGAGGCTCGTCATTAGGCACATCAAGACCCTGCTACCACCCTCACTGGATACCCTGCAATTCACATATCATCCCAACCGCTCAACAGACGATACCATCTCCACCACCCTAAATCTGGCCTTCACCCACCTGGACAAAAAGGACACCTATGTTCGAATGCTGTTCATAGACTTCAGTTCAGCATTCAACACAATAATTCCTCAGCACCTGATTGGAAAGCTGAACCTGCAGGGCTTGATCACCTCCCTCTGCAACTGGATCCTGGATTTCCTGACTGGGAGACCTCAGTCAGTCCGGATAGGGAACAGCATCTCCAGCACCACCACACTGAGCACTAGTGCTCCCCAGGGCTGTGTGCTCAGTCCACTGCTGTTCACTCTGCTGACTCATGACTGTGCAGCAATGCACAGCTCGAATCACATCATCAAGTTTGCCGATGACACAACCGTGGTGGGTCTCATCAGCAAGAACAATGAGTCAGCATACAGAGAGGAGGTGCAGCAGCTAACGGACTGATGCAGAGCCAACAACCTTTCTCTGAATGTGGACAAAACAAAAGAGATGGTTGTTGACTTCAGGAGAGCACAGAACGACCACTCTCCGCTGAACATCGACGGCTCCTCCATGGAGATCGTCAAGAGCACCAAATTCCTTGGTGTCCACCTGGCAGAGAACCTCACCGCCCAGCAGCGTCTGTACTTTCTAAGAAGGCTGAAAAAAGCCCATCTCCCCCCCCATCCTCACCACATTCTACAAAGGAACTATTGAGAGCATCCTGAGCAGCTGCATCACTGCCTGGTTCGGAAATTGCACCGTATCGGATCACAAGACCCTGCAGCAGGTAGTGAGGACGGCTGAGAAGATCATCGGGGTCTCTCTTCCCACCATCACAGACATTTACACCACACACTGCATTCGCAAAGCCACCAGCATTGTGGATGATCCCACACACCCCTCACACACATGCTTCACCCTCCTGCCATCTGGAAAAAGGTACCGAAGCATTCGGGTCCTCACGACCAGACAGTGTAACAGCTTCTTCCCCCAGGCCATCAGACTCCTCAATACTCAGAGACTGGACTGACACACATACTGAATTGAACACCATCTCACTCCCCTTGCAATTTTTGCACGTTTCGTAACGGCCACCTTTACTTTTGCTGCTAAACTTTAAACTAAATATTATGTTTAATTCTTGCTTACAACTTTTACCTGGCTGCTACCGCAATTTTAGATTCGATGTTTAGATTCATAGCATCTTTTAATTGTATTGTTATTTTTAATTATATTGTATCTTTTTGCACTACCTGTATACTTGACACTTTCACACTAGAACTGTGTACTGGTCGGCGCGACACTGTTACTTACTGTGCCCATTGTCCTGTGTTTTTAGGAGTTACTGTACTGTCTTGTGTTGTTTGCACGTGCACTTTATGTAGAGTGTGTAGCTCTTTAGTTCTGTGTCATCTCATGTGGTTTACTGTGTTGTTTTATGTAGCACCATGGTCCCAGAGGAATGCTGTTTCGTTTCACTGTGTACTGCACCAGCTGTATATGGTTGAAATGACATTAAAACCACTTGAACTTGAATGCTTCAAGTGGTTTCCCAAATTCAACTGAAAATGCAACTTATAATGACTTCTCCAGTCTCAAAATTATTCAACCCCCTGAATAGAATCCCTCACAACAGCACAAATATGCAAAACAGGTGTTGTCTCAAGCACACTTGATGCAACTAATCAAGGACTTCATGTGCTTGAGCTGGAACACATGAAATACCTGAACTGGCTAGGGGCAGAAAATACATAAAATACCAGGATGGGGCAGAAAAAGGAAGCTATCAATGGCTGCAACCAGATTTCTGAGAAGGCAGGTTGTGAAAAACCCTCGCGTGACTGCAAAAAATCTGCAGCAAGACTTGGTGGCAACAGGCACTGAGGTTTCAGTGGCGCGTACTAAACGCAGAAGGTTTCCATGCTAGAACTCCAAGACGTACACCACTACTGACCGAAAAGCACAAGAAAAGTGCTTTCAGCTCAATATCATATAAATAAGCCACAGAAGTTTTGCGATTCTGTTGTGTGGAGCGATGAAACAAAACTGGAACTTTTCGGCACGATGGAGAAAGAAGAATGAAGAAAGAACACTCTGTCTACAGTCAAGCATGATGGTGGCTTGGTGATTCTCTGGGGCTGCTTTGTATCCTCTGGCACTGGAAACCTGCAGCGTATGGAAGGCAAGATGGATTCATTGAAGTATCAGGAAATCCTAGGAGAAAATATCATGCTGTCTGTGAGGAAGCTGCAGCTTGGGTGTCACTGGACCTTCCAACAGGACAATGATCCCAAGCATACCTCAAATTCCACCAAGGCTTGGTTGCAGAAGAAGTCCTGGAAGATTCTACAGGGCCTTCACAGTCAATCTCTGGTGGGATTTGAAAAAGGCGTGCTGCAGCATGAGGAATGGGCTAAGATTCCTCAGGAACGCTGCCAGAAGCTGGTGTCTGGCTATGCATCTTGTTTGCAGCAGGTCATAACAGCAAAAGGGTGCTCTACTAAGTAATAAAAGATGCTAGCCATGAAGGGGTTGAATAATTTTGAAACTGGAGAAGTCATTATAAGTTGCATTTTCAGTTGAATTTGGGGAAACCACTTGAAGCATTCGTTGTGTTGAACTATTTCAAATGCTTTGATTTGTTCATTGCAAACAGCTGAAAGTCTGTAAATTTTGACAATAAACCTGATTTGCAATGGGGGTTGAATAATTTTGATTGCAACTGTATATGCATTTATTCTTCCAGAACCTGTTATTAGATTTTAGTGTGTTAAGGCCTTGAAGTATTTTTATGTGGATGGTTGAAATTTTCTTTTTCATTGTTTTGCATAATGTATTTTGGTATTGTAAAATAAAGTGTTTCTATTTTAATACAGAACCTGATAAGTTAAAGAGGATACAGAGAGGAAAAAATATCCATCAAGAAGATAAAGAGATTAAAGAGTATAAAGTAAGAGTATAAGGTTTAAAGAGACATAAAAGTCTGAAGTAAGGACTCTAAAATCTGATAAACTACGTAAATTTATCAGCTTTTTTGCTTTCATTAGTTGATGTAACTGAAATAGAAATAGTTAATGACTAACTAGCTAGCTTGCTAGTATCTAGAGTAAGAAGTTTTAGGCTAACCCATGTTAAGTTGCTATTACTAGCTATGACAACAACAGCCTGTTGATTTTAAAGGTAATCGCTGCTCAGGTGGTCAAAACGTCAATCACTTACAAAACTACAGCACCTCAGACGATCATAACCAATGAAGCAATGATTTCCCTGAGTTCAAACTTTTCACAGTGCATAATGTAAGTAGCATAATGGTCTAATGATAATTTTTCAGGTGCTGTAAGGTATTATTTTGGAGCGTCATGAGTGTTAGAATCAATAGAAAGTTATGCAGGTACATTTTTTAAGCCAAATTCAACTTGATATACTAGCTAATTTCCCCCATCATGTCTAAATTACGCTAACAGCTAGCGAGCATTGTAGTGCTACAATAAACAGATTATTACAATCTTGGGCTGTATTTCCCAAGCAGAGATTATAATGCATACAACTGGAAAGTAGACTAGTAGACAAGTAGACTTTCAAGATAACAAGTACGTTAATATCTTGGGTGAGGGAAGACACTTAGGACCCCCAAATGTTCAGAAAAGACCCTCAAGATATGGTATAGCTGTAATCGAAATGTAAAGAGGACATGTTTACCTGTCTCACAGAGGCATCCAGTGAAGCCTGAAGGACACGCACATGTGTTTGGAGACATACACGTTCCTCCGTTGAGACAGGCATCCTTACAAAATGCTGGCGAAAGGAAACAGACACTAGTTAGTCTCAAGTTGTTTTGTCCTTGCCAGTGTTTCAGCAAGAGTATTATACATAGATCCAAGGCTAACCTTTATCTAGTTAAAAAGAAATTCAGCTGAACTGATAAAAAAAAAAAAAAAAAAAAAAAAAAACAGATATGATGAACCAACTTTTAGCCATCTTATAAGAAACAGACATTTGGTACATTTGTGTAAATTAACTTTGTTGTCTCAAGGCAGGAAGGCCATATGTCAGAATGTGGATGAAAAGCAATACACATTTAATCATCCAACATCTGTTCTATAAAATTTGGATTTTGACACTTTTTAAAAATGAAAAACACATCAGAGGATGACTGCTTTCTCTTCACCTCTAATATTTTACTGTGTCAATACACATCACTTCAGAAAACAGGATCTCAACCATTAATACATCGTTTAATACCGACACTTTACTTCCTCCTGTCTCTCACCAGTAAGACACTTTCAGTAGGAACCACAAACAGGGTGTGTGAAAAAAGGAGCTTATTCAGATCAATGGAGAACTTAAAGGCAAAAAAAGGAATGTTGATGCTCTTTTACCAACAATGCCTTTACACCGCTATGAATATCAGCAGCAGCATTAATATCAAGCAAATTTTTATCATATGGCTGCCTGAAAATTGCCTGATATTACCTTATTTTCCATTTTTCATACCTTTCACAGGTAGTGTAATGCTAAACCTTTAGGGAAAAACAGAGTAGGGTTATGTAACCATAGTAATAGAGTTTGCCACCACTGTTAACAAAAAAAATCCCAGTACAGTAGGTAGAGAGAGGGAGAAAAAAATAGTTGCTTGTAGAGATAGCTGTAGTTAAGGTTTTGAGTTACAGAGAAAAAGATCTCAAGAGCAAAACCAAACTGCTATGGTTGGGGCCTTGAGCAAGACCCTTAACCTTCACCTCAGTTGTATCCTGCTTTTTAAAAGCATCAGCCAAAAAAGCAAATTGGTATTGGATTTTATACCATATAAGATATTACAGTACTTTACTGTAAATACGTTTTACAGATGTGAATTTTACTGGGAATTTGTAGAACCCTGTTGCCAGTAAATGAATGTAAAATTTATAGAAACTTTTTAAAAAAAATAATTAATTAATTATTTATTTTTTAAATATAGACAGTGCAGTATACCTAACTAATTTTTTTTTCTTCCACAGAGGGTTGTGTCAATACAAGCACTATCCATAAGGCCAAGGCTAACAACTTTCCTCTTACTTTTCCCCTTTCTTTCATTTGCAGAGAAACCTATGATGAAATAATACAAAAATCCAGTTCAAAGATGAAACATCCTCGTGAAGTCAACTCTTTCAGGATTATCACAGATCCGTCACACAACTTATTCCCCTCAAGGTATCTGAGCTCGGCTAACACATCAAACAGCAGGCACCTTCCTTCGTACTGCTGTTACTGACTTATTACTAATCCCATCATGTCTAGCAGTGCATTCATGCCTTATATTACACTTCCACTGTTCTGATTATGTTTATAAGATTCCACTTCCCAAATCTATCATTTGTAATGCATGGATCACCCACAAGAGGATCTAATCCCTTTTGAGCCTGGTTCCTGGTTCCTCTCAAGGAATCTAAATCTACATCCAGACTTAAAGCTGCTATAAAACGCAGTAAAACACATAAAACTGACTTGAATTTAAAGTATTTATGAATACTTAGTACTCATCTGTAATTGTTAAAACTATGTTGTACTTTGTGCATGCTCAGGATTCACAGTGCATTGAGTGTTGTCTAATTACACTGCCCTCCATTAATATTGGCATCCTTGGTAAATATGAGCAAAGAAGTCTGTGAAAAATTGTCTTTATTGTTTAACCTTTTGATATTTTGTTCAGAAAAATCACAAAAATACTCTGCTTTCATGGATATCAAACAATTGCAAACACAAAACAGGTTTATCCAGAAAACATATTTGTTAAATATAGGTGTGCAACAATTATTGGCACCCCTATGAATTTATATGAGAAAAATACATTTGAAGTATACAGCCGTGGCCAAAAGTTTTGAGAATGACACAAATATTAATTTTTAAAAGTCTGCTGCCTCAGTTTTTATGATGACAATTTGCATATACTCCAGAATGTTATGAAGAGTGATCAGATGAATTGCAATTAATTTCAAAGTCCCTCTTTGCCATGAAAATGAACTTAATCCCAAAAAAACATGTCCACTGCATTTCAGCCCTTCCACAAAAGGACCAGCTGACATCATGTCAGTGATTCTCTCGTTAACACAGGTGAGAGTGTTAACGAGGACAAGGCTGGAGATCACTCTGTCATGCTGATCGAGTTAGAATAATAGACTGAAAGCTTTAAAAGGAGGGTGGTGCTTGAAATTATTGTTCTTCCTCTGTTAACTATAGTTACCTGCAAGGAAACACGTGCAGCCATCATTGCTTTGCACAAAAAGGGATTCACAGGCAAGGATATTGCTGCTAGTAAGATTGCACCTAAATCAACCATTTATCGGATCATCAAGACCTTCAAGGAGAGAGGTTCAACTGTTGTGAAGAAGGCTTCAGGGCGCCCAAGAAAGTCCAGCAAGCGCCAGGACCGTCTCCTAAAGTTGATTCAGCTGTGGGATCGGGGCACCACCAGTGCAGAGCTTGCTCAGGAATGGCAGCAGGCAGGTGTGAGTGTGTCTGCACGCACAGTAAGGCGAAGACTGTTGGAGGATGGCCTGGTGTCAAGAAGGGCAGCAAAGAAGCCACTTCTCTCTAGGAAAAACATCAGGGACAGACTGCTATTCTGCAAAAAGTACAGGGATTGGAGTGCTGAGGACTGGGGTAATGGCATTTTCTCTGATGAATCCCCTTTCCGATTGTTTGGGGCATCTGGAAAAAAGCTTGTCCGGAGAAGAAAAGGTGAGCGCTACCATCAGTCCTGTGTCATGCCAACAGTAAAGCATCCTGAGACCACTCATGTGTGGGGTTGCTTCTCAGCCAAGGGAGTGGGCTCACTCACAATTTTGCCTAAGAACACAGCCATGAATAAAGAATGGTACAAAAACATCCTCAGAGAGCAACTTCTCCCAACCATCCAAGAACAGTTTGGTGATGAACAATGCCTTTTCCAGCATGATGGGGCACCTTGCCACAAGACAAAAGTGATAATGAAGTGGCTCGGGGAACAAAACATCAACATTTTGGGTCCATGGCCAGGAAACTCCCCAGACCTTAATCCCATTGAGAATTTGTGGTCAATCCTCAAGAGGCGGGTGGACAAACAAAAACCCACAAACTCTGACAAACTCCAAGCATTGATTATGCAAGAATGGGCTGCCATCAGTCAGGATGTGGCCCAGAAGTTGATTGACAGCATGCCAGGGCGAATTGCAGAGGTCTTGAAAAAGAAGGGTCAACACTGCAAATATTGACTCTTTGCATAAACTTCATGTAATTGTCAATAAAAGCCATTGACACTTATGAAATGCTTGTGATTATACTTCAGTAACAGTTAGTAACATCTGACAAAAAGATCTAAAAACACTGAAGCAGTAGACTTTGTGAAAATTAATATTTGTGTCATTCTCAAAACTTTTGGCCACGACTGTATTCCCATTGATATGTTAATTTTTTTTAGTACACCTGGGTGACTAGGAACAGGAAATTGTTCAGCCATGACTTCCTGATTCACAGGGGTATAAATACGAGGTAACACATAAGCCAAATTCCTTTAGTCATTCATAACAATGGGTAACACCAAGGGATATAGCTGTGATGTGCGGCAAAAGGTTGTTGAGCTTCACAAAATGGGAAGTGGCTATAAGAAAATAGCACAAGCATTGAAAATGCCCATTTCCCCCATCAGGGCAATAATTAAGTTCCAGTCAACTGGAAATGTTATGAATCAACCAGCAACTGGACGCGTGTCTATACCAACTGTAAAGAGGATGGTTCAAGAGGCCAAAAAATCTCCAAGGATCACATCTGGAGAATTGCAGAAGTTAGTTGCATCTTGGGGTCATAAAGTTTCCAAAACTACAATCCGAAGTCACCTACATCACCACAAGTTGTTTGGAAGGGTTTCAAGAAAAAAGCCTCTATTCTCATCCAAAAAAGCATCTTCACTTTGCCAGACACCACTGGAACTTCAAATGGGATCGGGTTCTATGGTCAGATGAAACCAAAATATAGCTTTTTGGCAATAAACACCAGAGGTGGTTTTGGTGCACACAGAGAGGTAGCCATATGGAAATGTACCTCATACCCACGGTTAGATATGGTGGTAGCACTTTACTGTTTTGGGGCTGTTTTTCTGCCGTGAGTGTGTGCGTGAATGGGTGAATGAGACACAGTGTAAAGTGCTTTGTGAACCGCAAAAGGTTGAAAGGCGCTATATAAGTGCAGACCATTTACCATTTACCCTTCTCTCTCTCTGTTGAGATCACCTTGAACTTACCTAAGGTCTATATGCATTAGATAGTATGTTTAATGCGAATAAGAAGTTGACCATACATGTTTCGTATCATTCAAAAGATCTCAGTGCATCTGCAAAGATGGTCTCATTCCCTCAGCAGCAGTTCAAATCACTATTATGATCTAGAAATGTAGAAAAATATTGCATGCAGTTGAAGGCATACCCTCCCCAGGTCTCTCACACAAATCACCTCCTGTATGTAAATAAGGTGCATCCTTCCACAGACATCCAAGCAAATGCCAACTGACCCCCTGAACAGTGGGCCCAAATTCCAATTATAATCACAAACAACACCATTTGGCAGACCTACAGAGTATCTGGGTATTTAGGGAGAGCTGGCCAAAGATTCAGGGAATCTGTAGACAGATCTCCCACACAATTGCTGTGTGTAGTTTCATTGCCAGGTAATCATCTCTAATTCTCCTGTTTGTATTTTTATGTGATGCTTTTATATTATTGACCACTGCTTGTTATCTTTTGAATTGGATTAAGAATTATTATTGAAATTACCTGGTTAATAAATTGTTACATTTGAATTTATTCTGATCTACCCTGAAATTATTGTCTCTAATAGATCACGTTAAAGTCCATGTTACTGCAAATTTGCGACCAGGTTAGTACAGGCTAAAATCCAGTTTTAGGTGGAGCATTGGGGCATGCCAACTGAGATTTTAGAGTCCAGGCTAACAACTTCACTTTAGTTAAGTGTACTTAGAATGTAAAGGCTAAAAGGAATTTCCGTTTAGAACAACATGGTGTTGATTGACCAATCTAAATAGGGTGAGCCTTAACCTCTGATTATTGTAATATTATTCTAGTTAAGTGTACATGGGAAACCATGGCATGATTATACAAAGCTACTATTATAGATAATTTAATTTACTTTACAAGTAAAATTGGTTGACTTGTTCTGATAGTAGTGATCATGAACTCTGACTAGAGATAATGTTATTCTAATTAAGTGTGTACAGATCTATGAGGACTAAAGAAAGTACTTTTTAGAAATAGGGCAAGCATGGGCGGCCATCTAAATAGTATTAGTCAATTACCTCTGTCTTATAACCAAGACTGGCGAGTTTGTGACCGTGAGATCCGCGTACACGGCCAGTGAGCACAATATAAGTAAAGGGTTAAATAGGATAATCAAATGTTGAGATAAATTTAATGATAGAGATTGGAATTTTAATATCTCTTAGAATAATTAATTAAATGGAGTCAGATATTCAAATCATAAACTAAAACACACATTCACCTTTGACTGCACCCATTTCCGTCTTTGGCTATAGGTGAGCAGTGGGCTAAGTAATTAACCCTCAATATAGTTCAGCCCTACATTGCCAATAATTGTTGAAAAGCACTGAATAAATATAATAGGTATGAAGTATTGACTGAACAGAGAAGGCATGAATTTCTTGCAAGGATTAGCAGCCAAGATAAGGTGGCGCTTTGGTAGACATTTTTTATTTGTGCACTTGTGTGCTCATTTTCCAAGATTTAGTGTTATTGGGGGAAAATAAAAGTGCTGAAAGCATTCAGAGTCATACCTCACACTATGTGTGTTCAGTGTGAAATGTATTCTCTTCAGAGATTTGGACTGTTTAGAAATGATTCAGTCTACAGGACTGTCCATTTATTCATTGCATTGAAACTATATATAACATACACCCATATACTGAGGCCTGATGGCAGGGCAGAATGATTCTGGCAGGGCAGAATGATGTAATGAGAAAATTATCTAAGGTCTTTCCCTCTTTTTCTCTCCATGATTAAAAAGTGAAAGCTGTGATTACTGTGACAAAATGCTGCAGGACTGAAAGAGCAATCACAAATTTTTCACACAATGATGAGTAATGTTCACACAATGAAGGTGCAAATTGAATGGTAAAGGGATGAAGGATAAAGATGTCAAGAAGAAGGAAGATGTATGGGACACACAGGGAAGTTCTATGGATTTGTCTATGGGGCAATACCGATGATTCACCCAGGTTTGTTGGTGGTGGGGTGGCTGGCCGCCTTATGTCCCAGGGAGCCTCATGTCTGTGTTACCTTCTGGCTCTCCCTTTTAGTTATGCTGTCATAGCTAGTCTTGCCGGAGTACCTGCTTTGACTCACACAAAGTACATTGTCCTTAACCATTACGGGACAATAAGCATACCTAATAATCTCTCTCTTTCTCTCTCTCTCTCTCTCTTTCTGTCGAGCTACACATGATACTCCTGAGATGCCAGTGATCCTGATCCCTTCTGCTCTCTGGACCTGCCTGATCCATCCTGATGCCCTACTTCTGGTTGGAGATCTCATCAATTGGAAGTCACATGCTGCTGCTGAGGATGGCCCCACACGGTGCAGCCTAAAGATGATTGAGATTACTGAGGATGGTACCACTTAAAAACCATAAAGATGGCTTTGGACCTCAATTCATATGAATAGTTATGCTATGATGGCTAGGACTGCAATTGCCACAAACAGTTTTGCACTCAAGTCTCCATCAGTGAACAGTGGAGAAGTTCAACAAAACAGACTTCATATAAAAACTGTAATGAATTTTCATGGTTTCACAACTGCTATTTGACCATGTAGTATAGGTACATTTATAGAAGGGATTTATTTATTTATAATAAATAAATCTATTTATTATATATTTTATCTATACATTATAATCTCATCCCGTATCACCCAGATGAGGATGGGTTCTCTTTTGAGTCTGGTTCCTCTCAAGGTTTCTTCCTCATATCGTCTCAGGGAGTTTTTCCTTGTCACCGTCGCCTCTGGCTGCTCATTGAGGATAAATTCATACATTTAAAATCTATATCCTGAATTTATATATTTCTGTAAAGCTGCTTTGGGACAATGACGATTGTTAAAAGCGCTATACAAATAAACTGAACTTGAACTTGAACTTAAACTGAACTTTAACAAAAGGACCTTTAATAGCCCTGTGTTTATGTTGGATTCTGATCTGCTGATTGGATAAATAGTAAGATGCTCTGCTCACTACTCCTGGCTTCTAATAAATCTGTTACATTTATTAGCAATTTTCTTTAGAAATTTTAGGTCACAACTCAAACTATACTTTTTTTTTGTGTTTTAGTCTATTATCAATATTTATAAAAGTTTCTTTAACATTGCGTGTATTTTATTTAGTTTTACCCCAATTGCATGATTTATATATATATATATATATATATATATATATATATATATATAATGTATAAAAAGAGGATTAAAAAAGAGGATTGGAACACAGCCTAGTAACCAAAACTACTGAAATCACATATAGCCTAGCGGGTGACAGGCACAAATTACAAACAGCCTGAAAGTGAATAGAATTAGAGGCAAACAAAGGAGGAATTGCCAAAAAATAATGGATGAGCTCCGTATCAAGCGGCTGCTCAGGCATTTTAAATCGGATAGATTAACTTGAGTCTGAAAAGATTTATAGTCAAGTTGGAGAAAATGCAGTTTTGTTTCCTTATAACTTTTTAAAGTGTTTTAAGAAGCATATATTATATTCACAAATAAATAAAACTGGACTTAATTATATGCTGACAGTGACAAGATCTTTATAAGCATTACCAAATAATAATAATAATAATAATAATAATAATAATAATAATAATAATAATAATAATAATAATCCATCCATTTTCTGTACCGCTTATCATACACAGGGTCATGGGGAGCCTGAAGTCTATCTTAGGGGACTTGGGGCACTGGGCAGGGGACACCCTGGACGGAGTGCCAACCCATCGCAGGGCACAATCAAACACTATGGACAATTTGGAAATGCCAATCAGCCTACAACGCATGTCTTTGGACTGGGGGAGGAAACCAGAGTGCCCAGATGAAACCCCCGAAGCATGGGAAAAACATGCAAACTCTGCATACTCTGCGGTTGCCAGGGAGGATGGAGGAGTCGCTGCCATCCGCCCAAAAGGGGAAGAGCCGCAGCCGTCCGCCAGGAAGTCCAGTGCCATCGCTAGACATCATGGGGGATCACTTCCCAGCTGGCTGAGGACCAGATGACAGCGTGTCTAGAGACTGGAGTGTTTTTTCTCTCTCCCCTCTCTCTCCCTGTTGCTGTGTCTCCTGCTCGCTCCTTCTCTCTCCCCTCTTCCTCCCCTCGTCTCTCCTTTTGCTCCCAGGATGTGGGGCCAGCTGGCTGACGGACGCAGCCAGAATCTGGCTGCGGAGGAGTGTGCCGAGGAGGAGGGAGGGGCCAGGCTGTGAGGACGTATACATGGCACGTTGTCGTCTAATCAGTGGGGGAGAGCGATAAAGGAGCAGCTGGAAGCACCAAAGAGAGAGAGAGAGCGCGAGAGAGAGAGAGAGACGTGCACTTTGTGTTTGAGTTCTGTTTGTGTGTTTTATATTATGTTTGAGTTTCGTTTATTATTAAACCTTATGTTTACATTCAGCCGGTTCCTGCCTCCTCCTTGCCAGTCTTTAAAGTTTGTTACAATGCACTATGTATTAGTTAAATAATATTAATATTATTAATGCTTCTACCTATAAATAAGAAGTATTAATAGTTAGTTAATAATTATTAATAGTTATAGTACATGTTAGTAAATGTTATTAATGATCACAGCAATACTTGTAGTAATAGTTGTCTAAAAGGTCTTGGAGAATCTAGAAGAGATCTTCTGCTATGATGTAATGCTCTCTCTTTTAGTTATGGTGATATACCTTAACCTCCAGGAGTCCCTGCTTGCTCTTTGCTGTGCAAAGAGCTCTTAAACCATTACAGGACAAGAGTATACCTAATAATCTGCTCGCTCTCCTGAGAATCACTCGCTGCTGCTGAGGATAGTCCCACATGGCTAGCCTAAAGACTGCACTTACCAAAAACATTTTATAGCCAAGTTGCAGTTGACCTACAGTGTATAACATCACAAAGCAAAGTCACCTCAGTGAACTCTTCTGAGGTCTTTATTTGGGGCCTGATTTCTTCTCTACTAATAAACTATACACACTGTAATTAACAGTGACTGAATTTAGCTTTAGGTCATATTGTGGAATGTCTCACAGCAGCCTCTGCAGTCTCCAATCAACATAGTTTAACCTGGTTTTCTATCGATCTGGTTTTCCTTTTGAAAATTTTAATTACAGCAAAAAAGTTTATATCAAATATATATCAAATTTAATTCATTTCTGGATCCTTAAAACCCTACTGAATCCTGTTACACATGGATTCTGCATTATATACATTTCAGTCACTGAATCTGACAATGAGAATAACTGTATGAGAAGTTGCTATATGAGAAACTCATCTGTCATTTGTTTTCCTCTAATTCTGTTTGCGTTTAGAGTTTCAGGCTGCTTATTATTTGGGATCACACAGTATGATATGTGATTTCAAACGCTTCAGTCTCTAGCTGCATTTCAGTTGTGTTACGTTTTTTGCTGAGCTCCTGAGTTCCATTACTTCATCAGCTCATGCTGACGTACGTTAGACGTTAGACTTAAGCCATCATGCATGACTTCCAGTTTCATTCATCAACATGGGGAAGATTAAAGAATACAAACATGAAATGAGACAACAGTATGTTGACCTTCATAAATCAGTCAATGACTATAAAAATAGCTACGGTTGGAGATTTGCATAAGATTGTCACCAAGTCTGGAGTTCACAATATGCTGCTGTATCTTTTGATTGGAACTGGGTTCTATGGTCAGAGGAGTCAAAAATTTATCTTGTTGGCAAAAAAAAATTATGTTTAGTATAAAAAGAAGGATGGGTATTCAGAAAAGAACATAATCCTCCATGTAAAGTATGTTGCGGGCCTGATTTTCCTCAAAAGGCCTTAGGAACCTTGTTAGGTCACATGGCTCATGGACTCCATGAAGAACCAGGAGATTTTAGATGAAAATCTGGCTGCCTCTGACAAAAAGACACAACTGGGATATGGTTGGATCTTCCAGCAGGATAATGCTGCAAAACATACGTCCAGATTTACATAAAAATGGTTTAATGATTAAATCAAGCTTTTGACATGATCATCACAGTCCCCTCATGTAAACCAAACTGAAAATCTTTGGGGGGCTATAGAGGATCCGGAGAGATTTTGTACTGAACAATGCTCAGGCTCAGGAAATAAGAGGGTTTAATACAGATTTGTCTAATAGAGACCATTTATCCATGACTCAGCGTGAAGGACTAAACAGCAAACACTGAATTCATATTAAATGCAAGGAAGACATAATTTATGTTTTAATGTAACATCAATAAATGTATACAGGTGCATCTCAATGAATTAGAATGTCGTGGAAAAGTTAATTTATTTCAGTAATTCAACCCAAATTGTGAAACTCGTGTATTAAATAAATTCAATGCACACAGACTGAAGTAGTTTAAGTCTGTGGTTCTTTTAATTGTGATGATTTTGGTTTACATTTAACAAAAACCCACCAATTCACTATCTCAACAAATTAGAATATGGTGACATGCCAATCAGCTAATCAACTCAAAACACCTGCAAAGGTTTCCTGAGCCAAAATGGTCTCTCAGTTTGGTTCACTAGGTAAGCCACAAACATTCATTGCCAAAGAAGCTGGCTGTTCACAGAGTGCTGTATCCAAGCATGTTAACAGAAAGTTGAGTGTAAGGAAAAAGTGTGGAAGAAAAAGATGCACAACCAACCGAGAGAACCGCAGCCTTATGAGGATTGTCAAGCAAAATCGATTCAAGAATTTGAGTGAACTTCACAAGGAATGGACTGAGGCTGGGGTCAAGGCATCAAGAGCCACCACACACAGATGTGTCAAGGAATTTGGCTACAGTTGTCATATTCCTCTTGTTAAGCCACTCCTGAACCACAGACAACGTCAGAGGCGTCTTACCTGGGCTAAGGAGAAGAAGAACTGGACTGTTGCCCAGTGGTCCAATATCCTCTTTTCAGATGAGAGCAAGTTTTGTATTTCATTTGGAAACCAAGGTCCTAGAGTCTGGAGGAAGGGTGGCGAAGCTCATAGCCCAAGTTGCTTGAAGTCCAGTGTTCAGTTTCCACAGTCTGTGATGATTTGGGGTGCAATGTCATCTGCTGGTGTTGGTCCATTGTGTTTTTTGAAAACCAAAGTCACTGCATCCATTTACCAATAAATTTTGGAGCACTTCATGGTTCCTTCTGCTGACCAGCTTTTTGAAGATGCTGATTTCATTTTCCAGCAGGATTTGGCACCTGCCCACACTGCCAAAAGCACCAAAAGTTGGTTAAATGACCATGGTGTTGGTGTGCTTGACTGGCCAGCAAACTCACCAGACCTGAACCCCATAGAGAATCTATGGGGTATTGTCAAGAGGAAAATGAGAAACAGGAGACCAAAAAATGCAGATGAGCTGAAGGCCACTGTCAAAGAAACCTGGGCTTCCATACCACCTCAGCAGTGCCACAAACTGATCACCTCCATGCCACGCCGAATTGAGGCAGTAATTAAAGCAAAAGGAGCCCCTACCAAGTATTGAGTACATGTACAGTAAATGAACATACTTTCCAGAAGGCCAACAATTCACTAAAAATGTTTTTTTTATTGGTCTTATGAAGTATTCTAATTTGTTGAGATAGTGAATTGGTGGGTTTTTGTTAAATGTGAGCCAAAATCATCACAATTAAAAGAACCAAAGACTTAAACTACTTCAGTCTGTGTGCATTGAATTTATTTAATACACGAGTTTCACAATTTGAGTTGAATTACTGGAATAAATGAACTTTTCCACGACATTCAAATTTATTGAGATGCACCTGTATATATTGCAGCCTCCTCTTTTCTCTAGGAATTCTGTTAAAAGTGTAATAGATGAATTGATGGTTGGATTTTCACTGATTTGCTTAAAAAAAAACAAAAAAAAAACCCTGACAATCAGAGAAGAACAATAAGAGAACGTGTGAAGCTCCACACACAGGAATCAGAGCTCAGGATCGCACCCTGGAGCTGTGAGGTACCAACACTACTATTGTGATCACGGTTTATATCACACTAGTGATGAGATTGTTTAAAGCAATAAATAGGTAGCAGTAATAAAATCTGTTTTTACAGGGAGATCGTTAGTACCGTGATATTAAAGTGCACCTATTATGCTTTTTCAGATATTCCCTTTCATGTGGTGTTATATAGCTTTTTGTGAATGTAAAAAGTCTGCAAAGTTTCAAAAGTGGAGTTATTGACTAATGGAGTTATTGACTCCCAAAAGAAAGAACCGATTCTGAACAGCTGAAATGAGTCGTTAGTAATTCCAGACTTACTTCCTGTACAAACCTACGTAGGTTTGTAACAAAAAAAATGCCTCTGGTCTTCATTGGCTGCTCGTGAATAACGTGTACTTTGACCCGCCGTCAAACACTACAGTTGAGGTTGTGTCCTGAAAGAGTTAAGTTCATGTCTAGAAGATGTCGTTTCTGTGCTGCAAAAGCAAAACCACTTTGCATGAACTCCCAAAGGATGAGGATGTAAAGCGTCAGTGGTTAGAATTCATTTTAAAACAATACCACAGCAGTTCAACTCCGACCGTCGTTTGTGTTCCTGTCATTTCACTGACTACTGCTTCTCAAATCTAGCTGAAGTCAGCACAGGATTTGCGAAATGATTATTCATTAAACATGGGGCTGTACCCACTTTATTTGGACCATCTTGCGCCTTTGGATCACAACCTGTAAATATGATTAATTATTTACGTATATATTTTCTACTAAGTGTTCCAAATGCGTGGTTTTGTGTTGTATACACGTACAGCCAGTGCACAGCTGTTAGCATGTTAGCTGTTAGCCTCTGCTAACTGTCTAACTCACATTATTGCCAAACTACATATAAACTTACCACTGAGATACGTCCTGTTCTCGTCTTGCTTGTGATGGTGGTTCGGGTTTATCTTCCGATGTATCAATATCGGACTTGGGCTCAAATTGGTAAGATAAAACCAACATTTTTTTAAACATATTTTTATTGAACATTAAACATGTAAGATGACAAGAAAATATATTCTCTATATATTTTTTTATTTTTTTTAAACCATCTTCTGAAAGGTCATATTGCAAATCTATACCTCAAGCGACTCTCTTGGATTCAGATGATTCTTTAGAGCTGTTAACAAGTTTGCAGTAAAACTATGAGATTTGGTTCGTACTAAGATCCTCATAAAACATAATTTTTTCTAGTTCTGTTGGTAAAGGTCTAGATAGGGAATCATTTTGCTTAGCATTGATATAGCTGCGAATTTGTAAGTATTTAAAAAAGTGTGTCATTGGGATTCCAAATTTTTCGTTGAGATCTATAAAGGACATCAATGTATCTCCTTCAAACAAATCCCCGACCTTATGAATACTCTTTAAGGCCCGGTGTTTAAAGCCAGAATAATTTTTCCCTGGTCTGAAGTCCCTGTTTCCCCAAATAGGAGAAAAGTAAGAAAGAGTCGAGACTTCTCCCAGTGTGTGCTTAACATCATTCCATACTATTAAAGTATTTTTAACAAATGGATTTTTGGTAGCCTTTTTTAGATTCTTATACAGGTCAGAGTACAAATACAGGTCCATACTCATTTCTTTTATGACTGTCAATTCTATTTCTACCCAGGGTAATTGCGGCTGTGAAGAAAACCAATAGGTGGCATTAGCCAACTTGGCTGACCAGTAGTACCACTGCAAATTGGGTAAACATAAACCTCCTCTGTCGTAAGGAAGATACAGCTAGGCGAAGCCTTGCACGTCTATTATTCCAAATGAATTTGGTTATTTTTTTTCATACTAGAGAAAATACCTAATGGAGGGGAAAGTGGAATAGAGCGAAATAAATACAGGTAGAATATTAATCTTGATAATGTTTATACGACCAATCAGTGAGATAGGTAGGGAGGAGCATCTATCTACAGATTCATTGACTTTGGCTATGACTGGGTTATAATTGGCAGGGACTAACATGTCAACTGTAGGAGTAATGACTATGCCTAAATATTTGAAGCCATCAACTGCATTTATAAATGGATGCCCAATTGGTGGTTGACACCTTTCTTGAGTATTTAAAAAAAGTATTGATGATTTGGTATTATTAATTTTATAGCCGGAGAACTTTCCAAATCTGTCAATGAGTTCAAGCAACGCTGGAACGTATCTCTCGAGCCTTGTTAGAAAAAAAATGGTGTTGTCTGTGTGTAGCGCTATTCGATGATCACGATCTTTAATTTTAATGCCCTTAATGATAGAGTTATTTCTAATTGAAATTGCTAAAGGCTCCAATGCTAAAATAAAGAGCATTGGCGACAGAGGACATCCTTGCCGTGTTCCTCTGTCTATATTAAAAGGTCTTGATGTATTTTTAGTCCTATTAGTCCTAGTCCAGCTACTGGTTTAAAATATAATATATTAACCCAACGTAGAAATAAATCTCCAAAACCAAAACGAGTCAATACATCATTCACATACAGCCACTCTTCCCTATCAAACGCTTTTTCTGCGTTGAGTGATAGGATACATGTGTCAGGGGCTTCCCTTTTTCACACAGAATATTTAAGACTCGCTTAATATTATGACTAGCCTGACCGTTCTTGATAAATCCATTTTGGTCTATACCTATTACAGATGGTAGGCATTTTTCTAATCTTGATGCCAAGATTTTGTCAATGATCGTTACATCTGTATTAAGTAGAGAGATCGGTCTGTATGACTCACATTTGGTAGTAGACTTATCAGGTTTCAAAATTAAAGTAATTAAGGCATTTCTCAGCATGGGTGGTAGACAACCATTATGAAATGATTCTGCGTACATTTCCTTTAGAGGACCAACCAATTTGTTTTTAAAAAGCTTATATATCAATTGGTAGACCGTCAGGGCCAGCGGATTTACCATTCTTCAGCTTTGATATAGATTCCCAGATTTCACTTTCTTCCATTGTACTGTCTAAATCATTTTTATCTTCTTCTGATATGAGTGGGAACTGAAGATCATTGAGAAATCGGACTTGATCTTCAGTAAAATGGGCTGACTCAGAATTGTATATATGTTTATAAAACGAAACAAAAGCCTTATTTATCTCCAAAGGATTAGATGTTATTTCCCCATTCAAAGTCTGAATACTATTAATGGCTTTTCTGTGTCCAATTTTTTTTAATCTGCCATGCTAATAATTTTCCTGCTTTTTCTCCATGTTCATAGAAAGACTGTTTCAATCTTAAGCTTCAGCTTTTGTTATGGTAATGGCGTTGTATTGAGCCCTAATTTTAAGAAGTTTGTGATGTATAGTATTTGAAGTGTCTAAATAAGCCTTTTCCTCTGCAGGCTTAATTTATTTTTCCAATAAATCTAATTCCAATTTAAGTTTATTAGTTTTTGAGCTTGTATAACAAATTATGTGACCTCGAATATATGCCTTGAACGCTTCCCACCTTATAGCAGCTGAAATTTCATCTTTATTCTCTTTAAAAAAAATATCTATCTGTACTCCAATAAATTTTATAAAATCCGGATCATGTAACCATTTTGGATGAAGGCACCAGCGACGAGTTTCATTCATATCACTTACTGATTTGTAAATTAAAGAAACTGGACCATGATCTGAGATAACAATAGAATCATACTGACATAATGTTACTCTTGGGAAGAGGTCACTAGAAATTAAAAAATAGTCAATACGAAAATGACCCTGACCTTTTTCCTAGACTGTATGTGTATTGTATCTAAACCTGTTGAGTGGTCAAGACTAGGAGATATTGTGCAATTAAAGTCTCCAGCAATTAGCAATTTTCCTGGTAAAGAAGACAGTAGAAGAAAATTTTTCAAAAAAACTTGGACAATCTGTATTAGGGCCATATACATTTGCCAAAATAATGTTTTCATTTAGAATAAAGCCTTGGATTATTATGTAACGTCCTGCTGTGTCCCGTAAAACCTTGGATATTTGGAATGGAATTGATTTAATTGTATTAAAATCATTACTCCCCTAGAGTTAGGAGAAAATAAAGCTGAATAAATTTGGCCTTTTCAGTGCCTTTGTATTGGTGTTGTGTCATTTGAAGAAATATGGCATTCTTGCAAAAATACAACAGAGGGATTAAGTTGTTTAATTCTGGTCATTACTTGCTTAATTTTAGTTAATTTCCCCAAACCTCTCACATTCCACGATGTTATTGTTAACTCTGAACCGATTACAATATTAGTGCATAGATTGAGAACTGCATAATATTACAAGTTTACAAGTCCCTTAGCCTGTTTACAATAAAATGCAATTTGCCCCGTGACTGAAAAATAGTTAAAAAAAATACATAGGATGCTTGTGTTGGTACTGGCACCCTGAACTCGCCAGCACTTTCCCCGTAACACAAAAACTTTGCGTCACCGATCCTATTGCTAGGAGCAGCATAACACGTATCAAAAGCATGTTCTTTGCTCATCATATGCTCCCACCAACAAACGGCTAATCATATTAGAAATTGAACAACAGCCTATAATAACACGTGAAATAACCACAAGCAATCAGCTTCTCTCAGATTCTGACTATTCAGCAAATTATAATAGAGAAAATAACCGAAAAACAATATAGATAATTGGAAGTCACTGACCACAACTGTACTAAGTTCCATCCGTTAAGTGTCTTTGAATAGTCAATCAATCCTGCTTCACTCTAAATACGTTACCAGTCTCAAAAGAAAAAAGATTTTGTTACATGACAGTTCCTTTCTCCTGTATTCGGTCTTCCTGACTGAAGGATTATCAGCGTGTTTCCTTGAGGTTGCGAATTAAATTCTCCACCTCAGCTGGGCTCTCAAATGTGCGGTCTCGTCCTGCGTGAGTGATGCGCAACTTCTCTGGAAAGATTACTCCATATCGAATGTCCATGGCTTTAAGCTGTTGCTTCACTTCATAGTATTTCCATATTTTCAGATGTGTTTCTCTGGCGATATCTTGAAAGAACTTCACTTCGCGCTAGTCGTATGTTATTTTGCCTTTGGCTCGCATGATTTGTAACACTTTGTCTTTATCCTTTGAATTCACGAAGCGCATAATGAGTGTTCTGGGAGCGTTTCGATCTCGACATTCCTGTAAGTGATGCGCTCTTTCAATGGTTATCGGGTTGGTAAAAGACTCCGGTCCCAGTACCTCAGGCAGCCATCTCTCAAGGAAACACACCGTATCCGAGCCCTCAGCGCCTTCAAGGAGGCCGATGAGGTGTACATTATTGCAACGACTTCGAATTTCCTGGTCTTCCAATTTAGCTCCAAGAAATTTTACCTGTTGCTGGAGAGTATCTACGTTGCTTTGCAGTTCGGATACTTGATCCTCTGTGTTGCTGATACGTTGTTCCACCATAGACAATCTGTTAGAAAATTCCTTGACGTCTTGTTTAAACTCCTGTATGGCTGAGAGGATTCCTGTAAATTTGACTGAAAAGTCTTCTCTCATGCTTGTGATTGCACTCAATGTTGCTCTCTTGATTTTTATCTGTATTTGCATTGGCTTCTTTAACGTTATCCTTGGATGTCATGCTAGCTTGATGATTAGCAGCCTCAGTGTTGGAGTCGTCTTGGATTCCATGTTTTTTCTTTGTAGTACGCAAAGTCATTTTATCGTAATGTTATTTACAGTGATTTATATATTTGTTCAGTTTCAGAACGATAATAAGGCTGTTTGAGAAAGAAATTGCCGAATGTTGTAAGGGCGTGAATAAACACATGCGATCAACGCGCCGCCATGTTGAGTCCCCCGGTAAAACCAACATTATTACAGAGCTGAAACTCTGATATTGCAGTGGGTGTTTCCTTTCCGACACGCGCTGTAAGCGGTAGACCAATCACAACAGACATCTGACCAATCAGAGCAGAGTTGGCTCTCTGAAAGGAGGAGTTTAGAGTGAATGGATCCTTGAATGAGTAATTTGTGACACTGGGAAAAAAAGGTCATGCTGCAATGTAAATTATGAGAAAAAATTAAGTGTTTTTTGACCTTGGATGCAGGTAAACCTTTAAAACAAAATTAGGCACACTTAAAAAGCATAATAGGTGCACTTTAAACACGTTTGTTTAAACAGTTACACTGAAAATGCCCAGACATGGCAACCCAAATTGTTTTATGAACCAGACCCTGTTACTTATTCCCTGGTCCACCTCTCTGACAGACACATGAACAACCCATTAATAACCAAGAGTAGGCGGTGCTTTAGGTTACACTGCCTCTTCATTTTGTTTAGCAACACAGCCGCATGGTTTGAGGCGATACTTCTTTTAGAGCATATAGTTAGTACATGTACTTTTAGTACATATACAGTATGTATATACATGTACATGTATATACATATACATATATACATATGCATATATGTATATACATGTACATATACAGTATGTATATACAGTATGTATGTACATATACAGTACATTTATCAATAGGGAAACGCATTTGGTTGCTCTGTACAGTAACCATCCATACTGAAATAATCATGATAATTATATTTTTGTCAGCTTTAGTAAAACCACAGGAATAGTATCAGGATATATGGTTTTCTCCTGAAACCAGATAGATGAGTGCTCGAGACAGAATGTGGCAAAAGAAAGATTAAAAATATGCTCTGTGATGGTTGGAGCTGAGAATGAAGAGATTATGTTTAATTACATTTACCAGATGCCCTTATCCAGAGTGACTTACATTAATTTCATTTATACATCTGAGCAATTTGAGGGTTAAGGGCCTTGTTCAGGGGCCCAACAGTGGCAGCTTGGCGGTTCTGAACTTGCCACCTTCCAATCAGTAACCCAATATCTTAACCACTGAGCTACCACTGCCCTACGGTGCTAATGCTAATTAGCAAAGCATTAGTGGCAACACAGAAAATATGGAGTGTGAAGCAAGGCATGAGTGTAAAATATTTATTAAAAGCTGTTTCTGGTCCTCAAGTGTGACATGAGGAGGAGGAATACAAAAAAAAAAAACTTCTGGATCGTGTAGTAATGCATCACTAAGTGCGAGATGGTCAGGAGGGCCAACACATACACAACACACTAGCTTTGATCAAATCAGCATTACAGTAAAATATGCATGACATTTCTAGCCACAGAAAAAAACTAATTAACTCAATGACAGTTTATCTGATTTATGTATTGCACAGCCATATCCAGCTTTGAGGGGAAAAAAGAAAAAAGAAAAAAAAAATCATGAAAACTTCAAAACCAACAGGAAAGCACATACCAACAAGAATACCTGCATGCAGAATGCTAAAGTGCGCAAATTAGCTTATCTTCAGCTTATCTCAGCTCAACATCTGTACCTGTGTTTTATATAGATGCAGATTTATTTATAACATTTTGTGTGGTTAGTTCTGTACTAATCTCTCACACAGTCATCCTGTCTGAAGTGCTCGCTGCACACCGACATATATACAGTATGTTCTGCCACACATTATTTCTACCCACTGGTATTTTGACAAATCCACCTCTTGCACTATGATTGGCTCATAATAAGGCTTTATCATTATTGTTGATATGCAGAGAGTAACAGAGAATACCATTGTTGCTCATCAATCTGAAAGGGGTTATAAGGCCATCTCCAAACAATTTGAAATTCTACAGTCAGAATGATTGTTTACAAATTCAGTCCAAGATCAGACCATTTAATGCCCAGAGATATAAAGAAAATCCCAAGAGCTACATCATGTGACCTACAGGCCTCTGTGAGCACATTAAATGTTTATGTTCATGACAGCACAATCAGAAAAAGACTGAACAAGTATATACTAATGAAACCAAGGTGGAGATGTTTGGTCATCATGCAAAGTGCTATGTTTGATGAAAACAAAACACCACAAACACCTCATACCAACTGTCAAGCATGGTGCTGGAGGGGTGATGATTTGGGCTTGTTTTGCAGCCATAGGACCTGCGAAACTTGCAGTCATTGAGCCAACGATGAACTCCACTTTAAACCAGAATATTCTGGAGACAAATGTGAAGCCATCTGTCCAGCAGCTTGAATTGTGTCATGCAACAGGACAATGATCCAAAGCTCAGCCGCAAATCAACATATGAATGGCTGAAGAAGGAAAAAAAATCAAGGTGTTGGAATGGCCAAGTCAAAGTCCAGACCTCAAACATCAACAAACCGAAGCAATGTTGTAAAGAAGAGTGGGCCAAAATTTCTCCAAAACGATATGAGCGACTAAGAAACTACAGACAACATTTACTTCAAGTTATTGTTAAGAACCATAGAAGATGTAGAACCATAAAGGTGGTTCTACATGATACTGAATTATAGTGTGTACTTATTTTGTCCCACCTGGTTTCTGAATGTTGGTTTGCTTTTTGGAAAAAAATGACTACATATTGAAATCTGTTGTGTATATGTTTTTTTTTTTTTTTTTTGTCACCTGAGATTTTTTTGTTTATAGAAATTGGTGAGGAGCACAAAATTGTTTTTTAAAAGATTACTAAAAGATGTCCTGCTGTGTCCAGTGTTTTGAGAAGGAAATTCCCATAAACGCATATGCAACGAGGCCAAAGTGCAAAACAATAGTGACGGCCTCTGCTGTATTATAGGTGTGTGAAAAAATGTGGCTTGCAACGGCACGTAGATATGGTTAATAGTATGAGCTTAGAATGAACACGCACACCCCCACCAATGTCACTGACTGTCTTGGCTAAACTGAATTGTGGTACCTCAATAAGATGAAGGCACACCTGATGTCTTGGTAGTGTTTTGTGTGTAAAGTCATTTCTGGAAAAGTCTCAGCTGAAAGGGTGCACACACACATACACATGCACACACACACACACAAAGGAGAGTCTAAAATCTGATTTAAAGTCGGAGATAATGGATATCCTGGGTGGCATTACTCTGTTTTGTAAATTGCATGTTGCTCCACAATTACAATCGCTGCATGCTCTCAGCTGCTTTCTTACCTCATTGTAGTCAATTCATAACCAGATCTATACACACATTAGCTACAACAACAACAACGGAAAAAAAAAAAAACATCCATAGCTGAGAAATTTGGTCACACAGTGTTGTCTTTATCTGAGATCATTAAATATATAATATCAAAAGTACTGTTCAGGCAGGGCCAACGACGTCTGTAGTAATTCTCATGCATTCCTAGGAGATAAGCAATCTCTGTATAACATCACAGAGATGGGAGTGTCTTCTGGTCGTTACATGCTACATAATGATGTGCTTGTCACATGACCATAAGCTTAAACTGTGCTAGGAACTAAATAACTTGCTTTTGGTACATAAATTGGTTTTAAACTGATAGCCAACATTTGGTTTTGGTTTGGTTTATTTTGTAGGTGATAGAAACACTTCCTGGAGTGTCTTTATATAGATGAAAAAGCCCACAGGATATAATGGATTTATTTATTTATTTTTTGCATGGGATATACAGTACATAGCCTGGGTTTATTTCTTCTGGTCATTTTATAGAAGGTGTATTTTTTTACAGATATGTGCACGTCTACTCAGTGAGTAAAAATGATATGACATGACAGATTTGATCGGGACTAATATTCTGAGAGAAACATCAATAATGTTTAATAGGTCTTTACTTGCCTCATTGCTTTGCTGTTGCAATGAATTATGGGACTTTCAATTTGTTTGCCTTTAATATTTAATATGTCTTTAATATCTGGATAGAATCAAGAACACTTCTGTGTGTTTTCACAGTTCAGGGTACTTCGGTATTCAAAGTGAACTGGAAGTGGAGAGGAAATCAACATGACGTACAGACAAAAGAGTTCTTGGGATTTCTGGGGTTTCTATTCCACTGGGTCTTTTGAAAAAAAATAAAATAAATAAATAATGGTCACCTTGCAGCAAGAGTGTGAATATGATTATCCACAGAGCGGCAGGTTTTTCCTCATTCAACACATCCACATGGGAGCATTTACAGCTGAGTGGTCGTAATGGCACATCATTAGGTTTCTGAAATTCCAACAGTTTCTTCACATGAACGCAAATGTCAGTCTCTCTCTCTCACACACACACACACACACACACACACACACACACACACACACACACACACACACACACACACACACACAATATCTGTCAGAGACATTACTCATTGTGTCATGCTCATGTTAGTCCTAATTATGTTGGATAAAACTTCTCGAAATCCTGAAAGTAACACGAGTACAAAGACATCTCCTCAGGGAAATTACAGGATATGGACATAAGAGTGGTACGTTGTCATCATTACGAACACGCAGCTTCTCGAGAAGTGCTAAATGGGTATAAATCACACAAGAACACGACAGTTTCTGTGTTTCTCGTGTACTTCTGTTCTCTCTGCAGTCCCTAGAGAATAAAGACAGGAGGAGTGTGTCACTTCAGTTGTCAAAAACACACACACATATACACACTTTCTCTTCCTGTGTTAGTTGATCGATCTACTGTGAAATGAGCTGTTGTGCTTTCAGGATGATAGTTTCATGGACCTATGTTGATGCTACTGACTTACCAGCTGTCTCTCCCCCTCTCTCTGTCTCTGTGAGTAAAATGCTCACAGAAAGCAGCAAAACCAGCTAGTTTAAAAAGCTACACTGATAAGCAGAGCATGGGACTGCAACATTTACGAACTTTACTGTCCTTTAAACTGCCTAGCAGCAAGCAACTTATGAACCATTTTAATTCGAACTGATTAACTTTGTCATGTTTTAACGCTTATTGTCGTTGTGTGATTTTATAATGAATGAACAAACATCGTCAGGATGTGTACTTTTGGCTTTTCATTGTGGCCATGTTTAAATAATAAAAGTATTTATAAAATGTACTAGTTGCATGTGTAGACACACATACAGAGCTTTCACTGCTACTGCTGGAAAGCCTCAAGACCTTTATTAAGGACTGAAACCAGTCATGGACCACAGACTTCAAATTCAGGCTCCAAAGACCAGATCTATGAAGGCTTTGATTTTTTTTCCCCAGTCAGAATCAATTTCAAAATTTACAACACGGCTGTGCCGATTCAGGACAGTGTGTTTCGTGCAGCCATGGCAACTGAACGGATCAGTCTTTGTAAAGTCCAATACCACACGTGCATCCTAACCAGGGTTGGTTTATTATAGTTGTCTAATGGTGACGTGGACATAAATCAGGTGATGCAGAGAGGCAGGCAAACATCAGTGCATTTTGATGAAACGTTGTGGAAAAACAAACAAAAAATATATTGACGCTGATTAATTGATCAGGGACCAGGGACATGCACTAACAGTGTGAGAAAGGTCAGTGTTGATTATATTTGAGGTGTAAACTGTGGTCCCTTTTGAGCCATACAAAGGTGTGAGAGGCTCTGAAGGTCAGCACTCACCAGCACAGAGGGGTTTCACACATACATATATATATATATATATACACACACACACATACACGCATACATACATACATACACACACACAGTGTCCTCCACTAATATTGGCACCCTTGGTAAATATGAGCAAAGAAGGCTGTGAAAAATTCTTTGTTTAACCTTTTGATCTTTTGTTAATAAAATTCACAAAAATACTCTGCTCTCATGGATATCAAACAATTGCAAACAAAACACAGGTTTATCAAAAAATTATATCTCTGTTAAATATAGGTGTGCAACAATTATTGGCACCCCTATGAATTCATATGAGAAAATATATTTCAAGTATATTCACATTGATATTTATTTATTTTTTTTTAGTACACCTGGGTGACTAGGAACAGGAAATTGTTCAACCATGACTTCCTGCTTCACAGGGGTATAAATATGAGGTAACACATACGCCAAATTCCTTTAGTCATTCATAAGAATGGGTAAGACCAAGGAATATAGCTGTGATGTGTGGCAAAAGGTTGTTGAGCTTCACAAAATGGGAAGTGGCTATAAGAAAATAGCACAAGCATTGAAAATGCCCATTTCCACCATCAGGGCAATAATTAAGAACTTCCAGTCAACTGGAAATGTTATGAATCAACCTGGAATTGGATGTGTGTCTATATTGTCTCAACGCACTGTGAAGAGGATGGTTCGAGTGGCCAAAAAAATCTCCAAGGATCACAGCTGGAGAATTGCAGAAGTTAGTTGTGTCTTGGGGTCAGAAAGTCTCCAAAACTACAATCCGAAGTCACCTACATCACCACAAGGTGTTTGGAAGGGTTTCAAGAAAAAAAGTCTCTACTCTCATCCAAAAACAAACTCAAGTGCCTTCAGTTTGCCAGACACTACTGGAGCCTCAAATGGGATCGGGTTCTATGGTCAGATGAAACCAAAATAGAGCTTTTTGGCAATAAACACCAGAGGTGGTTTTGGTGCACACAGAGAGGTAGACATATGGAAAAGTACCTCATGCCCACGGTTAAACATGGTGGTAGCTCTTTAATGTTTTGGGGTTGTTTTTCTGCCAGAGGACCTGGACATTTTGTTAGGATGCATGGCATCATGAACTATCAAATATCAACAGATATTAAATGAAAACCTGACTGCCTCTGCCAGAAAGCTTCAAATGGGCCATGGTTGGATCTTCCAGCAGGACAATGATACAAAACATACATCAAAATCAACACAAAAATGATTTACTGACCACAAAATCAAGGTTCTGCCATGGCCATCCCAGTCCCCTGACTTGAAACCCATAGAAAACCTGTGGGGTGAACTGAAGAGGAGAGTCCACCAGCGCGGACCTCGAAATTTGAAGGATCTGGAGAGATTCTGTATGGAGGAATGGTCTCAGATACCTTGCCATGTATTCTCCAACCTCATCAGGCATTATAGGAAAAGATTCAGAGCTGTTATCTTGGCAAAGGGAGGTAGCACATAGTATTGACTAAAAGGGTGCCAATAAGTGTTGCACACATACATTTAACAAAGATATATTTTTAGATATATGTTTTGTTTGCAATTGTTTGATATCCATGAGAGCAGAGTATTTTTGTTTCTTGAAAAGTCACGTTCAATACTTTTGGCACAAATTTATTTCAATAGGACATGAGACACAAATGGTTTTTGTATTACAGATTTACAATAAACTGAAGTTACAATATAGCCCACAGGTGTCATTTCAATCGGCCTGCACAAACCTTCAAAAAATAAATAAATAAAATGCCATTTGAACTGGCCCATAGTGTCAACCAATAAACATTTTCACACCAAGAATTCACACCAGAACCTGTAGTTTAGAGACCTACTGCGCTCCACACTAGATAATATGTTAGTGTAGATAATAATTATGACCCTTTAAGGCCTCACAAAAAGGTATTTTTCTGTTCTGTTCATCCAGAGCTGTTTCCTGTTGGTGGACTGTTCATATCTAATTTGCCAGAATGCATCAATACACTAACAGTCTCCACCTTTTCATTTGTATGGGTTGCTATATGTCTATATTCACCGTGATAAAGAGGAAACATCTCATACAAGTAGTGCATTCTCAGTTAACCTGATACGCCATAACATGAATATGTAACTACATAAAAAGAATCTAAAACAATTCTTCTTCCTATTTCTTATAATTTGTTTTATTGCACATACTGCACAGCTATCTACTGTGATGTCATGATTGTGTCGCTTTCTTGTCACAAAGTTCAATACATTCATTCATTTACATACACAAAAAAAGCCACTTAGGAGCATCTATAAATTTGAAAGTATATTCAAGGAAATACACTTTAACATAATGGAGGCATTCTTTAGTGTAATGGATTGTAAGCGAGATCTGGACACAATCCTGGGAATACTGGGCATGAGGTGGGAACACTGGGCATGAGGTGGGAACACACCCTGAATGGGATCAGAGGGCACCTTGCGAGCGCACACACACACACATTCATACCTGTGGCAATTTAGTGGAGCCGATCCACCTATCAGCATGTTTCTGGTAGGTGGGAGGAAACTGGAGAGCCATGAGGAATCCCGGGACATGGGAAGAGCATGCACAGACTGAAACCTGAGCTCAGGATCAAATCCCAGGATGCTGATGCTGCTGCACCACTTAGGGGGTACACTCTGTTTGCAAGGCCTAAATTTAGGCCAGAAAACGTTAACCATCCTGTTGTGTTCCAGTCAAATTTGAGCAATGTGTTATCTTCCTCGAACATAACATAACACAGGACAAAGGTCAATAATATTACACATTTTCCAGACTACTGCTCTAAAGAAAGAAAACAAAAATTACATCCCTGTCAGCCATTATATATGATTCAAATTGCTGTTCACAAAACAGCAAAACAGGACGTCATTAAGTCTCACAGTTAAGACTTAATAATCCCGCACTAGAATCAGTACATCATGATCACTTTTCAGGAAGACATAAGGGACTGTGAGCCGCCTTATAGAGACTAGAGAGAGAGCGAGAGAGAGAGAGAGGTAATTACAGTAGTCTGGCTCCCAATCCCATGACATGACACGCTGAGAAAATTGCATTGTTTCTTCCTTAACCCACCATCACATCCTGTTCGGAGAACTACACGTGTCTACACACAGCAGAGGGAGAGCACTTCCACATAATCACACTCAACAATACACAAAAAATCCAAACGTTTCCTTCTGCAATAACTCTCTTCGGATTTCTGATTGTCTGGTCTTGTCGTTTACGTCCTGCCCGGTTGTTAGAAAACAATATATATACCCAAGGCCATACACGTGTAGTAGATTTCTAAAATAGTGGCAGTAATGTGATTAAGGTTAAAATGATCAGGAATGTGTTTCAGAGATACCAGGTGAACTAAAACTGGTTATCTAAACTGTGTTAAATTACAGTATTCCTCAGGGCATGTTTGGTGTCATTTGTATCCATATTTCATGGTGAACGATGTGGTGATATCATAAATATCATATAGTTTAGAAAATAACATTTACAATATATGTTGTAATAAGTGCTCTTTACACACACACACACACACACACACACACACACACACACACACACACACACACACACACACACACACACAGGCACCCCCTGGTTTGCATGAACTCATTCTCGGGAACTTAATTAACATACAGTTCCTTAAAGTGAGAGAACCCTGCCATAAAACACCATGGGGTCCCCCCTGCCCTAAAACACATGGTTTCATCTCCATTTGGTATCCTGGTCACTATACATTTCAAAGAGGGTCAAGGGTTTAAGAGGATCTGCTTGGTAGAGAGAAAAGAAAAAGCTTATAACATCAGAAGCTTATAACATCAAAGGCTTGTAACATCCGAAGGGCCTTTTGCCATAGATGCTTTACCACCCTGCATCCTAGGCTCATGACGCTGACTGTAATCTTGTAAGTTACTTTTGTCTCTATTTTATGTATCTTTTAAGTGTGTTCTCATATTAAATCCATTTGTTATTCTATTTCTAAATACTCTGTGTCTATGTTTGGTATTCTTATTATGAATAGCTTCTTAAACTAAAAGTGTATAATACGTTAGACACGTTTAAGGTCAACCTCTGACAAGCCAAAAGTAAAGGCTAATACTTGCAAGTTTAAACAGAACCTCTGACAAGTAAGATAGGAAAGGCCTAGGCTTGTACGTTGATAGAAACCTCTGAGCTAACAACATAATGGTTTAATGAAGAAGCTACATGAAAGTCTCTGACGTAGGAACGTCATTTTAATGAAAGCTTCGCTCGAAGTTGTTTAGGAGTAAATATCAGTAGAACACTGAGTGCTAACACTTCTAGCACTAACTAGAAGATTATTCTATTGGAGTCAGATAATCAATTAAATGGAGTCAGATATTTAAATCATACATTAAAACACACATTAACCTTCGCTGCACCTATTTCCGTTGTTGGTTATAGGAGAGCAGTGGGCTAAGTAATTAACTTTATATATTTTAGCCCTACACGCGGAAAACACAAGGTGATGAAATGATACAAAATTGTGAAAAGAAATGTATTTTCCAAAAATGGTCTACTTGCAAAGTACAGTATATATTTGGTAAGGAGTGAGTTTAACAAATGCTCTGGGCTTAAGGATGCTAAACCCTACAGTATGTGTGTCACGATTTGGTTAAGTTGTGGCCAGACCTCTAAGATGAGGTCACACTTAGTCGAATGTTAGCTATCTTGCAAGTAAACGTGGCCACTGCACAATATAATATTCAGCCTAATTTGATCTAACTTGGCTCCTTGATGTTAGTATACATACTATACTCGTTTACCTAATATTAGCTCATGTGCTAGCACTGCTCAATAGCTACGTGACATCGTATTGTTACTGCTGAAGAGAACTACTTACTTAAAATGACACTCCGCCTCAAATAGAGCAAGAGCAACTTGCCCCAGTTTTCCCGGTGGATTTCCTACACACTCTTAGCTGACGTCCCCTTCATGGATTAGTGGGAATTTGCAGCACCAGGCGAGGAATGAGGCGAGACTGAGATTTATGTAACGTTCCTTACATCATCGTTTCGACCTGATAACTACCAGGAGTGCTAATTAGCAAGAATCTGCAGTACATATGACCCAGTCAGAATGCTATAATCTTGAAATTGTTGCTCCAGATTGCACTTGACAGCATCAGCTGTTGCTGTATTTGTTTGCTCTTTTGAGAAGGGAAGTTGCATCAGATCACAACGCCTCCTCGTCATGCACCTGCAGTCCACAGATGCGTCCATGCCATTCCATGGGGTCATATAACAAACTCCTCTTGACCTAATAAACCAGCGAAGGCCTTAAGACAGCGACCAAGGGCATATTGGAATGCGGCGCACACAAGCAGCACCTGCATCTCCCCTGGGCTTAAAAGAAACAGAAAGCTTTTCCCTGAGCTAATAGCAGCAGCCAGGCGAAACAATTGCTTTGCGGAGCTGACAAGAACCCGAATCGGCTCCTCCAATCAGCGAGGAGTGCGAGAGATGCTGTGGGAAACGAAGGTCAGGAAGAGAAGAGGCAGAAGCCAAATTCAAAATCAATTCTAATCATCTCCCAAGCTAGCTGATGCTGCTGTTTGTGTTTGTGTGTGTGTGTGTGTGTGTGTGTGTGTGTGTAAAGCTTGAGGGCTCTACCTGTGCATATGGTGCCGTTACCCATGAATCCTGGCTTACAGGTGCACAGGTGGCCGTGGATGGTGTTAGTGCAGATGGCATTCTCATCACATGAGCTCTGACCGCTAATACACTCGTCACGCTCTGAAAGGAAATGGAAAAGCGGGTGTGAATGTTAGTGTGTGAGAGGGGATTCAGAACAATGTTTTCATTTCGAAACCCCAGAGGTTTGGTTATTTTACATTAGTCATGTACTTTCTATGAAGCCCATAAATCATTGCAACATATTTGTCAGGTCATTAATTTTGGCACCCTACTGGAGGTGTATAATGCATTAGAGTAACAGTGCAATTACAAGCACGGTCATTTCACTTGAATGATTTAAAAAAAAAAAAATCAATCTCTTCTGCTTCGATCCATTATAGTTCTCCAATAAACGGACAAATGTATGTAAGTTGACTAGTTTGTTGACACGGTGCTGCTGAATGCTTCATTCTCATGGGACAAAATATGTTCATTAGTTTTCTATAACAGCATTTTCTCCGAGAGCAGTGCCGGCGTCTAGGTTAATGTGCTTGTTCCTGAAACTTCTGGTTTCTGTAGTAACAAATAACACAGGCACTTGTATGGTGGATGGTCTACAAAATCAGATTTTTTAATTTATATATTTATTTAAATGAGTGTAATTGTTGATATTGTGAAGTTTCCTGTTAGGAGACATTTATTTAGCTTTTCTGGAAGGCGTCTCCAGTGTCAGTACTTCGCAACTGTAACTGTATGACGGCTTTGTGTTTTCTCAGTAACATAAAAAAGAGAGAAAAATGTGATTAGTGAGATAACAACATTAAATATAACTACAAATGAATAAAATGTATGATGTTTTCTTCTTTATTTAAAAAAAAACAAAAAAAAAACTGTCATTGATGGCAATTTGCTGTGGTATAAGAGGAATAAAACGCAATTGGGATGTGTTACTGGAAAATAATAATAAACTTCAAGGTCGAGCAAGAGCATCACACCACCCCACCACTCATTTATTTGTTCCTCTTTATTGAGATCACAGATTTTGATATCTTGTTACGAACATATGTTGAAAGTCAAATTTAGTTTTCCTTCACAAAAATAAATAAAATTCTTCCAGAACCTAACTTACCCCAAATGTAGTCTATCAGCTAATGAGAGGTTTGGTGTCTGGTGCAGTTCCAAACTCAAACTCAAATAGAAAACAAACGAAAAAAATAATCGAAATCTTAAACGGTACATAAATTTTTAAACCACCCTTAAGCATATAAACGCCCCTTTGACCCTTTTCCAGCATGATTGTGTTTTAATTGAGTCCTGTAGAGTGTAACCTACAGTAAGAGGAGATGAGGCAGCTGTGTCATGATTCATAATGGAAATTAGCCTAATAAATATTTCAGACACATTCACTCAAATGTGAAATTAGCATCGCTCACGCTGTGTGCCCTCAGGAACTTCATCTCCTTTTTTATTTTTTAAAAACAGTGTGTTAGCATGCGTGTTAGTTTTTGAAATGAACCACGTAATCAGGTGTAATTATAATAATACTACTACAACAGTAGCACAGCTCAGACAATGGTTCCTCGTGCAAGCTTTATATTCGTGCACTTTTTATTTTTGGAAGGAGTCTCCAGTGTCAGAGCTTCATAATGACCAGAAGTAAAGCTGTTCGTTTATGTTTATCCCGACACAGGATGGAGGACTTTGCGGATTCTCTGTAACATGAAAAGCTGCATGAGGCCCGTGAGGGTGGTAAGAGGAAGTGATAAGTGAAGTGAAGTGGATAACCTGGAATTGGACGTGTGTCTATATCGTCTCAACTCACTATGAAGAGGATGGTTCGAGAGGCCAAAAAATCTCCAAGGATCACAGCTGGAGAATTGCAGAAGTTAGTTGCGTCTTGGGGTCAGAAAGTCTCCAAACCTACAATCTGAAGTCACCTACATCACCACAAGTTGTTTGGAAGGGTTTCAAGAAAAAAGCCTCTACTTTCAGCCAAAAACAAACTCAGGCGTCTTCAGTTTGCCAGACACTACTGGAACTTCAAATGGGATCGGGTTCTATGGTCAGATGAAACCAAAATAGAGCTTTTTGGCAATAAACAGCAGAGGTGGTTTTGGAGCACACAGAGAGGTAGCCATATGGAAAAGTACCTCATGCCCACGGTTAAATATGGTGGTGACTCTTTAATGTTTTGGGGCTGTTTTTCTGCCAGAGGACCTGGACATTTTGTTAGGATGCATGGCATCATGGACTCTATCAAATATCAACAGATATTAAATGAAAACCTGACTGCCTCTGGCAGAAAGCCTCAAATGGGCCGTGGTTGGATCTTCCAGCGGGACAGTGATCCAAAACATACATCAAAATCAACACAAAAATTGTTTACTGACCACAAAATCAAGGCCCTACCACGACCATGGCCATGACTTGAAACTCATAGAAAAGCTGTGGGGTGAACTGAAGAGGAGAGTCCACCAGCGTGGACCTCGAAATTTGAAGGATCTGGAGAGATTCTGTATGGAGGAATGGTCTCAGATCCCTTGCCATGTATTCTCCAACCTCATCAGGCATTATAGGAGAAGACTCAGAGCTGTTATCTTGGCAAAGGGAGGTAACACAATACTTTGTATTTAACAAAGATATATATTTTTTTGGATAAACCTCTGTTTTGTTTGCAATTGTTTGATATCCATGAGAGCAGAGTATTTTTGTGATTGTTTTTTAACAAAAGATCAAAAGACATATTTTAACAACAAAATAAAGACAAATTTTCACAGCATTCTTTGCTCATATTTACCAAGGGTGCCAATATTAGTGGAGGGCGGTGTATGTTTACTAACAAGACAAAGACAGCTGACTGTGTTCCTCAGAGCCAGGTTTTTCCAAACTGTTCCAAACCTCTGTCTGGTGAACTGAATTATGGGACTGCGTCCTCCAAGAAGGACTTGTGATGCAATGAATTCCAAAATAAATAAATAAATGGGGGAAAAAAAACAACGTCTGCAACATCTGCCTTCATGCTGCCTTCTAATTACAACACAACAATGATGAACAAAAATGATGTCTACAAATCTCCCTCATCCTCCTCCTACTACTGAATGGAACAATAATGTGCATTATGAATTTGCTTTGCACGTAGTGTATAACTGATTATCAGCACAACACCTACTAGTAATAAGACTATGCCATTCATTTTAGATTAGGACACTTCCTAAGAGACGTAATAATTTTTTTTTTTTTTAGTGATAAGGGAAAATGAACTCATTAGAGTAGATGTTGTTCATCAATATGCAAAAGACATCTTAATCATAACTAATGTATTTCCTCCTTAATTAATGACTCCTGCTTATTGAGCCCCTAAGCAGATTGAACACATTATTCAACACTTTTTCCCTCTAAATTATTATTATTATTTTTGGTAGTTGTAAGGCTTATTTAAGGCTTGAGGCAGCTAATTTCACAAGTGTTGATACAATCTATAATTTGTAAAGGGGACACTAGGGTGAGATACAGACACACAAATTAGGATTTAAGGCTCGGACCTCAGCTCTCATGAGACCTGTACAGTTTATATAAAATGAATGACACTGTCTTGCAGTTTTTGGAACATTAAAAAAAATAAATAAATAAAAATAAAAAATTCAACAGCATATCTAACCTGAGCCTTATTTAACATAGTATGGTACATCTGTATGCATTTATGCATTATATTCAATTAAATTACTGAATAAAAGGAACAGGTACAATAACCATAGACAAAAAATGTAATTAATTTAAAAAGTTTTTTGTATGGAAGCCCTGAACTGCAATTGGTGAAAAAATAGCTGAAGTACTGTACTGTACCACAAATCTACAAATCTCATTCAATTAACTTAGTTAAATAACTAATTATGACTTAAGCGCTAGTCATTTTTGACTTAACTCGTTATTTCAGGATATTATGTCATTATTCCAACTTAATAATCTCGTTATTTTGACTTATTTTAAGTTATCTTATTTTGATATTATATTGTTATCACAACTTAAAATTTAAGACCCCACACTTTATCAATAAGACTACCAAATGTTATTTTTTAAAATAATTCTTATGCTGTTTATTGCTTTCCAGATAAGCCAGATGTTTCTTTTGTGGAATTCAGTTGACTGGATGTTTGACATTTGAACACTTATATTGATTATTTGAGGTAAGGCAATAATAAATAACAGCACCATATCCTGAAATAGAGACATAGCATAGAGACATACTGTACACAGACATTAGAATGATACGTTTTTAAAGTCTTGGGGGGAAAAAAATCAGACAATGTTATAGATATGCTATTTACATCGCAAGTTATACAATGCTTTAGGAATTACAGGCTGTAGGACTCCCCAGATGTCTGAACCGCTGAATCACTGTCTGGCTTTAAACAAAGATGGAAGACCTACTTCTTCACCAAGCACTTAACTGAGCATTAAATTGCTTTGTTGTTGTACTAACTCCTATCTAACAGGATTTCAGCTTAATGTTGTTCTTACACCCTGATGTGTGTGTGTCTTTCACGTACATCGCACTTCTGGATAAGAAGCGCAGGTAAATGTGAACGGAATCCAGTAGGTTATGACAGAATGTACGCTTTGAATTGTTTTGAGACCTCTGGAAAGGTGCTGGCTTTAACCCTGGCTATAGACTGTGACGGTTTTTGCAACCTAATACAGTTCTGATTATACTTGGCATGTGCGGAAGCAGAAGCAATGTGAACCTGTGTATCTTGCATACCTGTACATCCGGAAGATTTCAAAGCGACATCCACTAAATATCACGTCAGAGGCAAAACATGTTGAACAAAAAACAAGTTGAACTATAAAATATTTAGCAATGTTACTGGAGAGCTCTGACTCTTAAAACTTTTCGCCGTCATTGTGATTGTCGTCATGAGCTACATCTCAAATCAAAAACTCTGACCTTACATTGAAAAGTATTTACTAATCTTGAAAATCCTGAAGGCAACCTGAGAGGTTTTTAAAACTCAATCACTAACTGTAATATGAAAACTGGTTAGTGTAGTGTTAGTGCACTGCTTAGTACTCAGTCTAGAATAGTACAGTACGTAAGTATGTGATTTAAGACACAACTCTAGTTTGTTTAGTGGAGAGGGAAAGTAAGTCCATTTTTATTACTGAGCTACACTTGTGCAGTGTGTCAGGATTGTGAAAAAGACTAAAATAGCACATATTCATTTAAATGTGGCTTGTCTGAACATTTCAAAATATTAGCACACAAAATCAGTCTTCGATATTTCTAATATTAAATTGTAAAATAAAATGAATAAAACAAAAGAGGAGACTGCGAGTTTCTCTCTCAACCCCATTTGTAAATCAAGCAAGCCCTAGTTTGGTAACCCCTGGTATAATGGAAGGCCAAACATATTAATACACCAATACGCTAGCCAGGAATAGGACTTGAAAATATTTCCAATTTAGCTAGAAGGTATGTGTGTGTGTGGGCTATACAAGGAGCACATTATCCTCTTAATAGTGCCTAAAATGGGTCATCACAAGCTGGACTAATACTGCCTGACCACTGTCACTCCTGATTGAGATTTGTGAAATGAGCGCTAAATGGGGGAAATTTCCCTCTCTGAAGGCCTGCCATTATACCATTTACAACCTCCTTACAGCAATCATGCTACATCTTGTTCTGACTCAGAAGAAATACTAATAAAAAGACCTAATGGTGTAACGCAATAATAAACTAAACAGAAGGGGTGTTGATATCAATTGACCATTTTACCTAACGGCACACACACACAGAGACTCACTTTTATATTGCTGCTTATTTTTAACTTCTATTTTATGCACGATTACGGTGCTGAGTGCATTGCTGAGAAACTGGGAATCAAATACTGATCAATCATAAAACTAGAAATGAAATCAGTAATGTGATCTTTTAGATCACTCCATAGTGTAGCTTGTAATTAATATAATAATGTTTAGTCTATAGTGAATCTAATAGGTATAATCTAATCTGGTCAACCTGTCTTATCTGTTTTTTGTGTAAATCAATCCTGTACCCTTGTTATTTTTTATTTTATTATTATTTTTTTTAAGTACTGAAAGAAGAAATAGCATAAGCATAAGAACATAAACCTCTGACTTATTTTAACACGATTTAGTTATGAAATATTAAAAATATATTTTTTTTATTCCACTCGGTCCTCCATCTTGTTTTCCTTCCACCTGTTCTGTTTGCACATTTGCTAAATGTACAGCATTTAGCAGATGTTCTTGTCCAGAGCGATTTAAAATAAATACTTTGTATTCTTTTTGAATGATTATACTTTTTTCCCCCCAATCCAAGCAGCACAGGCTGTAACATTTCAACCAAAATCATACTGTTAAATAAAATGCTTTGTTTGTCTTTGATTTATCAAATCAAATTCATTATGTCAGTATTTAATAACAGAATACTGATACAGAACATACAGCAATTACTTCCTATTACAGAGGGTGAACAGAGACGGAATAATAGATGGATCTTTATGGGAAAGACATGTTTAAACTCAGTTTACTCATTGTGGTTTAAAAGAAACCACTGGTGTACTGGGCAACAGACACCAAATGGATCGGCCGAGGATAACACCAGCAGTTGATGACAAACATTGTGCGAGCTGTTAAGAAAAACCCAAAAACAACAGTCACCAACAACCTCCACAAGGCAGGGGTGAAGGTATCACAATCCATCATTCGAAGAAGTCTTTGAGAGCAGAAACATAGAGGCCATACCACAAGATGCAAACCACTCATCAGCAGTAAGAATCGGAAAGCCAGATTGGAATTTGCAAAGAAATACAGAGATGAGCCACAAAAGTTCTGGAACCAAGATTAACCTCTAACAAAGTGATGGAAAGGCCAAAGTGTGGAGAAAGAAAGGATCTGCTCATGATCCAGAACATACAAGCTCATCTGTGAAACATGATGGTGGTAGTATCACAACTTGGGCTTGCATGGCTGCTTCTGGAACAGGCTCACTAATCTTTATTGATGATGCAATTCATGATAGTAGCAGCAGAATGAATTCAGAAGTGGACAGGAACATTTTGTCTGCCGATTTACAGAGAAATACATCCAAATTAATCGGGAGGAACTTCATCATGCAGCAAGACAACGACCCAAAACACACTGCCAACTCAACACAGGACTTCATCGGGGGAAAAAGTGGAAGGTTTTAGACTGGCCAAGTCAATCACCACCACCTCAAACCAGTTGAGCAGCATTTCACCTCCTGAAGAGGAGACTGAAGGGAGAAACAAAAAAACAACTGAAAGAGGCTGCAGTAAATGCCTGGAAAAGCAACACAAAAGAAAAAAGCAACAGTTTGGTGATGTCAGTGGGTCACCGGCTTAACGAAGTTATTGCAAGCAAGTGATATGCAACCAAATATTAAGTGTTATTTACTCTAAGATTATCTGTTCCTATATTTTTGCTCACCTAAAATTGTGCCATGTTTTAAGCTGTTTAACACATCTAGATGCACATATGAAGAAATGAAAGCTGAAATTCTGATCAGTCATCTCAAATGCCTTCCATGTATAGTGAAAAAACTGAATCTCAGAGGGGACTGTATTTGGGGCATCACATAATACTTTTACCAAAAATATTCTGTTCTAAAAAGGCAACAATAAAATACAACTGACAGAAAGAAACAACACTTAAAATTGTGGGACAGTAAGACAGTGTTTAAAAAAAAAAAAAAAAAAAAAAAAAAAAAAAAAAAAACCTCTGAACAAAAAGGTTAATCTGTCTCAGTTTAGCTGAGAATATTTTCCCCCACACAGGTGTAATAAAGATTTTATAAAATGTAAGATGAGGTGTCACATGCACTTTTGTAACCTACACCTTATTGCAGCTAATGAACAGCAGCACTTCTGAGCTTGAGAGAATTGTCACATGTTGAGCCTTTGCGCCTCTGAGGTCTGTATTCACAGCTCATATAATTGGACTTAGATTTAATTAAACTTTCAGTCTTGGCCATGTCTGTGACGGAAGATGAAATGTTCATCCTCCAGTGTCACTGTTATGATACATCATGAAGTTTGCCAACTCTTCTCTGTTAGGAATTTAAGTGTATTAAACACTTAAATTAGTAGATGAGCTGGAACCTACGGCACATTTTCCAAAGCTTAAACTGAATTAGCAATGTAGTTTGTTAATTATGTTGAAACATATCTCTCAGAATCTCGGTAAATTGTAAATTAGGTGTGCTCTTTTTTTCACAACAGTCAATCAATCGACCCATTGAGAGGTTGGTTCTAAAGTCTTTAAAAGCTTCATTATGTGTTTTTTTTTTTTTTTTGGCTGAAAATAATGTATTACGCAATATGTTACTTTCTTTCCTGTTATACAGACTTTTTTCTCTAACATTTAAATGATTGTTGGAAAGGTAATGTTTGGAAATCATTACCCCCCCCCCCCACCCAACACTGTCACGTTATGGAGGTAAAGATGGATACAGATGCTGATCTAAAGTTGAAAGTTTAATACAATACAAAATAAAATACAAAACATGAACTCTAGAACTCATGGCAAGGTACAAGCATAACGCAAGCACAACATGATAAAGACAGACAGACCAAACAACACAAGACATCCAGTGCAGAGCAGAACAAAACTGAACATATAAAAATAATCATTTATATAAATCAATGGAATTTTTTAACAAACAATAGACACATTTTTATTGATTTAGCTAATTACTTATTTGTTTAGATTTTTAAATTCTTATTACTAAACTATTATTTGTTTATTTTAAATGTGATTATTCAGTGATCCCCAGCCCCACCCGTCCTCTCCACGGTAGTTCTTGCAATCTAAAAGCAATAATATGAAGGATTGAGATTCAAGCTTTGGGGAAGCAGCAAGAGCGGTTGAAGGTGATGATATTTCTGACTCGATTGCCGACCGCAAGCAGGCTTGCTTCACTCACAGCAGTTAAGTGTTCACTCACATTCACAGCAACATCAAAACAACAGGACATACTTCTGGCTTCTGTTAGATTGTCAAAACTAGACTGATTCATCTGACAGGCAGGAGAAACGTACACTCTGTCTCAAATCATGAACCATTCACTGTTGCACTAAACGTAGACGTTGCAGCCATTTTGTAACAAAAAAAAAAAAATTATCAAACTGTAGTAGCCTTTGAGGCTGTGATCGCAATGTATGAAAATGGCCGACACTTCATTTCTCAGTGGGTCTAGCAAATATCCAGCTATTAATGCTACCTTCATGTAGCGCTTCTGATTATTGCTGTTCATGCGCTTTCCTTCAAGTCACAATTACACGTCAAAGCCAAGTTTCTGACTCATCCATAATAACCCATATATCAGCATGACAAAGGAAACCATGCTTTCAAGGCTGAATGAGGCTCAATCTGTATTGCTCTAAATAAAACACCTGCTTTTAGACGTCGCTAAGCGTTTTAAGAAACCAGAACCTTAAATGCAAATCTCAAAAATGAAAATGATTAAAAAGCAGATTTTTATATAAATTAGGCCAAAGGTGAAGCATCCCGGATTCCCAGGGAAAACGAGACGCTTTCAGGGTGGACAAAAAAAAAACAAAACGTTGTACTCAAGTAGCTAGTTTTCTACGGTGAGGTTAAATGCATGATGCTTAGTAGCTATATACAGTGGGAATAGAAAAGAATCACCCCCCTTTAAAATAATCACATTTTGTTGCTTTTCAGCCTGAAATGAAGACGGACACAGTTTTTGTTTTATCCAGCTGTATTTACTCAGTGCACCTTATCAAGTCAAGTAGATTTTTATTGTCATTCCTCTATATAGTGTGTACACATTGGAACGAAATGACATTTTTCCAGGACCATGGTACAACACAGAACAGTACGCAAGACTACATAAAGTGCAGCTACACAACAGTGTGAGACGAGTGCAAAACAATAAGTATACAGGACAGTAAATACACAGGACAATAAATACACAGAACATTGACTGTAAACATAGACCGTAAACTGGAAGCTATTGCGTAATGTAGCAGCATAGGTATAGCAGTAATAATGGAAGAAAAAAAAATTAGTTCCATAGTAAAGTGACTTATGCAGCTATGTACAGTAAGTGCAGTGTGCAGTAGAGTCTTACTGGGTTAGGTGTTTGACTAGCCCAGGTGAGCACTGGGAGGCAGCAGCATGTTGAGTAATCTGACTGCCTCAGGGAAGAAACTACTGCGGAGTCTGCTGGTGGTGGCACGGATGCTCCTGTACCTTCTGCCAGATGGCAGGAGGATGAACAGTCTGTGAAAAGGGTGAGAGGGGTCGCCCGCAATACTGGTGGCTTTGCGGATGCAGCGGTTGTTGAAGGAGGTGTCGACGGTTGGTAGAGAAACCCTGATGACCTGTTCAGCTGTCCTCACAATTCGCTGTACAGCCATGGCCAAAAGTTTTGAGAATGACACAAATATTAATTTTCACAAAATCTACTGCTTCAGTGTTTTTACATCTTTTTGTCAGATGTTACTAACTGTTACTGAAGTATAATCACAAGCATTTCATAAGTGTCAATGGCTTTTATTGACAATTACATGAAGTTTATGCAAAGAGTCAATATTTGCAGTGTTGACCCTTCTTTTTCAAGACCTCTGCAATTCGCCCTGGCATGCTGTCAATCAACTTCTGGGCCACATCCTGACTGATGGCAGCCCATTCTTGCATAATCAATGCTTGGAGTTTGTCAGGGTTTGTGGGTTTTTGTTCGTCCACCCGCCTCTTGAGGATTGACCACAAATTCTCAGTGGGATTAAGGTTTGGGGAGTTTCCTGGCCATGGACCCAAAATGTCGATGTTTTGTTCCCCGAGCCACTTTGTTATTACTTTTGCCTTGTGGCAAGGTGCCCCATCATGCTGGAAAAGGCATTGTTCGTCACCAAACTGTTCTTGGATGGTTGGGAGAAGTTGCTCTCTGAGGATGTTTTTGTACCATTCTTTATTCATGGCTGTGTTCTTAGGCAAAATTGTGAGTGAGCCCACTCCCTTGGCTGAGAAGCAAGCCCACACATGAGTGGTCTCAGGATGCTTTACTGTTGGCATGACACAGGACTGATGGTAGCGCTCACCTTTTCTTCTCCGGACAAGCTTTTTTCCAGATGCCCCAAACAATCGGAAAGGGGATTCATCAGAGAAAATGACATTACCCCAGTCCTCAGCAGTCCAATCCTTGTACTTTTTGCAGAATAGCAGTCTGTCCCTGATGTTTTTCCTGGAGAGAAGTGGCTTCTTTGCTGCCCTTCTTGACACCAGGCCATCCTCCAAAAGTCTTCGCCTTACTGTGCATGCAGATGCACTCACACCTGCCTGCTGCCATTCCTGAGCAAGCTCTGCACTGGTGGTGCCCCGATCTCGCAGCTGAATCAACTTTAGGAGACGGTCCTGGCGCTTGCTGGACTTTTTTGGGCGCCCTGAAGCCTTCAACAGCTGAACCTCTCTCCTTGAAGGTCTTGATGATCCGATAAATGGTTGATTTAGGTGCAATCTTACTAGCAGAAATATTCTTGCCTGTGAATCCCTTTTTGTGCAAAGCAATGATGGCTGCACGTGTTTCCTTGCAGGTAACCATAGTTAACAGAGGAAGAACAATAATTTCAAGCACCACCCTCCTTTTAAAGCTTCCAGTCTGTTATTCTAACTCAATCAGCATGACAGAGTGATCTCCAGCCTTGTCCTCGTTAACACTCTCACCTGTGTTAACGAGAGAATCACTGACATGATGTCAGCTGGTCCTTTTGTGGAAGGGCTGAAATGCAGCGGACATGTTTTTTTGGGATTAAGTTCATTTTCATGGCAAAGAGGGACTTAATTGCAATTCATCTGATCACTCTTCATAACATTCTGGAGTATATGCAAATTGCCATCATAAAAATTGAGGCAGCAGACTTTGTAAAAATTTATATTTGTGTCATTCTCAAAACTTTTGGCCACGGCTGTAGGGTCTAGTGGTTGGAGGCTGTGCAGTTCCTGTACCACACAATGAGACAGCTGGTCAGGACGCTCTCCATCATCCCTCTGTAGAAGGAGGTGAGGATGGGAGGGGGGAGTCTCTTCAGCCACTGCAGGAAGTGGATGCGCTGCTGGGCCTTCTTGACTAGGCAGGTGGTGTTGAGAGTCCAGGAGAGGTCCTTAGTCATGTGCACACCAAGAAACTTGGTGCTTTTGACTCTCTCCACAGTTGTCCCGTTGATGTGCAGTGGTGAGTGGTCCACTTGGGTTCTCCTGAAGTCAACAATCATCTCTTTAGTCTTATCAACATTAAGAGATAGATTGTTGTCTCTACACCATTCTGCGAGCTGGTTCACCTCCTCCCTGTATGCTGACTCGTCATTGTTGCTGATGAGGCCCACAACTGTAGTGTCATCAGCAAACTTGATGTGTTTAGGACTGAACTTGGCAGCACAGTCGTGAGTCAGCAGGGTGAACAGCAGTGGACTGAGCACACAGCCCTGGGGGGCACCGGTGTTCAGTGTGGTGGTGCTGGATGTGTAGTTGCCGATCCTGATGGTCTGGGGTCTCCTGGTCAGAAAGTCCAGGATCCAGTTGCAGAGGGAGGTGTTTAAACCCAGCAAGCTCAGCTTTGTTGTCAGTTGTCGTGGGATGATTGTGTTAAATGCTGAACTGAAGTCTATGAACAGCATCCTTATGTAATTGTCCTTTTTATCTAGATGGGTCAGAGACAGACGAATGGTAGCAGATATGGCATCCTCTGTTGAGCGGTTGGGACAGTATGCGTACTAAAATGGATCCAGTGTGGTGGGAAGACTGCTCTTTACGTGTTTCATGATTAGCCGCTCGAAGCACTTCATGAAGATAGGTGCGAGTGCAACAGGCCGGTAGTCATTCAGGCAGGACACAGATTATTTCTTTGGCACAGGGATGATGGTGTTTGTCTTGAAGCCAACTGGGATGACTGCTTGACTCAGGGAAATGTTGAAGATGTCTGAAGACATCTGCCAGCTGATCAGCACATTTCCTGAGCACCCAGCCAGGTCAGGACAGGACAGGTCAGGACCTGCAGATTTCTGTGGGTTGACTCTGGACAGAGTTTTCCTGATGTCCACTGCAGACAGATGAAGTATTTGGTCAGTGGGAGTTGGGATGGTCTTCCTTGCTGGCATGTTGTTCTGTGCTTTGAACTGTGCATAGAAATCATTCAGTGCATCTAGGAGCGAGGTGTCATTACAGACAGGTGGTGTAGCTTTGTAGTCTGTGATGGCCTGAATGCATTGCCACATCCGCCTTGTGTCCTTGGTGTTTATGAAGTGACTGAATTCTTTCTACATAGTTGTGCTTTGCCTCTCTGATGGCCCAGAACAGATTGGTCCTTGCTGTGCGGAGGGCTGCCTTGTCGTCAGACCTGAAGGCAGAGTCTCGGGTTTTCAGCAGCGAGCGCACTTTTGCAGTCATCCACAGTTTCTGGTTTGCATGTGCGGTGATGGTCTTGAAGGAAGTTACATCATCTATGCACTTGCTGATATAGCCAGTCACTGATGCTGTGTATTCCTCCAAGTCTGTGTTGCTGTGGTATGTAGCAGCCTCTCTGAACATATTCCAGTATGTGTGCTCAAAACAGTCCTGAAGTGCTGAGATGGCTCCCTCAGACCAGGTCATCACCTGTTTCGGAACCGGTTTGGCACGTTTCAGAAGTGGTCTGTATGCTAGGATTAGCATAACAGAGATGTGGTCCAAGCCACTGATGTGGGGGTGGGGTGCAGCCTTGTAAGCACCGTGAATGTTGGTGTAACAACATGCTGGCGGAATTTTGGAAGCACTGATTTCAGCTTCACGCGGTTAAAATCTCTGGCGACAATGAAAAAATCCATCGGGGTACGCTGTCTGTAGGTTACTGATAACCCCGTAGAGTTCCCTTGGCGCTTCTTTAGCATTAGGGCTGGGTGGAATGTACACCGCGACAATGAGCACAGTGGTAAACTCTCTGGGCAGGTAATATGGTCGGCATTTCACAGTCATAAACTCCACCAGCGACGAACAGTAGCTTCAAACCAGAACGGCATTCCTGCACCATTCGTTGTTTATGTAAACACACAGACCACCACCGCAAGTCTTACCAGACAGTGCTGCTATCCTGTCGGCGTGATGTGCGGTTAGCCCAGCTAGCTGAATGGCTGCGTCCGGAATTCTGTCATTGAGTCATGTTTCCGTAAAAATGAACACAGCAGTCACTGATTTCACGCTGGGTAGTTAGCTGCAGTTTGAGTAAGTCCAGTTTATTGTCAAGAGAGCGAACATTGGAGAGGAGAATGGATGGTAGAGCTGGACGGCTTGGGTTCGCCTTTAACCTAGCACGGATGCCGGCTCGCTTTCCGCGCCTCCGCTGCCTCGCACACTGTTTCCGGCGCCCTCTCTTCCGGCCACCAGAATCAGGCAAAACCGCAGTCCTAGGGCATGGTTCACGTAGTAACCCAAGGTCGTGTATCACATCTCGCAGTGCATCATTTATTCCTCCTGAGCTGTGTTCTCCAATGTTCAGCAGAATTTGGCGATGGTAGACATGTACACCAGTGCTTCTGATATACATATGTTTAAAATGGTTCCAAAATTGGTGTAGGTTACATGTAACGTGCACCATATTAGTGGACCCAAAGTGGCCGCTGTGTGCTACCGTGCCGCCATCTTGGTTGGATTATAACATCCAAGCGAAAGATATAACACCAACATGTCAGAAAAAAAGTTAAAAAAAATAAAAAAACAGAATCACTGAGTTGGAAAAAGGATCACCCCCCTCCTAAAAATGACTTGTAAACTCAATAAGGTGTAGCTATGTGGGTAGCTAGGTGTACCTCCTCAATGGCACAAAAAGCCATTTGACTTTCAACTGTGATCAACTGTGGTCATTTTGATTAGCTCAGCGTGAAAAGAGCTTTCCTGGAGTGCAACTGTAGTGCAATTGAAGCAAACAATCAACTATGGGTGGCAAGGCACTGTCAAAAGATCTCCGGGATAAAGTTGTGGACAGGAAAAAGTCAGGAGATGGATACAAAAAATTTTCAAAGGTTTGATCAATGCCTAGAAGCACAGTGAAGTCTATTATTAAGAAGTGGAAGCTATTTGGTACAACACAGACCCTCCCTGGATGAAAGAGACAGGAGAAAACTGGTCAGAGAGGCTACCAAGAATCCTACAGCAACTCTGAATCAGTTGCAGGAATTTATGACAAAGAGTGGTCATTGTGTGCATGTTACAACAATATCACAAATTCTCCACAAATGTGGCTTGTATGGGAGGGTTGCAAGAAAAAAAGCCACCCAAGACTGAGCTTTGCCAAAATGCACCTTGAAGATTCTGAGGCCACATGGAAAAAGGTGTTATAGTCAGATGAATTATTTGGCCTCAACACCAAACGATATGTCTGGTGGAAATCCAATACAGCTCACCATCCCAAGAACACCATTCCTACAGTAAAGCACGGAGGTGGTAATATCCTGTTATGGGGGTGTTTCTCTGCAGCAGGGACTGGAGCACTTGTCAGGATAGAAGGAAAATGGATGGGGCAAAATACCATCAAATTCTTGAGGAAAATCTGCTGCCCTCTGCCAGAAAGTTGTCAATGGGAAGAAGGTTTACCTTCCAACATGACAATGACCCAAAGCACACAGCAAAACTGACCACACAGTGGTTGAAGGAGAAAAAGGTGAATGTCCTTGCATGGCCTAGTCAGAGCCCAGACTTAAACCCCATTGAAAATCTGTGGAATGACTTGAAGACTGCAGTCCACAAACGGTCACAATCAAATTTAACTGAACTTGAGCAGTTCTGCAAAGAAGAGTGGGCAAATATTGCAAAGTCTAGAAGTGCAAAGTTAGTAGAGACATATCCCAACAGACTAAAGGCTGTAATTAAAAAAATAAGGCAAGGGGGTAATCCTTTTTCCAACTCAGTGATTCTGGTTTTTTATTTATTTATTTTTTTCTGACATGTTGGTGTTATATCTTTCACTTGGATGTTATAAGCTGCACTGAGTAAATACAGCTAGATAAAACTGTGTCCGTCTTCATTTCAGGCTGAAAAGCAACAAAATGTGATTATTTTAAAGGGCGTGTGTTATGATATGCACAGTTGACTGGATGCAAGTGCTGAGTACTTTCGATGCTTTATTTGTATTATAAAGATAAATATCAACAGTTCCAAAATGTGAGGCAGAAGAATGGTCAATAAACAGGCAGCATTCAGTATCACGGGCAAACAGAGTAATCAGAGGCAGAGCAACAGACAAAATCCACAAACGTAGCAAAAGTTCCATAAACACAAAATAGACAGTCCAAGGGCAGAGACAATAATCCAAAATCCGTTAAACACAAGTGTAGCGAATCAGCTTTAAAAATGAAAGAAAAGCGCACGCTTGGATTCAAAGCACCGTTTTAAAGGAGACAAGAGTTTTAAAGCGTGCCCGCATTATCTACCAGAATATGTAGTGAAAATTAGCTGTTTGGGTTAATTTGATATATTCTCCACCATTTTACGTAAGTAAAAATTAGTTGTTAAATTGAGCTATCTTTATTCTCCTCTAAAGATGTCAGAGAGATTAACAGATCAGCTCGAAAAGGGAAATTTGACTAATTTAGTATTACTGATCAACTATCCGTCCAGCGATAAGTTGAAACTAGTGTATTCATCAATTATGCATTAGATATTACCTCCGTGGCCACCGGCAATAATATCCTAAACATAGTGACACATTATTCTAAGAGCATGTAGCAGAATCGCAATTCAAGGCAATAGACACTTGTAAGCAAAAAGAACACGTATTTAAGAACAGACGAGACTTTATTGAACTATTCTATGACACAGAAACTAATCTAATATATAAAACACACGCACACACACACACACACACACAAACGGGTGATGATGAAGGGTGAATGAAGTTCCGAGTCTCTAGCGTTGCATGCTATTTCACAGACCATGATCTGAACGAACCATCAACTTATTTAGTTATCTTCACTTCCTTTAGAAGGGCTCAATTTATTATAGACACCAGATTAGCTAGATTCTGGGGTATTGCGCTTGCCTTAGCTGTGTTGAAGGGATTTTCTGGTTACGTCGTGGTGTCGTCGGCGGTCTGGTCGGTGAGAGGCGTCTCGGAAGACCAATCGGAATGCTGAGTGGAATGAAGGCGGGAGGCTTGAAAAGCAGGCGGCGGCTTTCGCTGGGTCCCCAGGCCGAGGTAAACGTGATCTGATCTCTCCGACGTTGATTGGCTCTGGAGACCCTCCACCGACCCTGTCCTTCGAAACGTGCCAAGAAGCAAGAGACACGAGAGAGCGAGCGAAGCAAGTGACGAACTCAAAATTGTGTTCTTAGGATTTTAACACTTCCTGGGCTAGTCCAGCCCAGAGTGCTTCCTCCAATCAATATTGTCTTTGGGCGGGGTGTTAGCCAGATTCTCCACCTATTATGCTAATCAGCCCCTTTGTCCATGTGGATGAGTGGTTCCACACTCTTCAATGATGAGTGGATTATTAAACTTTGTCCTGAAACTTGCATGTACATATCAGAACAATCTACACAAATTTCCTTACTCTTATGATTTAGGAAATCACTCAATGAACACATACATACCAAACAAGACATGTTTGACTATACTTAAAGTACATCACTAATATTTAAAACACAATGATCCTCCTAGGGCTACTACACTAATACATGATTAAATTAAATAATTAGTGGCAACTTAAAGGTGATACACATGACGAAAATAGAACAACACATGGTAGGACATAGGTGATTGCAGTTGTTCAAAGATGTATTAATTCCCACAGTCGTTGCTCCTGGTAGGCACTGATTGTGGAATGTGCGAGTCCTTGTGTGGAATTGTGGAATGTGTAATCTTTGTGACTGAGCGAAAAGGTCTCTCCTTTCTTCCACAATTTATTGGCCTTACTGGTCTGGCCCAAAAAGGCCTAAATCACTGCATTTGAGAGCAGTTTCTGTGGTCGAGAGGGTTCAGCCCTGGGTCAAGGAGGCCTTTAACGCTTGCCGTGTTGGTTGAGATAAGGCAGATGCACATGCTGGATTTAAGTGGCTCCTGCGTGTCTGGGGTGGATTCCTTGTTTTATGGCTCCCTGAGTGGAGACATTTTGGTCCAGAGTTTCTTGTGGGTTCTCTGGCTGAGAAGGCCCATTGTTTTATTTCTTCTGGTTATAATTGTGTGAATTATATGATGCTGCTTGTGCTGAGGCATTACACAAGCAAAGTTCGTAAACCAGAGATAATCCGTCAGAGAATAAAGGCTTGGTAAATGTCAGATACAAAGATAGCACAAATACTTCGTGCCGGAAGTTTAAAGCGATAGTTCTTATATATTGCACTTGAGATTGCCTACAGGTGTGCGTCATCAGAAGGCAGATGATTGTGAGCATGGGAGTGAGGGAGTGCTCTGGGGAGTGTAGTCTGTGGCGGCCATATTTGTAGGCTGCTGTGCCTGCTGGGAATTGTAGTCACGCTCATAGCGCGACCTAACAGAGCCCCCCCCGAAGGGCTCACTCTGGGAGCATTACCTTGCCTGGGTCGGCCTCTGGGTCGAGGGCCTGGATATTCCAGGTGAAGGTGGTGAAATTCTTGGATTAGTTGAGGGTCAAGAATGTCCTGTGCTGGGACCCAGCTTTGTTCCTCTGGGCCGTATCCTTCCCAGTCTATGAGATACTGAAGTTTGCCCTGGCGGCGACGGGATTTGAGGATGCGGTTTACCTGATAAGCTGGTTGTCCGCTGACCTCCAGCGGAGGTGGTGGGGTTTCCTGAGGGTGATTGGTAGCCAGGATACCGGCATTAACGGGTTTGAGCAGTGAAATGTGAAATGATGGTGCTATGCGCCAGTGCTGTGGAAGAGCCAGTTTATATGTCACTTCGTTGATTTGTTTAATGATTTTGAATGGGCCCGTGTAGTGGGGGCAGTTTTTTGCATGGATGCACGGGTTTGAGGTTCCTGGTAGATAGCCATACCCGATCTCCTGGTTGATATCTGGGTGTGTCCTGACGGCGACGGTCTGCCTGAGTTTTGGCTTGGTGAGCCGCTAGCTGTAGCCGTCGATGAGTGGTTGCCCATACCTGTTCACTCCGCTCGAACCATTCATTAACTGCGGGAGCATCTGTGGCAGTGGCGCTCCAGGGGAATAGCGGAGGTTGATACCCCAGGGTGCATTGGAACGGTGTGAGGTGAGTGGCTGAGTGACGGAGTGAATTTTGGGCATATTCTGTCCAAGGTAGGAAGCGAGCCCAGTCTGACGGGTTTTGACTGCAGAAGGAGCGTAGCATGCGTCCTATTTCTTGATTTGGCTTTTTCTCTGCTTGGCCGTTAGATTCAGGGTGGTAGCCAGAGGTTAGGCTCACATTCACTCCCAGTTTCTCCATGAAGCTAGACCAGACTTGCGAGGTAAATTGTGGGCCCCGGTCACTTACTATATCCTCTGGGATGCCAAAATAGCGGAAAACATGGTTGAACAAAAGTTCGGCTGAGTAGAAGGCAGATGGGAGGCCAGAGAGAGGGATGAGACGTAGAGACTTGGAGAATCGATCAATAATGACGAATATGGTAGTGTTACCCAGTGAATTGGGAAGATCGATGATGAAGTCGACAGCGAGATGTGACCAGGGTCGTTGAGGTGTGGGAAGTGGCATGAGCTTGCCGACTGGGAGTGCTTTGGGGACTTTGGCTTGGGCACAAACGGTGCATGATTTAACGGCGTGTTGTATTTCACGTGGCATGTTAGGCCACCAGTACTTGGGTTCTAACAGGTGGTAGGTGTGTTGAATACCAGGGTGACCCGTGCCCGGTGCCTTGTGAGCCCAGATGATGAGCTGCTTGCGATGGGCCGGTGGAACGAAGAGTTTAGTAGGTGGACAAGCAGCTGGGATTTGGTTGCGAGGGATACGGGTTATCAAATGGTCCAATTCCCACTGGATGGCCCCAAAGAAACAGGAGGAAGGCAGAATAGGATCGGGGTTCTCCTGAGTATGCTCGTCTGTGTGTATACATGATAGGGCGTCTGCTTTGTGATTTTTGTGGCCCGGACGGTATGACAGGGTGAACTGGAAACGGGTGAAGAAAAGAGACCAACGGGCTTGGTTTGGCTGTACGAAGGTATTCCAAATTTTTATGGTCAGTGAATATGATAAAAGGGTGTCGGCTCCTTCGAGCTCCCGGTCACCCACACCATAGTTCTTTTCTGTCGGGGATAGTTGGGGTGAAGTTTTGGTTTTTCTCCAAAACGTTGGGATAGAACGGCTCCCACTCCTGTCTCAGAAGCATCCACTTCCACCACGAAAGGACGAGAGGGATCGGGGTGTTTAAGGATAGGAGCAGTGGAAAATGCGGTTTTAAGTCGGGTTAAGGCTTTCTCGGCTTCTTGATTCCATAGAAGGCGGCGTGGTTTGCCATGTAGCAGAGCGGTGAGTGGTAGAGCTATAGAGCTGAAGCCCCGGATAAATCGTCGATAAAAGTTAGCAAACCCCAGGAAGCGTTGCAACTCTTTAATAGTTTTGGGAGTGGGCCATTGGGTTACTGCAGCCACTTTGCTTTCATGCATCGTGACCCCTTCGGGGCTAATGACATATCCTAGGAATTTCGTGGAGTTTCTGTGGAATTCGCATTTCTCTGCTTTCACGTAGAGCTGGTTCTCTAGGAGGTGTGTAAGGACCTGGCGCACGTGGGTCACATGGGAGTCATAAGTGGGTGAGTAGATAAGAATATCGTCAATGTAGGCGATAACGAACTTCCCCAGCATGTCCCTCAGTACGTCGTTAATAAAACATTGAAATACTGAAGGCGCATTAGTTAGCCCATACGGCATTACCCGATATTCGTAGTGTCCAGTGGTTGTGCTAAACGCTGTTTTCCACTCGTCACCCTCTCGTATCCGCACCAGGTTGTATGCACTGCGCAAGTCCAGCTTGGTTAAAAAAATGTGTTTTTCGTAGTTGTTCCAGAGCGGAGGGAATGAGTGGTAGGGGGTAAGGGTACCTGGCGGACACTTGGTTCAAGCCCCTAAAATCAATACAGGGCCGGAGACCTCCATCGTTCTTAGCCACAAAGAAGAAGCTGGCAGACGCCGGGGAAGTGGAAGGATGGATGTAGCCTTGTTGGAGGGCTTCCTGAATGTATTCCGTCATGGCTTTGTGTTCAGCTTGGGATAGAGGATAGATGTGACTGCGTGGTGTAGTGCAACCGGGGAGTAGATCAATGGCACAATCGTAGGAACGGTGAGGTGGAAGACCGCTAGCTTTGGTCTTACTGAATACTTCCTGGAGCTCCTGATATTCCTGGGGTATTTGGACCTTTAGTGTGGTGTCTGGGCTCTCGATGGTCATTGTCGACAACATCAGCGTTGGTGTACAGAGACAGTTTTGTCGGCAGAAGGATGACCAGCTTGTGATTTGATGGTCCGCCCAGGAAATCTGTGAATTGTGTTGTTCCATGCATGGTAGCCCCAATATGATGGGATAACGAGCAGAGGTGGTGACCCAGAAAGAGATCTCCTCCTGGTGTAGAGCGCTCACTTGAAGCCCCAAAGGTTGTGTGTAGTGGGTGATGAGTCCGTTGCCGATGGGGTTGCCGTCGATGGCTTGGACCTTGAGCGGGGGTGCTAAGGAGCTGGTTGGTAGTCCGAGCTCCTGCACTGTGTTCTCGTTGATGAAGCTGCCTGCCGCCCCAGAGTCAACCAGAGCTGTGAACAAACGAGAAGTGCCTGAATATTTGAGCACGACAGGAAGCGTGAAAGCATGTGAGACATTTTCTGGGATACAACTCACAGGGGACGAGCGGGGACGAGGTCCCCCCCTCACTGGGGGGGTTCTCGAGGGGCGGACCGGGCAGTGGTGGATGAGATGGTCGGCTTCACCATAATAGAAGCATAGGTGTCCTTGACGTCTCCTTTCTCTCTCCTCATTGTTGAGCTTGGCGTGGCCGAGTTGCATTGGTTCTGTGGTAGCGAGTGTAGCTGGAGGCTCCGGGAGGTTCCGGTAAAAGCTGCGGCTGTGAAGAAGCTGATCTAGCCGGATGGCGAGATCAATAAGTGAATCGAGAGTTAGGGGCTCATCGCGACATGCCATTTCTGTGAGAATACTGGGTTTCAGGCCTTGGCGGAAAGCGGCATTTAAAGCAGCGTCGTTCCAGCCGCTGCCTGCCGCGATGGTCCGGAACTCAAGTGCATATTCCGCGACACGGAGTGAACCTTGACGAAGCGTGAGTAATCGCTCTCCTACTTCCTGGTCGTCGGGAGCGTGATCAAAGACTCGCCGGAACATAGTGGTGAATCGGTCATATGAAGTAAGCGCTTCTCCACCTCGCTCCTTCACGGCAGTGGCCCATCTAAGGGCTTTTCCGGATAATGACGACATGACCCACGCCACCTTTTCCGTGTCGGATACGCTTCTGTGACAATACAATACACACTGTAGCAAAAAGCCCTTACATAATGCAGGATCGCTGGCGTATGTGTGAGGCGTAGGCCTGGGCAGCCGAGATGTAGCCGAGGAGGCAGGCGTGACAGGCGGTGTCCTTTCGCTGATAGCTTGGGAGAGACGTTGTAAGTTTTGGTCTACTTCCCCTAGACGCCGGTGTTGTTCGCCGAGGAGCTGCCCGTGAGCGGTGATAGCCTGGCGAATTTCCTCCGCTGCATCCATGATGCCGAAGTATTCTGTTATGATATGCACAGTTGACTGGATGCAAGTGCAGAGTACTTTCGATGCTTTATTTGTATTATAAAGATAAATATCAACAATTCCAAAACGTGAGGCAGAAGAATGGTCAATAAACAGGCAGCGTTCAGTATCACGGGCAAATAGAGTAATCAGAGGCAGAGCAACAGACATAATCCACAAACGTAGCAAAAGTTCCATAAACACAAAATAGACAGTCCAAGGGCAGAGACAATAATCCAAAATCTGTTAAACACAAGCAAAGTTCGTAAACCAGAGATAATCCGTCAGAGAATAAAGGCTTGGTAAATGTCAGATACAAAGATAGCACAAATACTTCACGCCGGAAGTTTAAAGCGATAGTTCTTATATATTGCACTTGAGATTGCCTACAGGTGTGCGTCATCAGAAGGCGGGTGATTGTGAGCGTGGGAGTGAGGGAGTGCTCTGGGGAGTGTAGTCCGTGGCGGCCATATTTGTAGGCTGCTGTGCCTGCTGGGAATTGTAGTCACGCTCGTAGCGCGACCTAACAGCTTTTATATACCCACTGTAGTTAGTTAAAGTATTTTTAACTAGTTTGGCTATGCCATATAATGTAAGATTGCTGCCAATCATTAACTGTTTAACAGCATATCGTCTGTTTTGGCTTCACTTAACTCTCCTCCTCTCCTCGTCTCTTCACTTCACTTCACGAACACGGCAGGCAATGTGATCGGTTAAATCAGGGGTCTTCAATCTTATCCGCAAAGGGCCATATGTCTGCAGGCTTTCATTCCAGCCAAACAGGAGGCACATTTGATAGCTGATTGGAGCCCAAGCTGAACCGATTAAACAAGTGGAATCAGGTGTGGCTCCTGCCTGATTGGAATGAAAGCCTGCAGCCACGCCGGCCCTTTGCGGATAAGACTGAAGACCCCTGGGCTAAATGCTGAGTATGATCTCTCTGGAAGTGTCTACTTTTTCCCCTGAGAATTCCAGATGCTTCAGCTTTGGCCTAATTTACATAGAATCGGTTATATGTATGAATTTTTTTAGCTTTGTATTTGGGGTTTTGATTGTATTTTAAATCTCAGCACCATAACCTGCAATTTTGAATGATATGTTTTTAAAAGCAAGTCTTATTGCTTAGCAAGATCATCCATCCATCCATCCATTTTCTGTACCACTTTCTTTGGTACCCCATGGTAACCCCCGAATCATGGGGAGAACATGCAAACTCTGTGCACACAGGGCGGAGACGGGATTTGAACCCCAACCCGGAGATGTGAGGCAAAAGTACCAACCTAGCAAGATCAAAACAAACAGAAAAATATACATTTGTAAACATGTAAATTTATTAAATACACCACAGGGGAAAAATAAATAAATAAATAAATAAATAAATAAATGTAAACAATATGTAATTAAATCTATATTTTTGCGACTGAAAAGTGAAAAATGTGCAATAGTTTCAGCAGTTCGGTACACCATCCGGGTATTAATTTAGTTTGCCAGTGTGAACTACAGGTATGCGCCAGGTCTAGGGATCACACGGGAACCACCTAACCAACCAACCAACCAAACAAACAAAAAACAGAGGTTTCTACTCTCTGGTTCTTTCTTTTTATAGCCTTAGCTTTTGCACTCAAGTCTCCATCATTAAACAGTTAAAAACTTCAATTCGATATAATAAGTTCCTGTTTACACAATTGCACTTTTCTATATAGTATACAGTTATAGAAGGGAAATTATTGACAATCGCACTATCCGGTGTCACCCAGTAGAGGACCTTTTCTGAGTCTGGTTCCTCTCATGGCTTCTTCCTCATGTTGTCTTAGGGAGTGTTTCCTCACCACTGTCGCCTCTGGCTTGCTCATTAGGGCTAAATTTATACATTTAAAATATATCTCCGGAATTTATATATTTCTGTAAATCTGCTTTGTTACAATGTCTATTGTTAAAATTGCTATACCAATAGAATTGAATTGAACTGAATTGCATTAAATGCTTCATCCTGGAAAATCTACCCCATTTGTGATGTGGCTATAGTCTGGCTATAATTTACACACAAGCAGAAAGCTTTGTACAAAAAAAATATTGTATATAATATTTTTCTTTTTTTTTTACTATATAAAATATTATATTTTTAGTATATATTTTATATTTTTTTTTACTATACAGGTTTAGGATTTCAGAAAATCAGAACCTTAAAACGATTTTCAATTCAAATTTCAAGTCAAATATTTATTTAAAAAAAATTTGGCGAAAAGTGAAGCATCCTGGATTCCCAGGTTAAACACATGATGCTTAGTATATACCTATTTTAAACAATTAACTAGTTTGGCTATGAGATATACTGTTACTGTTAACGTGTTCTATATCTGCACAATATTCGTCTGCAGCAGAACACACACTGCATGGCCTGTTACAATGCTCCAGGATGATGTTAAGCATATTTCCTGCTCTAATGCACGTGATTCAAGTGCTGATGGGTTTAGATATTGGGTAATTAGCATATGAGTTGAATCAGGTACGTTAAATGAAGGAAAACACTACTCAGCGGTGTACGTGCTCTCGTCATATGCACGTTGATATAATGTTGTTTCAGATTGCATTCTAATTGCATAATAAAGCATATAAAGTATATAAAGTGGACTGACTCAATGAGGAAACATCAACAAGCCTTTATATTAACCTTTTCATACTAAAGATAGAAAGTGCAGCTGTGAGAGGCGGCTGGTCTGGACTTTCTGTTTTCATGCCTTGTGTCACACATGCTAATATGCTCCAGACTTTTGCTCGTGATATTCTATATTAAGTGTATAGCAGGCAGGTAGATGGACTGGAGGCTCTAAATTGCCACCAGGTGTCTCACACCTGCTGTTAAAAGCAAAAAAATATTGCCATTATTGAATTCCTGGTGTTTCAGGTGTTCTTGTGCACCAGTCTGAAACTGACTTTTGATGAAAAGCCCACTTACAATCATAATCTAACCTCCAGCATCAGCCATGCTGACCTATCCCGTTTATCATCATTACTTTGCATAAATCTGCTTGTTGTAATTGTAGACCTTCATTATGTGGATATCCTCCATGCGATATGACACGTGCCTTCAGGACAATGCAGGAAAACATTAATTAAACTGCAAGCTAAGACATCGGCAGCGTCGGGGTGTATCGGGTCATTGTTAGCTTCACAAACTGTGCAATAGGCTATTTTTAGCTGCAGCAAGGATATTACAGCAACGTTTCTAATTAGGGTCCCTACCATCCCCTACAGCACCGGTAATGTAATAGATGGAGACAATAAAAGAAAAGCATGGTTTAAACAGACCTTGGAAGTTGTATAAGGGGTTAAAAACCCTGTGGTTTTGGAACAACTGTGAATTGAGTATTGTGTATTGAAAAAATGAGATCAGCTTAGCAAAACTGCTCTCTAGGTGGGAGGGATGGCATATTCTGTCTCCCCTGCCAATCATAGAGACACTAGCCAATCGTGGGCATCTGTGAGCTATTTTGGATTTGTGAGCTGTGATGCGGAAGAGGGCAGACAGCGCTTACCTCTGAGTGTGTTTCAGTGCCATGTGACGCATCTAGCAGTGACATTCAATGCACAGGATTTTGTGGCATTGTCAATGATACTGCACCTCACGCAGGTCACATGCACACTCAGTTTCTTATAGATCCTTAGTAAACTGAACATTTTTACAAGCAAATTACCATATAGAGAAAGAGAAAAGAGAAGCATGGAGGCATCATCATAAGTCAATTAAAATGGAGAGAAGGATTCATCAGGGAATATTCCTCTTTCGGTTCCTATGCTAAATTATGCCCCTGAAGTGCGATGATAGCAACCTTCGGGGCTCATGATCTAATTTTACACCAGCCTAACTGACCTCATTACGTCTGGACTGTTCAGGAGTCCCGGGAGACAGAACACTTTCCTTCCCAAGCGCTGAATACTCTCAAGAAAAGAAAAGACTGGAGGAATTTGTAAGTAGTCCAATAAAATAGACAAAAGCTCTTGAGCTTTTATTTCACAAAGACGTCTAGACAGAGCATCTTCAGTCAAGTTTACAATTGTGGGTTATTGTTACAGTCACACTTTTTAAAACTGTGTTCCAACCAGACAGCAGCTCCCTTGGTAGGCTGCATTTGTGTGCTGTCTCATTTGGAAGACAGCTGCTCTCTGAGCTCCGTATTTTGTCCACATTTGAGAGAAGCATTGCACGTGTCTTTCTTGGTGTAGGCAATGCCACTATTCAGTTCACTGGACCAGACCGGAGTTCCACGAATGTGTAGACAAACATGGTATAACAGGAACAAATTTGACCTCGGCTTCAATAACAACATGGCTCAAATAATTTCCTTGGAGATTTACACTTTTGTCTGCAAAATCTGTTTTTTCTATTTTTTCTATTTATTTATTTTGCTTGAGTAACCATTAAGTGTACTGGACTTTTAACCATTAAGTCAGTACTGGAGTTTTGACTGCAATACAGAATACATCATTTCCAATAATGTCCAATTAGTTTTTTTTCTTTTTCTTTTAGACTGGCACAGCTGACAGTAACAGCAACTTAAAAACAAACTAATGTGCAAAGTATGAGTTTCCTGGTAGCAAGTCCTGGGGACAAGTTAGAGTTAAATGTTCACGGTTAAATGTTCACGGAAGAGGTGGGTCTTTAGCCGTTTTTTGAAGATAGTGATTCTGCTGTTTGGATCGAGGTTGGAAGTTCATTCCACCACTGAGGGACAGTCATTTTGAAGGTTCTAGAAAGGGATCTTATTCGTCCGCTGAGTAGGCACTACCAGGCGTCGGTCGTTAACCAATTGCAGGTTGCGTGAGGGAACATAAAACTCAAGGAGAGTGTTCTAGACAAGGTCTTGTATGTGAGCATCAAGGCCTTGAATTTGATGTGGGCGGCAACAGGAAGCCAGTGGAGGGTGATGAAAAGGGGTGTGACATGGGTCCTCTTGGGCTGGTTGAAAACAAGGCGTGCTGCTATATTCTGAATCATCTGAAGGGGTTTGATGGAGCTGGCTGGGAGGCCCGGGAGTAATGCATTGCAATAGTCCAGTGTTGAGATAACAAGAGCCTGGACTAGTAACTGTGTGGTCTGATCAGTGAGATAGGGGCTGATTTTCTTGATGTTATATAGAATTAACATACAGGACAATGCAGTTATCACCAACACAAAACTGTTGTATAAAAGCAATATTGCACTCGCAGTCATGTGGTTATACCATCATGTGGTTATGCCTAATGGTGATTAGCTATGGCTGAATTGCAGCCGTGCTAATATTCAGTATAACTGCACTCTTGCATGTGCGTTATTGCTTAAAAATGCAGTCTCAAATTGAATATTTAGACAAAAAGTAGGTGCCTTTATGATTTTTGCATCTTTTTACACCAATAAACAGAGTTGCAGCCTTTCCCCCAAAGTCTACAACGATCATCTTTCAATGTGGGCGTGAGCAAGCAGTCAGATATTAAGCTCAAATAAGGCTGTTTATAACTTAGGAAAAAGAGCCAACTAAATTTATTCAAAAAAAATAAAAAAAATAAAAAACAGTAATAACTACACGAGAGGGATATTTTTAAAACCAGTCCCGCACACATCTCTAATTAAAACCAATTATGAACTCGACAGAAGAGATGATGAGAACTGAGCGAGGAGAATTTACACACCATGCTGACAGTGCTGGTATTTCTATCTTCTGGGTTTTTCTAGTGTTTTCCAGTGTTTCCAGGGGCATAGTGGACGGGTTCTTTTTATTCTTTTTTTTTTTTTTTTTACAATAACAACAAAAACAACTACTACTTCAGGTTCAGGCCACGCCCAGTTCAGGTTTAAATCAGGATACAGAAAGAATATACGGATAATCGGAGCATTAAAACAGATACAGATAGAGAGAGTGACATTGCATTACAGCCCCACCATGTAGACGTACTCTATATCATGTTTCTAGTTATCGCCAAAAAATGAAAAATACCAAGAGATGAAGTTCCCCTGTTTATATAAGAGCTGGTGAAGCTCTAACTAACGCGGTCATTGTCAATGTCAGGTACCTTCATGGACACATTCCTAAATATTCCTTCTTGACTTATACTCACTTTTTTTTTTTTGCCCTTGGAAGCTTAAATTTTATTATGGAGCGGAAGAAATAAAGGACTCTGACAGAAACTCTGGAATAATTATTTAGGGTGACATTCAGCTTAGCATAAAATCCATCTGAAGTAGCAGCACTGCTTTAGTACATGTAGTGCAAAGTAGCCATGCTGAAATTCACTTGCAAACTTCACATTTTTGTGTGTCTCTGTACTAATGAAAATGTTCTTCTTATTATTATTAATCAATATAAAAACAATTAACGTTAGCCTAACTAAAGTTATCAGACTTTCATAAGCAAACTTTTTAACTGCTAAACCTTTTTATACATTATATAAAAGGATGAGAACTTGTCTGGATATGCAAATAACATGACTGATTAGTGATTACTTTATACTTATAAATGTGACTCGAATGTGATTCGAAGTTGTTGTTACTTCTGTCTAGTGGCATGGGCTCTGAACAGATGAGCTCTAGCTTGAATTTGATGAAAGGAGTGTTATGTCCCAGGGCGTAATTATTTTTATTTTCTTTTACTATTTATCTGCAGTTTCTCTCTCTCTCTCTCTCTCTCGGTGCATGCTGGGAGTGTTTGGGTGTGTGAGTTTTCACAGGAGGTGAGAGCTATTGTGCGCTTTTTTTCTGTTTTCCTTTCACTTTTCTTGATAGAGCTAGTCTCTTTCGGTTAAGTAAAGAGAACAGAGAGTTATTTGTAAGTTTTTGTATTGAAAGTGTGGTTTATTAGTTAGGTAAGTTAGTCAGGTGAGTAGTAGCAGGGCGGGAGCGGGATGGCGTCCCTCACACAGAGGGTGGCGTCACCTGTCTCCCTCCGCCATGGCGTCAGGTGTGTGCCGGCTAACGGTGTGAGTGTGGAGGAAGTGTTACAGGCAATAGTGAAGGAGATCGGTAATGAGAACATATCGTCTGCTTCCCGCATGAACAAAGCGGTGGTGGTCTTCGTGAAGGAGGAGGCTCAGGTGAGACACCTGACGAACACCGGCATTGTGTAAGTGGTGATTTTGTTTTAGTTTCACCACTGATTGCCCCGACTGTCCGGGTAACTGTAGCTAACGTGCCTCCGTTCATTCCTGACGAGGAGATACGGAAAGGTAGCAAGCGCGATTAAAACAGTTCCCCTAGGCTGTAAGGACGGAGGATTAAAGCACGTCCTGTCTTTCAGGAGACACGTGTTCATGTTCTTAAACCAACAGGAACTGGACGTGTCTTTTAGAGTGGTGTATGAGGGCAGATCGTACATGGTGTACGCTAGCACAGGACACATGAAGTGTTTTGAGTGCGGGGATGTTGGACATATGAGGGTAGCGTGTCCACACAAGGCTCAGGCCTCTGAGGGGGCAGCTGGACAGGGTAACGTGGAGGCAGCTGGGCAGGGTAACCTGGGGGCAGCTGGGCAGGGTAACGAGGGGGCAGCTGGGCAGGGTAACGTGGAGGCAGCTGGGCAGGGGATTGAGGAGGCAGCGGGGCAGGGTGGTGAGGTTGAACAGATCACTGAGGAGGAAGCTAGACATAGACTCCTAGCAGTGAGGAGTCCATTGTTATAGGTGTTGCAGTAAAGGAAGGTGAAGGTGTGCAGACCGCAGATACAGTTAAGAGTGAAGCTCGGGTTACTGAGAATATAAAGAAACCATGTGATAACAGGGAGGAGATCACTGTGAGCCTGAACACTGAAATGGTGGAATCAGAGGAAATTTGTGTTAGTGGTGGTATAACTGGTGCCAGAGAAGACAGGTCAAAAGGTGAGGACATTGTTGATGCAGAAATGAGGGACGAAGACACAATGTCTGAGATTTCTGATGTTGGGTCACAGGAAATAGAAGACACGTACTCTCTCGAAGATATTAATGATTTTCTGGATGTAACATTCGGCAAAGTGGTTGAGGTGAAAGACTTTTTTCCAGACACAGACAAATTCATAGCATCAGTAGCGCTGTTACAAAAGACAGTGAGCCTTGAAGCTCTGAACAAAAAGAAAAGGTTTAGACTGAAAAAGATGATCACAAAACTAAGGAAAATCAAAAGAAAATAAAATAGTTAAATGGATAAATCACATCTGGTGTCTTTTTTACTTTACTGTCTCCTTTCTGTCTCTGTCCTTTTTTTCCTTTTTCCCATGGAGATGTTTAAAATTGGAACATTAAACATTAATGGGGGTAGAGACAGGAATAAATTAACAACAATGGTAAAGTTTATAAATATTATAAACTGTTAAAAAATGTTATCTTTTTGCAAGAAACACACACTGATACTGATAATGAAGTAGAATGGGGAATGTGGTGGAAAGGGAATATTTCCATGAGTCATGGGACAAGAAACAGTGCCGGGGTGGCAATTTTATTTTCTGAACACGTAAACAACATTTTAGAGGTAAAGGAAATAGTTAAAGGAAGATTGTTACTAGCAAAAGTAGAATATAAAGGTACTGTTTTTGTTTTTATAAGTGTTTATGCTCCTAACAGTGGCCCAGAGCGAATGGTTTTCTTTTTAGAACTTAAAAAGTTGGTTCAGAAATATGATGATAGTGTGTGTGTTATATTGGGGGGTGACTGGAACTGTACCACTGATTTTACTCTTGACAGAAATGGGGAAGAACCTCACAGTCAGTCAGGTATCTTTTTATCCAACGTTATCAAAGAATCTCAAATGACGGATACTTGGAGAAATAGACATGAAGGGGTACGACAGTATACATGGCTCAAAGTAAATGATAACAGGGTCAGTGGGGCAAGGTTAGACAGGTTTTATTTAAAAAAAGACCTGGAATAACAGAGTGATGAATGTTTCTATTGCACCCAATGGGTTTTCAGATCATCACATGGTCTTATTAAATATAAATATAAAGAAAACTTTGAAAGCAAACTATTATTGGGTTTTTAATGTTAAATTATTACAAGATGTTTCTTTTTGTGAGATTTTTAAAACTTTCTGAGATAGCTGGAAAATGAAGAAGGGTTCTTTTGAAAGCCTTAGCCAGTGGTGGGATGTGGGGAAGGTCAACATTAAAATGCTGTGCCAGAATTACACATCCTTCTCAACCACTATGCTGAAGGAAACAGTGCAGTCTCTACAAAGAGACATTGAACTCATTGAAAAACGCATCATGGACAGCAATGACACCACACAGGGAGATGGACTAAAGAAAAAGAGACAAGAACTCAGCTCCCTGTTACAGGAACAAGCTAAAGGGGCACTGATAAGAGCAAGATACTGCTCCATTAAAGACATGGATGCTCCCAGTACTTTCTTTTTTAATCTTGAGAAAAAAAGTGTTCAACAGAAGACGATGTGCCATCTTTGTCGTCCGGATGGATCCATCACATCTGACCCGGCAGAAATGAGGAGACTAGCAAGTAACTTCTACAGACAGTTATACAGTGCTGAGAGCTGTGATGCTGAATCTGCTGAGGACTTACTCAAAGAGCTGCCACAAATACAGCAAACACAAAAACAGGAATTAGACTGGACCATCACTCTTCAGGAACTTACAGAGGCAATGTCTCAGCTATCCAAGGGACGATCCCCTGGAATAGATGGATTACCCGTGGACTTTTATCAACATTTCTAGAGGTTAATGGGACAAGACTTACATGAGGTTTTATCAGAATGCATACAGGCTAAATCACTCCCTGTAAGTTGTCGGAGAGCAGTCCTCTCACTGCTCCCAAAAAAAGGAGACTTGGGACTTTTAAAGAACTGGAGGCCAGTCTCTCTTTTGTGTTCTGACTATAAAATCTTTTCCAAGTGCCTAGCCAATAGACTGAAACTTGTTTTAGATTCAGTTATAAAAAATGATCAAACTTATTGCATCCCAGAAAGGTCTATAATAGATAACCTTTTTTTATTAAGGGACATAATCGATTTTAATCAGCTAAATAAGAATAAACTGGGAATCCTGTCACTAGACCAGGAAAAAGCTTTTGATCGTGTAGACCATGGGTACCTTTTTAATGTGTTGAAGCACTTTGGCTCTGGAGAAGGTTTTATATCCTATGTAGAACTTCTGTACTCTGAGGTATGTGTGATGGTTAAAGCAGGGGGAGGTTTAAGTGCCCCAGTACCGGTGACTAGAGGTATTAGGCAGGGCTGTCCACTCTCCGGAGTTATACAGTCTAGTCATCGAACCCCTACAATGTAGGCTCAGAGCAACACTGAAAGGGACATTAATACCAAAAGTTAATGGTCATTTTAAGGTGGTCTTAACAGTTTATGCAAACGACATTACTGTTTTTATCACTGAGAAAGATGACATCACACTTTTAAAAAAGATCATTGGGACATACGAAAAAGCTTCTTCTGCACGGGTAAACTGGTCAAAAAGTGAAGGTTTTATGTTTTATGGCAACTGGGAGCACAGAGCAGTTCCACAACTTCCAGGAGGGCTACAGTGGAGAAGAGATGGACTAAAAATCCTGGGGGTATTTTTAGGAAATGAACAATTCCAGAAAAAAAATTGGGAGGGGCTGGTGGAAAAGGTGTCTGCCCGATTGTCCAAGTGGAAATGGCTATTACCACATTTGTCTTACAGAGGAAGAGTTCTGGTAGTAAACAAACTGGCTGCCTCAACTCTGTGGCACAGGACTATTGTTATGGAACCGCCTGAAGAGCTGGTTTCTAACATACAAAGAAGAATAGTGGACTTCTTTTGGAGTGGACAACACTGGCTGCGTGCTGCAGTACTTTACCTGCCGGTACAGGAAGGTGTGCAAGGGCTGGTAGACGTGAGGAGCAGAATCCGTGCCTTCCGGATACAAGCTGCGCAGAGACTCCTATACCACAAAGATGTGGTGTGGGAGAAAACTGCAAGTGCCCTCCTGAGGAGAGTAGGTGGCCTCAAGCTCGACAAACATCTGTTCTTAATGAAGCTGGAAGAGTTGAGCTTGTCCGAGCTGACCCCTTACTACAGATCTATGCTGCACACATGGAAAACAGTAACAAGAACAGAAAGAGTCATGGACAATCTAGAGCAATGGACTCTGGAAGAACCACTATTCTTCAACCCTTTCATAAAATTGAGACTGCTGTCCTCGGTGAGCATATGCAGGTGCCTACTGGACAACAACATCACAAAGCTGGGCCACCTACTAGACGAAGGAGGCTGGATACCAACGGAAGAGCTGAAAGCAGTGACGGGGCTGAGATCTTCGCGTCTAACAGCGAAACTGCAGGAAGAACTGTACAATGCACTACCAAGCAGCTACAAAATGTACATTGGACAGAGACATGGGACTACTCATGACAGGAGGAACGACATGGAGTTTCCAGGACTTCGATTTCTCCCTGTGGTTAGAGCGGAGGAAGAGGATGAAGTCACAGACTCCATTTTGTCTTTCAAGACTCCACAGTCAAACCTCTTCAAGGACATGTCTAAAAAAGTCATGTACCAAATAACGGTAAAAGTGCTGCATAAAGATTCCTTGAGGAGACAAAAAGTCTCAAGGTGGCCAGGGATGTTGAACCCAGACATTCTTGTGCGAGACAGGTGGAGGACCCTGTATAAACCCCCTGTAGAGAAGCGTACTGCTGACCTGCAGTGGAGGATTATTCACGGGGCGATAGCTACAGACGGTCATGTGGCACACCTCACTCCAGCGGTGAAGGGGGAGTGTAGGTTCTGTGGGGTAAAGGAAGACCTAGAACACCTGTTTTTAAGATGCCTGAGATTAAAAGGTCTTTTTAAGCTACTCAAGAGCTGGTTTCAAAAATCAGATGAAGAGTTCTCAGAGAAGGTTTTTATAGGAGTAAAATACAGCTTCTCGAAAAGGAGAAAACTGGTTTTATTGAACTATCTGATGGGCACAGCTAAACTAGCTGTGTGGATAACTAGAAAAAACAAAGGGTTACAATGAGCTACTGTAGATCCAGAGGTTCTCTGCAAGCGGCTAGTAGCAGCTAGGCTAAAGATTGAATTTGCTTACTACAAGCTGACCAGCAATGCAACGGGTTTTTATGAAACATGGTGTGTGAATGAGGTTTTATGCACAGTTCATGAGAACCAACTTGTTTTTAACTTCTGATTCTCTTTAATCTTTTAGCGGGTTTTTTTTTATACATTGCCTATTTATTCATTGTTTTAATTTATTGTTTTAATTTATTTTTTATTTGTTTATGTTTTTCATCTATATACTAGCACAGACATATGATAAAAAATTGTGAAGCACGCATGTATGTGTCTGGCAAATAACAAATAAAAGTACTGTTAAACCTCAAAAACCTCTCTCTCTCTCTCTCTCTCTCTCTCTCTCTCTCTCTCTTTTGCAAATCTTAATGGAGACCAGCTACTTACCATCAACTGCTGGCTTGCTCTGGCTGGTTGCTGGAGGGAGGGCTTGAGGATAAAACTGGAGGGGAAACACAGTTTGAGGAGGCCTTTTTGTCTCCAGGCTGCCGAGACTGGATTCTCCTGTCCCACATGCTAACAATTGTTCTATTGGTGTTTTTCCTTCCTGTTGTTAGTGTACAACATATTGTTGCCTAAAGCAGATTTGGTAAGTTGTGGTTAAGTCGTTAGTTAAGTTCACTGACACTTTAGAAAACTGTTTATAATTTAATTATTTTGGAAGCAGTACGGAGGTGGATGCCATTTTTGTTCCTGCCCATGTTTTCTCGTGTCTTTGTTTCTATTGTGTCTTTTATTGAAAGTTTAGAAAGTATTCCCCATAAAAGTCAGAACTTTTGTTTGTTATTTTGGCCTGGTCCCCTCCTGAAGTCTTTTTGAAGTGTCCCTTTTTGCATTTTGAGCTTAGCAAATAAATGTTACTCTTGAATGTTTCAAAAATCTGTGTGGTTTTTGTGGAGTGCTGGAACAAGAGAGGAGGGCTCTTGGTTGCCTGTTAATATATATATATATATATATATATATATATATATATATATATATATATATATATATATATAATACACAACACTTAAACAAGTACTGTATATCATATCTACATACTTCGAGTAGATCTATTGTTGGTTGCATTAAACTTCATCTTGTACCATTTACAAGAAAACTATTTATTTATTTATTTATTTATTTTAATCAGTGTGCACTTGGGTACATCATCACTGTTATTTCACAAAGGAGAGAAGTAGCCTGACAAGCGCACACGAGTTTTGATGAAAATAGTGCGTTATATCAAGACTGATAACGCTTTTGGCACAGATATTAAACCTGGTGCAGCAATAAAGCCATGGCATCTCTATAAAATCTCACCTCCAACTGAGGCTCAGTTACACTGATGTTATTCTCACCCGATTTTAGTGATTTGCTACATATTAGGTTCAGGTTCCTTTATTTTATACCCGTAGGTAAATTAGGTTTCAGTGAACAAGTTTAGGTTGTTTCTCATACATATAATAGACAATACAATAGACAACACTACAAAAACAACACTAAAACATTATAATAAACCCATTACTTCATCTTATTACTGTTCATATGATTAATCACTACAGGGACAAAGCTGCTGTTATACCTTTTTGTTGTACACAGCGGTACTCTAAACCATCGGTTAGACAGAAGATGCTGGAACTCATAATACAGGGGATGATGCCTGTCACTTAAAATTGAAACACCCATTCTCTGTACCTGCCTGGTATACAGTGAAGCAGGGTTAAGGCGAGTTCTGGCTCTTTAAAGATAAATTCCCGTACCAAGGCTTCTTCTTTTCCTTTCAGCTGTTCTATTCAGGGGTCGCCACAGCGAATCATCTGGCTCCATCTAGCCCAATCCCCTGCATCCTCTTCTCTCAGACCGATTACCTTCATGTCCTCCTTCACTACATCCATAAACCTCCTCTTTGGTCTTCCTCTCAGCCTCCTGCCTGGCAGCTCTAACCTCAGCATCCTTTTACCGATATATTCACTCTCCCTCCTCTGAACAGGTCCAAAACATCTCAACCTGGCCTCTCTAACTTTGTCTCCAAAACATCTCACATGTGCTGTCCCTCTGATGTACTCATTCCTGATCCTATCCATCCTCGTCACTCCCAAAGAGAACCTCAACATCTTCAGCTCTGCTACCTCTAACTCTTCCTCCTGTCTTTTCCTCAGTGCAACTGTCTCCAAACCATACAACATTGCTGGTCTCACTACTATCCTGTACACCTTTCCTTTCATTCCCGTACCAAGGCACCAAAGAAAAAAACAAAACTGTTTCAATAAAAGTACGATAGAACAAAATCAACAGTGTTTTGTCAATTTTAAATTTGCACAGCTTCCTTAAAAAGAGCAGACATTGATGCCCCATTTTACACACAGCTTCAAGTTGGCTTCAAAACTCAACTTCGAATCAATGATCGTCCCCAAGTATTTGTAAGATTGCACACACTCCACTGTTTGACCCTTAATGGATGTGACTTCGTGCATAGAAACATTCATTCTAATATCAATTAACATATCCTTGGTCTTCAATACATTCAAATGAAGGTGAGACTCCTCACACCACTCTACAAAGTCAGTAATGACTGGTCCATGACTAATTTCATTATTCTGAAGCAGACTGATAATTACAGTATCATCTGTGTACTTAATAATAAAATAATAATAAGATTTACAAAATAATAAGATTTCCCGGACTGCTTTGGCACATATTTTGTAAAGAATAAACCGTAAAGGAGAAGTAAACATCCTTGTGGCGAACCAGTTGAGGAAGTAAAGTGCAGAGAGAGTATTATTTATTTTCACTCCTTGTGTCCTATTAGTTAAAAAGTCTAAAATCCATCCCACTAAGTGATATATTACTAAATATTATTAAATATTACTCAATTTAAATTGTTCTAAAAGCCTACTTACTAAAACGTGAGGTTGAATTGTATTAAAAGCAGATATAAATAGAAGTCTTGAAAAAGTCTTCCCCTCCAAATGTTTCACAAGTAAATGTATCAAGGTGACCGTGGCATCCTCTACACCTCTTTTAGATCTGCAAGCGAACTGCATCGGATCTAATAAACACTCAGTCGTCCTCAACATTTCAGATCTCACAAGTCTTTCAAGAATTTTCATTAAAACAGATGTAAGAGCCACCAGTCTAAAATCATTTAGCGTCCTTGGACAACTAGATTTCGGAACAGGGACAATCATTGCATCCTTCCACACATTTGGAACATGCTGTACTCTCAAAGACATATTAAAAATGTAGTGAAATACAGGACTCAACTCTTTTGCACAAAACTTGAGTACCCGCCCACAAATATTATCAGGCCCATAACTCTTATTTACTCTAACTGAAAGAAAGGCCCTTTCCACCATCCTTTGATCTATACAAAAATGCTGGCTATCCTCAAGCTTGTGACGCCAGTCCTGGATTTCCTTACTAAAAACAATTATATCAAAACGATTATAAAAACTATTCAAGGTGTTCGCAAATTCCAAATCTGAATTATATCCATCCAAGACGACCTGATTATTATGCTTTGAACTACCATACCCTAATATACTTTTCATACTGGACCAGGCCGAACCTAACTTATTAGCAGCCGTCTGACTCTCTAAACTCACCTTATAATTCTTTTTTGCCTTTAGGATTTCTCCTTTCACCTCCCTAGTGGCTGCTTGTTTATGCAGATCAGTGAATTCACCTTGTTTAAACACCCTTATTTTCTATACTGGATTTAACAGATTTGGTCACCCATGGTTTGTTATTTGGTTAAATTATGATCCTTTTATAAGGAATTATCATGTCTCTACAAAAGGCAACATAAGAACAAGTCACATCAGCAAGTTCATCCAAATCATCACCACAGCTTTCTCTAAACATATTCCAGTCCTACAATCATAACACTCTTGTAAACAGAGCACAGATTCTTCAGTCCAAACCTTTACATCCTTTGTTTGTACTTTCTCTCCTTAAAACAGTCTTATATGTAGGCAATAAAAACACACAGTTGTGATCTGCCGAGCCCAATGTAGGTAATGGAAGTGATTTGTAGGCATCCTTCACTGACCCATAACACAAATCTAGTGTTTTATTCCATCTGGTTGGGCAGGTGACACATTGATAATAGTTTGTAAGTGCTTTTTTCAGCGACACATGATTAAAATCGCCCAATATAAAGCTTGGTGATTCAGGTGAAATCGACTGTAGTTCTTGTACCGCATCAAAAATGGTACTAGTAGCAGAAACGGCATCTGCTTTCGAATGGATATATAAAAATTTGTGGAAACTCTCGAGGCAGATAAAAAGGACGTAATGATACTGTTACAAATTTGACATCCGACGTGCAAATCCATTCTCGAACATTCACAGCACTACAATATCGTTCATTAACATACAAACATACACTGCCACCTTGTTTTTTCCCCAACACTTCAGCCTTTCGGTCCAAACGAAATGGTGTTCCAAATCCATCAATGTACAGGTCTATGTCTAGGTCCTGCTCATTGAGCCACATCTCTGTAAAAGCCAGGACCACCGCCGCAGTTTTTAAAATCCTTCTGGATTAGAACCTCTCCCTGAAGTTCATTCATTTTGTTCCTCAGGGACTGAACATTCCCTAGGCAGAGGAACCCGGGTCAGATGCTGTTTCCTCAGGCGTAACTTGACGCCACCTTGTTTTCCCCGCTTCCTTCTCCTTCCCCTCGTTTTTCCAGATTTTCCCATTTTTTTGTAGGGTTGTCTCAAAAAAAGTCCAGGAGCTGTGAGACAAAATCCACCACATGCAAAATCCACCACAGCATCTCTCTCGAGTAGTACATCTGACTTTGGTCATCGAAGTCATTGGCGTCACAAACACGCCATAATTTAAACAGAGTCCACAAGGCAATGAGGCAAGAGAGATCCATTTTTGCACAAGCACCTCCTCAAATGTAACAGTCCACTGAAATAACTTAAAACCCAAGTTAAAACACGACAGTAAAGACAGAAAGCACGAGGACATGAAAACACCAAACTTTCACTGGCGGTCGCTGCATGCCTTTTTATTAGGGGAAAAAAAGGCTTTATGGGTTGAATTTAGCAGTGTGTGTATGCGCAGAGGGATACATATAGTGGTTATTATACTGTGGTTATGTTCCATTTGTGTGTTTGTTTCAGTGTGTGTGTCCAACCTGTGCAGGAGAAATCGTCCACTCTGGAGAATCCTGGAAGGCAGTCACATCGATGTCCTCCAGGTAAATTAACACACACTGTGTTGGCCTGACAGTAGTGTATCTGTGTGGAACACTCATCTATATCTGAGCAGAGAGAAAAAAAAACAAAAAAAACACAAACAGTAAAGGGTAAAGGTCAAACCCGTTACCATCACTGTGACCTACAGTATATTTTGATTTCAATAGACTGCGATAAAGTTGAAGACACGATATGCAGTATAATGTTCTTTATAATAATTGTAATTAAACCCAATTTTAGAGAAACAAAAGGTGTCCTAACGTGCGGGGTATAATTTTTAGATGTGTTTGAGCTTGTGTTTGGTAAATGTGGTTTATTAGATTATGCGGTAAACAAATTAGAACAAGTTACTAGTCACAAGGAAACTTTTGGCTTCTTCTCAACAATCAAAAGGCTTCTCTTAATTTGCAAACTACTTGTTTGGGGGAAACAATTAAATTTTCAGTAAAACTATTTCTTTTAGGTATACATCACTATTAAACTTAAATGGGGCATAGGGGGCTCTGGGGAGAGGCAGTACCTTTGGTGTCTGGCACGCTGCATCCTACCTGGTAGGGTGGGTGGGCATCACTGGTCCTCACCCATCCCCTAAATCCCTCACATGCTGACTCCAAGCGCCATGCCCCGAGAAACCGCCTCAGCTGGTGGGCTAAACCATTTGAGGGGGTGGTGTTTACACGGCACCACTGGGCGTATGAACCTCCTCGACGAAGGTCACCGGCCACAGCGGATAAAGAACTTCAACTGTCACATGTTACCCAGCCTTTGGATTATGGCTCCACTGCCTTGTGGATATCTTCGGGAGGAGAAAAGGCTATGGGAGTAAACCCAGAAACAAAATCCGGAGCGGAGCCCCTAAGGCGATTGGATGTTGACTACGACTTCTCTCTGGCAGCTCCTGCAGCCAAACTGGTGCCAAATGTATCGCTCTGCTTTCCTTTGGGTAACATCAGCGAGGCCGAGAGGGGGATCCTGACGTCCGGGCAGCCCAGGATCTCCATACACTTCGCCCAGGCCTGCGCCCTGGAGAAGTCACTTCAGTGCTGTTGTCTACAGTGTCAGAAACAACACGGGAGACAGCAGTTACGAGTTATAAGCCAGGGCCGATTTGCGTAGGTCCAGGCGCTACGGGTTGTTTCCGACGGTGGGAGGGACCATCGCAGTCCCACTGGTCAGCTACCGCCCGCCTCAAGCTGGGCAGCCCCCAGCCAGAAAGGTGCTGACCCGCCACAGTCTGCATGCTTCAATGGGTGCTTGGAGCTAGGGAAAAGACCGACAAGCAGACTGCAAACCTTGCACCAGGCAAAAACAGAAGAAAAGGAAGACCATCAACCTTGCGACTAGCAAGCTGGAATGTCAGGGCAATGTGTCCTGGCCTCTCCGACAATCTACAACAGGTCAACGACTTCAGAAAAACAGCCATCATTGACCGTGAGTTCACGAGGCTCAACATCGACATCGCTGCATTGCAGGAAACCAGACTTGCATCAAACGGCAGCCTCAGAGAACAGAACTACACGTTCTTCTGGTAGGGCAAGGAACCCGAGGAACCAAGACTGCATGGCATTGGATTCGCAGTGAAAAATCCTCTACTGTCTGCTGTAGAACCGCCACCCAGTGGCACAGCCCGCATCCTGTCTCTTCGTCTGTCAACTTCCTCAGGCCCAGTGAACATCCTGAGCATCTACGCTCCCACAGTCTGCTCTTCAGCCGAGACCAAGGACCAGTTCTATGAGGAGCTTGACACCACCATCAGAGACATCCCTGTCACAGAACACCTGTACCTGCTTGGCGACTTCAATGCCCGAGTGGGTTCTGACCACGACTCCTGGCCCAGCTGCATCGGCCACTTCGGCATCGGCAAGCTGAATGAGAACGGACAGAGGCTCCTTGAGGCATGAGGTACTTTTCCATATGGCTACCTCTCTGTGTGCACCAAAACCGCCTCTGGTGTTTATTGCAAAAAAAGCTCTATTTTGGTTTCATCTGATCATAGAACCCGATCCAGTAGTGTCTGGCAAACTGAAGATGCTTGAGTTTGTTTTTGGATGAGAGTAGAGGCCTTTTTCTTGAAACCCTTCCAAACAACTTGTGGTGATGTAGATGACTTCGGATTGTAGTTTTGGAGACTGTCTGACCCCAAGACGCAACTAACATCTGCAATTCTCCAGCTGTGATCCTTTGAGATTTTTTGGTCACTCTTCACATAGCGTTGAGACAATATAGACACGTGTCCAATTCCAGGTCGATTCCTAACATTTCCAGTTGACTGGAATGTCTTAATTATTGCCCTGATGGTGGAAATGGGCATTTTCAATGATTGTGCCACTTCTTATAGCCACTTCCCATTTTGTGAAACTCAACAACCTTTTGCTGCACATCACAGCTATATTCCTTAGTCTTACCCATTGTTATGAATGACTAAGAGAATTTGGCCTATGTGTTGCCTCATTTTTATACAGCTGTGAAACAGGAGGTCATGGTTGAACAATTTCCTGTTCCTAGTCACCCAGGTGTACTAAAAAGATGTAAAATATCAATGGGAATATACTTCAAATATATTTTTCTCATACAAATTCATAGGGGTGCCAGTAATTGTGGCACAAATATATTTAACAAAGATACTGTTTTGGATAAACCTGTGTTGTGTTTGCAATTGTTTGATATCCATGAGAGCAGAGTATATATCAAAAGGTTAAACAATAAAGAATTTTTCACAGCCTTCTTGGCTCATATTTACCTAGGGTGCCAATATTAGTGGAGGGTATGGTAGCTAGCTAGATAAATGTCTTTAAATGCCCAGTTAAATACTCAAAATAGATGGACTCATTGACAGTGAAGGAAAATCACCAGAAAAGGACACGGGTCAGGCATCAAAAGTACCAAATTGGGAAGAATGTCATGAGCACAGCGAGGACTACAGGTGCATCTCAATAAACTAGAATGTCGTGGAAAAGTTAATTTATTTCAGTAATTCAACTCAAATTGTGAAACTCGTGTATTAAATAAATTCAATGCACACAGTCTGAAGTAGTTTAAGTTTTTGGTTCTTTTAATTGTGATGATTTTGGCTCACATTTAACAAAAACCCACCAATTCACCATCTCAACAAATGAGAATACTTCATAAGACCAATAAAAAAAAAAAAACATTTTTAGTGAATTGTTGGCCTTCTGGAAAGTATGTTCATTTACTGTACATGTACTCAATACTTGGTAGGGGCTCCTTTTGCTTTAATTACTGCCTCAATTCGGCGTGGCATGGGGGTGATCGGTTTGTGGCACTGCTGAGGTTGTATGGAAGCCCAGGTTTCTTTGACAGTGGCCTTCAGCTCATCTGCATTTTTTGGTCTCTTGTTTCTCATTTTCCTCTTGACAATACCCCATAGATTCTCTATGGGGTTCAGGTGTGGTGAGTTTGCTGGCCAGTCAAGCACACCAACACCATGGTCATTTATCAACTTTTGGTGCTTTTGGCAGTGTGGGCAGGTGCCAAATCCTGCTGGAAAATGAAATCAGCATCTTCAAAAAGCTGGTCAGCAGAAGGAAGCATGAGGTGCTCCAACATTTCTTGGTAAACGGGTGCAGTGACTTTGGTTTTCAAAAAACACAATGGACCAACACCAGCAGATGACATTGCACCCCAAATCATCACAGACTGTGGAAACTTAACACTGCATTTCAAGCAACTTGGACTATGAGCTTCTCCACCCTTCCTCCAGACTCTAGGACCTTGGTTTCCAAATGAAATACAAAACTTGCTCTCATCTGAAAAGAGGACTTTGGACCACTGGGCAACAGTCCAGTTCTTCTTCTCCTTAGCCCAGGTAAGACGCCTCTGACGTTATCTGTGGTTCAGGAGTGGCTTAACAAGAGGAATACGACAACTGCAAATTCCTTGACACGTCTGTGTGTGGTGGCTCTTGATGCCTTGACCCCAGCCTCAGTCCATTCCTTGTGAAGTTCACTCAAATTCTTGAATCGATTTTGCTTTACAATCCTCATAAGGCTGCGGTTCTCTCAGTTGGTTGTGCATCTTTTTCTTCTACACTTTTTCCTTCCACTCAACTTTCTGTTAACATGCTTGGATACAGCACTCTGTGAACAGCCAGCTTCTTTGGCAATTAATGTTTGTGGCTTACTCTCCTTGTGAAGGGTGTCAATGATTGTCTTCTGGACAACTGTCAGATCAGCAGTCTTCCCCATGATTGTGTAGCCTAGTGAACCAAACTGAGAGACCATTTTGAAGGCTCAGGAAACCTTTGCAGGTGTTTTGAGTTGATTAGCTGATTGGCATGTCACCATATTCTAATTTGTTGAGATAGTGAATTGGTGCGTTTTTGTTAAATGTGAGCCAAAATCATCACAATTAAAAGAACCAAAGACTTAAACTACTTCAGTCTGTGTGCATTGAATTTATTTAATACACGAGTTTCACAATTTGAGTTGAATTACTGAAATAAATGAACTTTTTCATGACATTCTAATTTATTGAGATGCACCTGTATTTTCACTTTGCCATGGATTAAACTGTTGTGGGAAAGCAGATGTTGAACTGCAACACTGAACAGTTGACTCAGTAAATTCTTCTATGATTGTTATGAGGCTGCGAGTAGACTTCGGATAACAAGCCGTAGCCACACATCCGAGCAGATAAGACAGAAATACGTGCTGGAACCCCGGATCTCATTTACAGCATAGCTTCAAAGAAACAGCTTCAATAAAACTCATCCACTGAACAATAAATAACTGCAGAGTGCTTTAGTAATAAATGTTGGGGGAAAAAAAAAATTCTATCAAAGGTAATGATGATATCCTAATCTTCAAAATAAACCTAGTTTTGTCTTCAATTCTGTTCCAATTATTATTCCAACCTGATATTTATTTATCACACACCATAAAAATCTAAAAATGTGTTCCCAAACCTGTAGTGTGTGTATGTAATGTTACTGATAGGACTCCTATCTATCAGTACTGGCTACCAAGCTACTGTTGCATCAGTCCAGAAATTGGATTAAGGTGCTATGTCTCAGTTCATTTTTTGATGTTCGTTTTTGGAGTGCCCTTCGTGCACTCAGAAAGTTGCAAGACAGAAAGGAGAGAACTTTATATATATATATATATATATATATATATATATATATATATATATATATATATATATATATATATATATATATATATATATAGAGAGATAGAGAGAGAGAGAGAGAGAGAGAGAGAGAGAGAGACTGTTTTGTAGTATTTTCACATATAGTATTTTGTAATCTTAAGTAACATTGTATGTAAATAGAATTGTTTGTCTCTCTCCACAGGTTGATGTGAGGAAATGAGTCATCTCCTGCAGCACTCACTGGCTATCCCATAGTCAGAGTGACTCATCATAAAGAAAGAAAATGGAAATTCAATTTATTCACTGAGAGCTTAACTCCATGAAATCATTCATGCAGAGACGGGTGAACGTATATCACCTTGAATCATCATTGCACTATGACTACTGCATCTATGCTTAATACAGCAAATTTAAACACAGGATCAAAACGAATTTCATCACAGAAGACTGAGTTACTGAATTGCAGAAAAAAGTGTATTAATGCAGAATCACTCAAAAATCCACCATGCAGTTGAGTTTTTGCATTTGCCATAGTTCCCGACTGCACAGCTGATAATATTACGCCTCCCCTACTCTCCCCTTAAACCTGAAATGGTGGAAATGCTTGTTTTCTTATTGTCTTATTTAGGCCACTGGTTTCAGGTGATTAAATCGTTTATTTGCAATATTTCTAAGTAAGAAATCATGATCAGGGACTAGTCTGTTTCATAAGGGTGTATAATATATGGCCTAAGCTTGAGAACCCCTAGGTTAACTATTACAATGGAAGTTCTGAGGTTTGAACTGACATGTAGCTGCCATTGACCAAAGGCTTGTATTGTGCATTGGTCAGAAATTTATGAAGAGTGAATGGCAGCCTACTGTTGTTCTTGTTCCTAAGTAGTAATTAATTAAATTTTTCTCCTTACCAATTGTAACCATGGGGGTTACAGTGAACAGCTTTTTAGTGACTAGTGAGGTAGTGCTGGGTGAGGGTGGTTGCTGTATGCTTGTGTTGTGACCCAGGCCTGGTGTGGCCATGCTCAGAAATGACTTATTTTTCAGTTTAGAGTGTGTAGTGGTGACCTAGGACTCAAGGTGCTGACAGAAATGAGGTTATTCCTTGTAAATGCCTGCAGCAATGAATCCAGATCAAATCTCAAGTACTGGCTAGACATCAGCAGAAATGTCCCTTTAAATATTTTACACGAGTTTGCCTGTCACATTCTCATATCCAAAGGATTTCACTGGTAAATCATTATGTACAGGATGATCCCAGGATCCTACCGCAACCAAACAGACTCACTGTTGACTGTAGTTCCCCATTGTGAAGCATAACAGAAGAGGATGGGTTTCCTTTTGAGTTTGCTTCCACTCAATCCATATTCAGATATCTGTAAAGCTGCTTAGAGACACTGTCTATTGTTAAAAATTCTTCTAAATAAAACTGAATTGAATTTCCAACACTACTGCTGATTTTGCCCATACTGCACAGAATTCAACCACAGAGACCTTGGTTCCCACTGCTACTCTCACGAGTGGATGGAGTGCCTTAGAAGCTTCCTCCCAAAAGTAAATCTGTTGTCCCAAATGGATAGAATGCTTTGACACCCTCAGTCAGGTTACCTGCACCTGTTTGGCCTAATCGGAGTGAAGAGCTGGTGAAGGACTGCAACCCAGCAGTCCAAGAGACATAGTGTACATAGGCCTCATATGCATTCAGGTAGGAACTGTTCTGCAAATGGTATGTTACATGTTTAGTGGGAAATCCACACTCATAAATTGAGACATCAACTGGACGATGACATACTGTCTATAACAGGCAGCATTTTTGAGTCCAGCTTGAGGACAGCTAGGCATCAAAATACAACACTTTTAGTTTTGCTCCCTTTTTGCAGCAATTTAGGCACACAACAATCTACACACTAGGTTTTCTCCTATTTGTCAGCAGTTTAATTAAAAAAACCCACAACCATCTACTGCACAACTGTGGCATATAGTTTATGGATTGCTCATTGGCATGCTTGCTGCAAGTAGCAGTTATTGCCAGAATCATAGATGTCCAGTTCTCTACCACATCCAATGTAGTTTTAGAGTTTTTGACAGTGCATCCAACTGGCCTCACAATCAAAGACTATGCCAGGCAAGGATCGCCATATAAGGATAAATCACCTGTGGGATCGTCTGAAACAAGTGACACTGACATCTGATTTAAAGAATATCTGCACAGTCAGACATCATCTTTGGGAAGGTCATTTGCATGCTCAACCCCCTTATAAGAACAAGAGTGTACCGCAAATGGCCACTGACACACCAGAGAACAGTCCTCTTCACAGATCATTTCTGAGTTCAACTGATCTGGGAAGATGTCAATGTTAATACTGTAAAGAAAGTGGCCCATGGTGGTGATGGTTGTGGGATTTTGGTATATCATGTCAATATAATATCATGTAGGGACGATAATATTGTTATAATACATCTTAATGGGTACATTTAATGTTGTGGAGCATCTGAACAAATTAGTTGCTGTCATCACTTACATTATAGCAGCTATAAATGCATGTTCCCTCACCAGCTACTCCTTTTTTTTCTCTCTTGAGGTTAAGACGACAAAAACATGCAGCTTGTCATGTTAGTAAAACCACAAAGTGTAAAGTCCTCTATTCTAAATACTTTCCCATGATGGTGAACGCAAAGGAACAGCTTTAACTCTTCTCTTTGACTGTTACAAAGCGCTAACACTAGAGACTCCTTCCAAAAAAAGCAGGCACGACTATCAGAAGCTTGATATTATAGAAAATTAATCAACCTTTTGTGACAAATCAGAATTGAGAACTAGTGCTGTGGTATAAATCTGAATACAGGAGAGCAAGAAGGAAGCATTTAAACAGAGAGAAGAGAAAAAGATAGAAAAAGTGGAATGAAGCAGGGAAACAAAAACATACTGTATATTTATGTTACATATACAGGTGCATCTCAATAAATTAGAATGTCATGGAAAAGTTCATTTATTTCAGTAATTCAACTCAAGTTGTGAAACTCGTGTATTAAATAAATTCAATGCACACAGACTGAAGTAGTTTAAGTCTTTGGTTCTTTTAATTGTGATGATTTTGGCTCACATTTAACAAAAACCCACCAATTCACTATCTCAACAAATTAGAATACTTCATAAGACCAATAAAAAAAAAACATTTTTAGTGAACTGTTGGCCTTCTGGAAAGTATGTTCATTTACTGTACATGTACTCAATACTTGGTAGGGGCTCCTTTTGCTTTAATTACTGCCTCAATTCGGCACGGCATGGAGGTGATCAGTTTGTGGCACTGCTGAGGTGGTATGGAAGCCCAGGTTTCTTTGACAGTGGCCTTCAGGTCATCTGCAGTTTTTGGTCTCCTGTTTCTCATTTTCCTCTTGACAATACCCCATAGATTCTCTATGGGGTTCAGGTGTGGTGAGTTTGCTGGCCAGTCAAGCACACCAACACCATGGTCATTTAACCAACTTTTGGTGCTTTTGGCAGTGTGGGCAGGTGCCAAATGCTGCTGGAAAATGAAATCAGCATCTTCAAAAAGCTGGTCAGCAGAAGGAAGCATGAAGTGCTCCAAAATTTCTTGGTAAATGGATGCAGTGACTTTGGTTTTCAAAAAACACAATGGACCAACACCAGCAGATGACATTGCACCCCAAATCATCACAGACTGTGGAAACTTAACACTGGACTTCAAGCAACTTGGGCTATGAGCTTCTCCACCCTTCCTCCAGACTCTAGGACCTTGGTTTCCAAATGAAATACAAAACTTGCTCTCATCTGAAAAGAGGACTTTGGACCACTGGGCAACAGTCCAGTTCTTCTTCTCCTTAGCCCAGGTAAGACGCCGCTGACGTTGTCTGTGGTTCAGGAGTGGCTTAACAAGAGGAATATGACAACTGTAGCCAAATTCCTTGACACGTCTGTGTGTGGTGGCTCTTGATGCCTTGACCCCAGCCTCAGTCCATTCCTTGTGAAGTTCACTCAAATTCTTGAATCGATTTTACTTGACAATCCTCATAAGGCTGCGGTTCTCTCGGTTGGTTGTGCATCTTTTTCTTCCACACTTTTTCCTTCCACTCAACTTTCTGTTAACATGCTTGGATACAGCACTCTGTGAACAGCCAGCTTCTTTGGCAATGAATGTTTGTGGTTTACCCTCCTTGTGAAGGTTGTCAATGATTGTCTTCTGGACAACTGTCAGATCAGCAGTCTTCCCCATGATTGTGTAGCCTAGTGAACCAAACTGAGAGACCATTTTGAAGGCTCAGGAAACCTTTGCAGGTGTTTTGAGTTGATTGGCTGATTGGCATGTCACCATATTCTAATTTGTTGAGATAGTGAATTGGTGCATTTTTGTTAAATGTGAGCCAAAATCATCACAATTAAAAGAACGAAAGACTTAAACTACTTCAGTCTGTGTGCATTGAATTTATTTAATACACGAGTTTCACAATTTGAGTTGAATTACTGAAATAAATGAACTTTTCCATGACATTCTAATTTATTGAGATGCACCTGTATATGTGCTCAGAGATGACTGCTGCATTCCCATGACAAGGAGGGCCGATGTTAAGCTTATAAACTCTGGAGAAATTGCATGACAATGTCCAGGTCAGACTTTCTGAAGTGGTAGACCTCTAAATAAGGCGCATGAGGAAGAGATGGTCCTCTTAGAGTGGCATATCACAGTAAGGGTCAGTAACCCAACCCAAAATGTAACCTACTGTATGTATTTTAAGCAGGTTAAAAAATTTACAGCATAAAACTATACATATTTTGAAAATACTTGTGTTACTGAATACTACATTACCATGTGACTTTCATTCCTGATTGTGTCTGTAGAGATGAGAAGTTCCATGAGCCCAGTAAGTCTAATCATACACAGATCAGCCATAACATTAAAACCACTGACAGGTGAAGTGAATAACATTGATTATCTCATTACAATGGCATCTGTCAAGGGGTGGGATTTATTAGGGAGCAAGTTCTTGAAGTTAACGTGTTGGAAGCAGGAAAAATAGGCACGTGTAAGGATCTGAGCAACTTTGATGGCTAGACAGCTGGGTCAGAGCATCTCCAAAACTTGTGGGGTGTTAACAGTATGCAGTGGTTAGTACCAACCAAAACTGGTCCAAAGAAGGGTCATGGGTGCTGGAAAAGTTAATGTTGGCTATGATAGAAAGGTGTCAGTACACACAGTGCATCGCACCTGGCTGCGTATGGGGCTGCGTAGCCACCAGAGTTCAGAGTTAAGCTGACTCCTGTGCACCACCAAAAGCACCTACAATGGGCACGTGAGCATCAGAACTGGACCATGGAGCAATGGAAGGAGGTGGCAGGTTTGATGAATCACATTTTCTTTTATACCATGTGGATGGCTGGGTGTGTACACTTATTTGGGGAAGAGATGGCACCAGGATGCACTATGGAAAGAAGGCAAGCCGGCAGAGGCAGTGTGATGCTCTGGGCAATGTTCTGCTGGGAAACCTTGGGTCCTGGCATTCATGTGGATGGTAATTTGACACGTACCACCTACCTAAACATCTAAAAAGCAGCTGTGGGATATGGTGGACAAACAAGTCCGATCCATGGAGGCCCCACCTCACAACTTCCAGGACTTAAAGGATCTGCTGCGCAAGTCTTGGTGCTAGATGCCACAGCACACCTTCAGAGGTTTTGTGGAGTCCATGCCTTGACAGATCAGAGCTGTTTTGGTGATACAAGGGGGACCTACACAATATTAGGGAGGTGGTTTTAATGTTCTGGCTGATTGGTGTGTGTCACAAAAAGCACAAATACAGTCCCCTCCGAAAGTATTGAAACAGCAAGGCCAATTCTATTGTTTTCACTATACATTGAAGACATGTGGGTTTGAGATCAAAAGATGAATATGCAACAACAAATCAGAATTTCAGCTTTCATTTACTCAAATGTACATCTAGATGTGTTAAACAACTTAGAACATGGCACCTTTTGTTTGAACCCACCCATTTGTTCAAGTGATCAAAAAATATTGGAACATGTGACTGGTGTTTCTTGCTGCCCAGGTGTGCCCTGTTAAATTGATTGTTTAAAGAATTAATAGCTCTGAATGTCTACTCCTGGTTTGAGCCCTATGTTTTGGAAGAGTGCCTGTGAAGACTGCATTTGTTGTTTAAAAGAATAAACCAACATGAAGACCCAAGAGTTGTCTGTGGGAGAAAAGCAAGCCATTTTGAAGCTGAGAAAAGAGAGAAAATCTATGAGATCCATTGCACAAGCACTGGGCATAGCCAATACAACAATTTGAATGTCCAGAAAAAGAAAGAAACCACTGGTGTACTAACAACCAGACATAAAACAGGTTGGCCAAGGAAAACAGCAGCAGTTGATGACAGAAACATTGTAAGAGATGAGAAGAAAAACCTGAAAAACAACAGTTAGTGACATCAACAACCTCTACAGGGCAGGGATGAAAGATATCATAATCCACAGTTCAAGAAGTCTCTGAGAGAAGAAATATAGAGGCCATACCACAAAATCCAACCACTTGCAAGATGGAAAAGTTTTGGAAACAAGATTAACTTCTACCAAAGTGATCTTTCTTTGTGGAGTGTAACGTCTGAACGTATCAAACTGATTTCTGAATCAGCCTGGATTTAGCAAAGGAGTTTCTCTGTCTCCTTGAGCTGTGAATCATTATCTCCGGTCTTCACCAGATGCCATCAGAATGCGACACGACCCCCCTCTTCAGACACACACACACACACACACACAAACACACACACCCAAAGCGCACACACACACACACACAATGGGAGAATCTCTTTTCAATGTAACATGTAATTATATGTAATTATTCGATGTCCAAATAGTGTGATGTTTTCGTGTTTGCATATATTGTGTGTTTATGTAACATAACTATAACGATTTTAGATAGCTTAACTTAGGATATGATTTTAAATGTCTGTAACCATGTTTTACTTGTAATATTCTTTATAAGTCTATCGAATTTGGTATGTGGTTAATCGTCTTGCGATACCCTGATTGATTATGCATATCATATTGCAATAGGATACATTATTTCATGCTTTTTCTTAATTTCACACATAATACGGTTTAAAACAGCTCCTCCCTGGACATGCAAATCCAGGTCTGAGACCAGACAAAGAGAGTTCATCCCGCCAACAAATCCAACTTCCTGATTGGCCCATAGCCCAAAGAGGCGTGTGTGTTAAACGTGTTAAACATCTTTTAATTCGTTACATAAATTGTAACTGGTGGAGAATAATTTTAAATGTTGCAGATTCATCCGAGTTACTACACATTCTGGTAGATAAGGCGGGTACGCTTTAAAACTCGTCTCTTTTAAAAAGGTGCTTTGAATCCAAGCGTGCGCTTCTGTTTCGTTTTTTCATGTTTAAAGTTGATCCATTACATTATTCTGGTGGAAAAGGATAATGCTAGTAATGATTGATTCGTTACAGGAGAAAGAAAGGATCTGCTAATGATCCAAAACATACAAGCTCATCTGTGAAACATGGTGGAGGTAGTGTCATGTCTTGGGCTTGCATGGCTGCTTCTGGAATGGGCTCAATAATCTTTATTGATTATGTAACTCATGATGGTAGCAGCAGAATGAATTCAGAAGTTTACAGGAACATTTTGTCTTCCAATTTACAGAGAAATGCATCCAAATTAATCGGGAGGAACTTCATCATGCAGCAAGACAATGACCCAAAACACACTGCCAACACAACACAGGACTTCATCAGGGGGAAAATGTGGAAGGTTTTAGACTGGCCAAGTCAATCACCAGACCTTAACCCAGTTACTTTAAGTTACTTTCACCTACTGAAGAGGAGACTGAAGGGAGAAACCCCCCCAAAACAAACAACTGAAAGAAGCTGCAGTACAAGCCTGGAAAAGCAACACAAAGGAAAAATTGATGACCGTGATGCAGTTATTGCAAGCAAGGGACATACAACCAAATATTAAGTGTTATTTACTTTACTTTAAGACTATCTGTTCCTAAACTTTTGCTCACCTAAAATTGGGTGGTCTGCCACCAAAGGTGCCATGTTTTAAGTTGTTTAACAGATCTAGATGTAAATATGAGGAAATGAAAGCTGAAATTCTGATCTCATATTCAACTTTAGATCTCAAACCCAAATGTGAAAACAATAGAATTGGCCTTGCTGTTCTAATACTTTCAGAGGGGACTGTAGGTAAAATTATTTCATCGATAATTATTACATATCCATCTTAGTATTCAAATAACGTAGTGGTAGAGGCGGACCTGGTTAAAATCTGTTTGTGAAGAACGCCTCATACAGAGCATTCGAGTGAAAGTTTAGCTTCGATATTTAACATATAGAAGGTCCTGCAGATAAGCAGCATGTGAATATTTTTTTCCCCTGTGAGAAAAAAAAATCAACCCTTGTGGGATATTTTTGTGTTCCATGTATATGTTGAAATTGTAAAAAGGTTCACAAAAATATTTATTTTATTTCTTCTGTCATGCTCCAACAAATTTGTGCACAATTTAATGAATTCATAAGATGTTAATTTGGGTCATGAACAAGGAATGTGAGTGCACAATGTGGCCAATTTTTACTGTGCTTTCAATTTGGTATTTTGATTTGTAATACCTTGTTATAGTCATAACACTACCTCGGCCACAACGCTACGTGAAGAAACTCGCAGTTAACAGCATGCTTTATATAAACCGACTGCTTATCTGGGAAAGCTCATTCGGAAAGTTTGTCAGTATGGAGTGAAGATCCGACTGTACAACAAAGCATCAAAAGACCATGTTTTCATTGTTTTGAAAGCGGTCAGTCATCCAGTGTGATGCATTTAACTAATTTGCCATAGGCTTCACTTTGATGCTGTCTGGAGGGGATTCAACATGTGTTTCTGCCAGTGTCCGCTGTTGCAATGCTCTTCTCTTCTTAGCGCCTGCAACCTGATACCTCGTATTCTTTTTGATGCTTCCGTTTGTCTTACTTTACATGCACACGTATGACTGCATTCTGCAATTTTACTTTGTCTTTTTACTTTTAGACAAAAAAAAAAACACCACCACCACACTGTATACACACATCCACACTGCACATTATTCATACAGTGGGTATAGAAAAGAATCACCCCCCTTTAAAATAATCACATTTTGTTGCTTTTCAGCCTGAAATGAAGTCAGACACAGTCTGTTTTATCCAGCTGTATTTACTCAGTGCAACTTATAACATCCAAGTGAAAGATATAACACCAACATGTCAGAAAAAAATTAACCAGAATCACTGAGTTGGAAAAAGGATCACCCCCTTGCTTTAATTTGCCTTAATTTTTTTTAATTACAGCCTTTAGTCTGTTGGGATATGTCTCTACTAACTTTGCACATCTAGACTTTGCGATATTTGCCCACTCTTCTTTGCTGAACTGCTAAAGTTCAGTTAAATTTGATGGTGACCGTTTGTGGACTGCAGTCTTCAAGTCATTCCACAGATTTTCAATGGGGTTTAAGTCTGGGCTCTGAATATTCACCTTTTTCTCCTTCAACCACTGTGTGGTCAGTTTTGCTGTGTGCTTTGGGTCATTGTCATGTTGGAAGGTAAATCATCTTCCCATTGACAACTTTCTGGCAGAGGGCAGCAGATTTTCCTCAAGAATTTGATGGTATTTTGCCCCATCCATTTTTTCCTTCTATCCTGGCAAGTGCTTCAGTCCCTGCTGCAGAGAAACACCCCCATAACAGGATATTACCACCTCCATGCTTTACTGTAGGAATGGTGTTCTTGGGATGGTGATCTGTATTGGATTTCCGCCAGACATATCATTTGCTGTTGAGGCCAAATAATTCAAATTTAGTCTTATCTGACCATAACACCTTTTTCCATGTGGTCTCAGAATCTTCACGGTGCGTTTTGGCAAAGCTCAGTCGTAGGTGGCTTTTTTCTTGCAACCCTCCCATACAAGCCACATTTGTGGAGAATTTGTAATATTGTTGTCACATGCACACAATTGCTGTAGGCCTCTTGGTAGCCTCTCTGACCAGTTTCCTCCTGGCTCTTTCATCCAGTTTGGAGCGATGTCCTGATCCAGGGAGGGTCTGTGTCGTACCAAATACCTTTCACTTCTTAATAATAGACTTCAATGTGCTTCTAGGCATTGCTAAAGCCTTTGAATTTTTTTTGTATCCATCTCCTGACTTGTGCCTGTCCACAACTTTATCCCAGAGATCTTTTGACAGTACCTTGCCACCCATAGTTGATTGCTTGCTTCAGTTCCACTACCAAGCACTACCAAAAATGCTCCAGGAAAGCTCTTTTCATGCTGAGCTAATCAAAATGACCACGGGTGCTTCTCAAAACTCAAACTGATGCTTCCTCGTTTCCTTGCTCCTCCATACTTCAGCCCGTGACCCAGAAATCGATCGCCGTCAACCATCTTGAAGGACATCTCAATTCTCTAATTGCACCTCGAGGAGGTGAGGAACGAGGAGTGAGGAAGCCTCCAGAGGAGCTAGGAGTGAGGATACACAGGTGTATCCTATGCGGAAGTGTTTCTTGTCGAAAAACCTGACGCAGATATAAATTCCCCTCCTCCTTTACATCTGCCACAAAAAGTCCTTTGATGATGTGATGGCAGTTTGTGTGAAATATAATTTAATAATATGCTTACAATGAGTATTGTAATTAATTGATCCTTGCATGTTTGGATACGCAAAGCTGCCCAAAAGATGCGATAATTTATGTATTGTTCATTAATTCATTGTTCAGTGAAATGCAGCCATTTCACATACTATCTTTATTAAGAATGTTAATAACTAACAACATAACGGCACATTTAAAAAGAACCCCAAAAAAACAAGCATAGCGGCAGATCCCTGAAGCGCAGTGGGGTCATCCAGCTGGGCACAGTCATCATTAATTGACGTCACTTTGAAGTGACGCTTGAGAGAGCGAGGATATTCCATTCGACTTGCTTTGATTCCTCTCTCTTCGCATCTCATCCTCACATCCTTCCCTCATCCTAAGGAGGTGGAGCTAAGATGCAAGGAAAGGAAGCGAGGAAAGGAAATGAGGATGCACAAATAAGAAATGAGAAGCACCCCACAGCTGATCACAGTTAAATGTCAAATGGCTTTGTGTGCCATTGAGAAGGTGAGTAGCGACACCTGATTGAGTTTACAAGTCATTTTTAGGAGGGGGGTGATCCTTTTTCCAACTCAGTGATTCTGTTTTTTTATTTTATTATTATTTTTTTTCTGACATGTTGGTGTTATATCTTTCACTTCGATGTTGGATTAAACAAACACTGTGTCCGTCTTCATTTCAGGCTGCAAAGGAACAAAATGTGATCATTTTAAAGGGGGGGGGGGGGGATCTTTTCTATACCCACTGTATTTTGTAAGGATGCCATGATCTTGTTGCCTGGTGTATGACTGTAGCTGACTTCAAAATAGCATAAAATTATTGCATGTCCTTTTATAATCGTGTCCTGAAAAGTGTGTTACACTAAAGTGTGCTATAGAAGTGAACTGTGGGATGTCAAGGTAATGTAACACTTGGCATTTTAATTAACCTGCAGGGTTTCTGCTGACTGTGTAAGTGTGTGTGTGTGTGTGTGTGTGTGTGTGTTGTTTGTGAGAGAGAAAGAGAGAGAGAGAGAGAGAGAGAGAGAGAGAGAAAGAGAGAGAGAGAGAGAGAGAGAGAGAGAGAGAGAAAGAAAGAATGTTTCTGAAGCTACAGGGTCACGAGCTTCCCCAGAGCATGACATGACCTGGCTTCTCTCATACACTTACTCACTCTCTCGGCCATAACTTATTTTTTCTCTGCCTCTCAATCTCTCTGTTTCTCTCCATTTCATTTCTCTCTGCCTTTTTTTGTTGTCTCCAGCTCCCTGTTTTGCCCCTCCATTCTCCTCTCTGTCTATCTTCCTGACTGTCTTTTTCTGTCCTGATTTGTCAACTTGCAAACTTGTTAACACCCAAAAAGGAAAAGTTTATAAGGGCAGTGTCAATGCAAATGAAGGGATTGTCTGTGCAAATGAATATGACCGAAGGGCAGGTATTAAACTTGTGTAAGGTTGTTTCTGCCATTTGATGGCAAAATAAAACTATTAAAGACTATTAAGGCACAACACACCATATTTTGTTTTGATACATTTATATGTTGTTTTGCTTTATGTTCCAAATACATTTTGATGTGTTAGGGCCATCCCTGCTGCTACAGTCATTATAGAACAGATCATAAACAAGACATCCTTAATGCAGACATGTTCATTGTCACATTTTGCTTGTGACTGACTAAACACTAACAGCTTTACAGAGTGATATTCCTAGAAGCAAAACAAAGAATAACTTAATTTACTATTACTAATTTTAATTTAATATCACAACCAGCCATGACTGATTACCCAGCTTTCAGTAACAAACTATAAATTAATTTTGAGACACAGGCTTAACTGGAGCTCCTTTTAATGCAGCATGAAGGCAGTCCTCGAAATTAAACATTCCTGACCCAGCTAACAGATTTAACACTGAATGTTTACACCTTGCTAGCAGGACTTTCAGCTGAAAAAAAAAATTGTGAGTAGTGCAAGCAAAACCAGAAATTAAAGAATTGTGAATGGAGCATACACAAAGCTATGTGCAAGCGTGAAGCAGTGAATCGAGTGTGCAGAGAAGCTTCCAAACATTACATTCTGCGGGGCTACACACTGTGGGCAAGTGAAGTATGAATTTTCTGACTTGAAATAAGATGGAAATGAGACACTGCTGTGATTGACCATTCTCAAACAATCCCCTTTCTTCCAGAAACAAACCTTGGTCTCATTGTACAACAATGTAAAATTCCCGAAATCAGTCCATTTGATATAATTTAAGGCCTACACTGCTCTAGTTATATGATACATTGTTATTATCATTCATGCCATCTCGAATCAACAACTGTGGTATTTAGCTGAGAGTTTGAAATGGCTTATTTGGCTTGTAATATACTACTGCATCTAATTTTGATACCAACATCTGGTTTCTGAACACAAACAATATGTATTAGCTGACGAATAAGGACCAAAATGTAACTGTTGTATAATTAATTTTCCTGCAATTAGGACATTTGACATCTGCACAAACCCAGTGCTCCACCTCTTTTGATTACTATCACCTGCCTTCAAGCACCAGAACAATCAGGAGAGTATGTATATAATATATATCAACCAACGTATTCTAGGTTCTTACTGCTTACTTCCATGAGCTTCATTTTCCACAACCTCCCTCTAATTTTGAATCTTGCATCCACACAATCTGTTGTCTGTCCTATTACTTGTAACACAATCCCATCGCTGAAGCACTGTGTGAAACGTTACATTTCAAATGATTGGATTTTGATTTCTTAGAAAACACTGGGACGGATGTTGGAATCTTGTAACGTCTGACAATATCAAACTGATTTGGAATCAACCTGGACAAAAAGCTTCTAGCTTCTGCCCTCTCCTTGTAATTACACCTTTGGCTCCAGTCTGTCTAAGAGCTTTAACCCCCCCCCGGGGACTTCAAAGGTCTCTGAGACTATCCAGGCACCAACGGGTGGGGGGGGGACCCTAATGGGATACATTATTTCATGCTTTTCCCCCTATAACTCATAATGATACAGTTTAAACCGGCTCCACCTCGACATGCAAATTCAGGTCTGAGACCAGACAAAGAGAGTTCATCCTGCCAACGGTACCAGCTCCGCCAGATTTGCCGGTCACACAGACGGGGGCGTGGATTGACATTGTCCAAATCAAACCGACCCACGCTCTCCGAGTTCAGTTTAGTTCAGTAGTAGTAGTTTTTAGTTTTTTTTTCATCTTCTCTACTTCTGCTCACTTCTTCTGAGTTTTCCGGCTTCCCTCCCCCAGGGCCACATGGCCACCGGCGGAAAGGGAGCCACGCTCTTCCCCGGACAAGATGCACCTGCCTCATGGCTCACGGTTTCCGCTAGAAACCTGCCTCACAGCTCACAGTTCCCGCTAGGAGCACGAAGAAACCCGTGGACTCCAGCCCTCAAACTTGCTGGATTCTCGCATGCATCTTGAAACCAACACCTCAAACCATGCAAGTATCATTTGATCTATAGATGCGTTAAGTTTGTACCCCTGTTTTCAGGAGATTCTAACATCGTTGCTGGCTTTTAGAAAGGCTAATCGTTGTGTTTTTGTCCGCCATTCTTTTTATTTCATTACTTTCTTTCTCTACTTTCTCTTTTCTTGTATATATATGTATATATGTATTGTTTGCTTAGAGTTATTTGTGTGTATCAGTAGTTATGCTTCACTTATTAAAACCTATTTTTACCACGCTTGATTTTCTCTGTTTTGCTCATGCAATTAAGTCACTTTAACGCTGCACCCTCGCTACATGCTTTATTTTAATAACAAAACCAGAGAATTATCCTTCTCAGCCAGAAGAGTAACCTCCCTCTTTAGAATAATACAAAGATTAGTTTGGTGGACGCACCGATCAGCCTCTTCGAGTTAATTCTAAAACTAGACTACAAGCTAATCTAAATAATATATTATATATTTTATATATATATATATATATATATGTTAATTCCCTTTCATGGCTGATGTATATTTCTAACTGATCTTAACATGCTTTGATTCGTTACAATCTTGTTTGGAGAATAGCATTTGTGAAACTGTATAAGTGTTTGATAAGGATAAGGATGTGAGAAGGACGGAGGACCAAAGAGCTACTAAGTGCCAAATGTGAAGATGCTGTGTCAAAACTCAGAATTACATTTAATAATTTCTGTTGGTTTCTGAAGAAGCAGTCATTGATAAATGGATCCCAATCATTCAGCTGAAGTTGCATGATAAGTAAGAAGAAAAAAACACTTTGAGCTGTTTTAGGAAAACAAGAAAACCACCCTAATGTTAAAAATGATTTTTGTCAGACAACAAGTGCAGGACACAAATGCAGGTAGTCAGTGGTTTTATTTAAAGGTAGCAAACAAAACAGAAACGTAATCTAAGGGCAGAGTCAAGATACAGACAAGGGTCAGGCGATGAACTAACAACGTGAACAAGACTAGGCAAAAGCAAAACTAGAAAGACAAATACTAAACAATGGCTTGGTAAAGACTGGTACACATTGACACAGAGCGCATGCTTTGTGACGAACAAGGAACTACGAGGGCTTTGAACACACAAACTAATCAAGGGCAAACTGAACACAGGTGAGAGTAATCATGACACATTAGGGAGACAACCAATGACAAGACAAGGGAGGAGACAAGACATGAACCAGAACAAAAAAATAGACATATGGCAATGTAAACAAACACTAGACAATGTGGAATTGCGTGCCCTAAAGCTGCGAGCTGCTTTTATTTTATTATTTTATTCCTTATACCACAGTATTTTGCCATTGTTTACAACTGCAAAGTTCATCCAAAAAAAAAAAAAAAACTACCAGAAACATGGCCACACAACTCCATCAAACTTGCTTTACTGCCAGACAAATCTGATTCATATTTAATCTGACTGCTGCTGCTAAATCATAAATCTTGGCACCTCTGTTAGTCCATTGATAGATACATTTAAAGTTTCAAAAGTGTCAAGGTCCTGCCATGGCCATCCCAGTCCCCTGACTTGAAACCCATAGAAAACTTGTGGGGTGAACTGAAGAAGAGAGTTCACCAGCGTGGACCTTGTAATTGGAAGGATCTGGAGAGATTCTGTATGGAGGAATTGTCTCAGATCCCTTGCCATGTATTCTCCAACCTCATCAGGCATTATAGGAGAAGAGTCAGAGCTGTTATCTTGGCAAAGGGAGGTAGCACAAAGTATTGACTAAAAGGGTGCCAATAATTGTTGCACACCTATATTTAACAAATTTTTTTTTTTATAAACCTGTGTTGTGTTTGTAGTTGTTTGATATCCATGAGAGCAGAGAATTTGTGATTTTTTTTTTTACCAAAAGATCAAAAGGTTAAACAATAAAGACAATTTTTCACAGCCTTCTTTGCTCATATTTACCAAGGGTGCCAATATTAGTGGAGGACACTGTAGATGCTTCTATTACAACAATAAATTTTTCCTAATGAATCCATTAAAAAATTTAATGGGAAAGAAAAGCCTCCTTATATTGGAAAATTTGGGTTTGAGAGCAAAAGGTGAATATGAGATGACTCTTTTCTCAACTTCAGAATGGCTTACTTTTCTCCCATAGTCAGCTCTCTGGTCTCTTCATATTGGTTTATCCTGTAATATCAAATGTAGTCTTTACAGGTGAAACCCAGGGCTCAAACCAAGAGTAGACATTCAGAGCTATTAATAGTTAAAAAAATAAAAAAACATGTATGATGCAATATTTCTCAAACAAAACTATGAATCTTCACTTCATGTTATACTGGATTTATCGTAAATATGAGTTCCTGACCTCACAGTTCGAAACAAAAATCCCTAAATGTGGTAAGAGGAAGCAATTTTGAGTTTCATCATCATGGTGACTGAAAAGACACTTTCACTGGTCAATGGATGCTCATTTTTATTCTGTTAAATAGTGCTTACAATAGTAAATAGCATACAGTAGTCATTAACCAGGCCACATACGTTATATTCTGTACATCACTGTTGGTTATTATGCACACTCTTCTAATACAGGGGTGACAGAGGATTATAAAGACACCATAATTATGATCTTCTTCTTCTTTTCCTTTCGGCTGTTCCCTTCAGGGGTCGCCACAGTGAATCATCTGCCTCCATCTAGCCCTATCCCCTGCATCCTCTTCTCTCAGACCGGCTACCTTCATGTCCTCCTTCACTACATCCATAAACCTCCTCTTTGGTCTTCCTCTCGGCCTCCTGCCTGGCAGCTCTAACCTCAGCATCCTTTTACCGATATATTCACTCTCCCTCCTCTGAACATGTCCAAACCATCTCAACTTGGCCTCTCTAACTTTGTCTCCAAAACATCTCACATGTGCTGTCCTTCTGATGTACTCATTCCTGATCCATAATTATGACACCATAATTATGATGAGCATGTAAAATTATTTAATGCATAGAGAAGCATATTAACTGAGTCAGTATCAGGTGATAGATATTAGGAGACAAATATCAGTGGAGAAATGTTGCAAGAATAAAGTTTCAAAGTGCATTGGGATGGTAATTATTGGGATATGTATATTGGATTGCTTTTGGTTCTCTTGAATACTTACGAATATCACATTACGAGCCTCTTGGTGACAGAGTGATCAAGTGGAAGGCGACTCGAGCCTCATCTGATGCTATTTTCTCTAGTGATCCAATTACAACCATCCCACAGTTCCTTTTTGCTTCATAAGAAAGATTATTTATTATATTATTAATTCCTGTCCAATTTGCATAACGAGGGCATTTAATAATCGATCACAATTAATAATGCATTTATTAGTCATTTTCACATAGCAGATCTCAGTTATGAACCAGTAAAATGCTTATGATTAAAATCTAATAGTGAATACATTGTTTGCAAGTGTCTAATTTGGTCTTTACTGAACAGAGAACAACCTTAATTAACCACGTAATAAGTGTTCCTTAAAATAAAGTGTAACCAATCCATTATCGTGGTAATGTGTGATGTTAACAACTGTTGCCAGTACACTCCAATGTGCTATGCCTTATCCTCCCAACAAATTTCAGTGAATAAGACGACGTTTTAGATGGAGTCTTTGTTTCATCATTCGAAGTGCAGCCTATAGTTTATAGAAATAAAATGTTGCATTATACATTATTAAGATGCAAATTTAGATGATTCATTCATGCTCAAGAATTTTAAGACTTAAAATGTTAATTGTGCATTACAACAACTAATAATAAGAATATTATTATAATGTAGGAGATAATTAATATAGCTGAATGCATTATGCATTACCCATGTATAAATGTCTAATTTAAACTTCATTAAAGAAAAATCAAGGCCATAACTAATCCCTATTTTATATGGTTTAACTCAATAATGAGGTGGTTTGTGCTCGCTATAGCTTCGCAGGCAGAAAATCAAGAGAAGAAGTTTGAGTGTATGTAGCCACAGTTAAAGTTCAAACATTAGCAACATGTCATGTCCTTTGTTTCATATATTTTTTCACAGGCACTCAGTCATCCAAGTTTGTTTTTCTCCCCTGCGATCTAATCAGGAGGAAAAAATTTTCAGCTTTAAAAGAGTGTAACGAAAAAAATCACAGATAGCAGCGGTTTTTAAAAGCATCTGCATTCCGCATGCCTTGTGGCCACTTCTCTTAGGACTGGCTGTAAAATGTGTGTTGCAGGTTGAGAGAAAAACTGCCTGTGTGTGAAAGCAGCCTAAAGTTTCTTCACTTCATTGCTCTTATACCAACAACTAGGAATGCAACTGAGATGTCATTAATGGACTTTAGCCGGCATTTCACCTCTCACACACCCTTTGGGCGAGGTCCTAGAAAGCACCCCCTCCATTACTATAGTGCCATATAAGCCATTGCCCATGGAGACAGCTGAAAACATTGACTAGTTGGATCAATGGGTCCTGATTACAATACAAGAGATACCAGCTTTAGTTCCTCCGTCAGCACTCAAAGTTCTATGGGCTCAGGGCCTTGCTGATATCGCTGCTTTTTTTGAATGACTGGCTGATATGTGCCCCCATCTCACTGACATTCTGGCACTTGGTCTCACGAAGAGCTCCCTAACATCAGAACAGGCCACACAACTCATTAGCATGTGGATTTATTGAGAATGCTAGCCATGTGAGTGGCAGACATTATTTCACCTGCCAGTTAAATATGTGCAATACCGGCTCCTGCTGAGGATGCTTGGACTGCTGACAGCAGCCGCAGTGGTAGTTCCCTTGGGCTTGCTCTAACTAAGAGACTTGCAGAAGTGCGTGATCAGCCTGAGACTCAACCACAAATATCAAACAGAGTTCTGTTTGACATCTCAAACAGCAAGAGGCACAGACTCTAGCCTGCTGATGATGCAAGGCCTTCCTGACAAAATGAGTCTGCTTGAGATTGGTCCACCACTGGAGAGAGAAAATCATCAAGGACACCTTCCTCACTTGCTAGGTAGTGGTAGTGTGACATCTCTCTGGGGGTTCGGAAGCTTATTACAACCTTTGTAAAAAGGGCCAGGAGCCTCCTTTCTCCGTGATACCCCAAGAGACCAGAGTGGGATCTCCCCCTGTTACTGAAGTCCCTTAAGGCTCCTCCTTACCAACCTATGCAAGATGATGAACTGCAATGTGTATCTTTAAAAAATCTTTTTGCTGATGATCATTTCAGGAATAAGAGCATGAGAACTGACTTCTATAATGATAACTTTTATTAAAGTACTTTACAGCAACTGGAAATACGTAAGACAAGTATGTGTCATCCCCCATGAACCATCAAAAGGACTTCACCAGGCTTTGTTCATACCAGGAAGTGTGGCCATGTATCTCATGTGGTTAGTGATTATTCATTGGCCAGAGCCATATCACCCTGCAGTTCTCGCCTGGTTTTCTACTGAAGCTAAGCAGGGTTGTACCTGGACAGTACCTGGACAGTACCTGCACAGGAGATCTCCTGGGGAACACTAGGATCTCCTGGGGAACACTTGCTGCTGTAAGTGGTATTAGGGAGGCCAGCAGGTGGTGCTCTCCCTGTAGTCTGTGTGAGTCCTAATGCCCCAGTATAGTGACGGGAACACTATACTGTAAAAAACAGCACCGTCTTTCGGATGACACGTTAAACCGAGGTCCTGGAAATCTTACCAGAAGGTTCCACAGGGTGTCTGATTCAGGAATCAAATACGGTTTGGCATGTGTTATTATAATTTGTGAATGAAAATAAACTTGATTTTTCTGCAGCCCTGTATATTTTTCCCTCAGTATTTCCCAGGCACAGTGTTAGGGCAAATAAATAGGGTTTAATTCAGAAATAAATGTATAGATGGACATGCATAGGATATACCTCCTACAGTTGCAATCAAAATTATTCAACCCCCATTGCAAATCAGGTTTATTGTCAAAATTTACAGACTTTCAGCTGTTTGCAATGAACAAATCAAACAAAAGCAATTGAAATAGTTCAACACAACGAATGCTTCAAGTGGTTTCCCCAAATTCAACTGAAAATCTGTCTTTCAGATGAGACGTTAAACTGAGGTCCTGACTCTCCATGGTCATTAAAAATCCCAGGACACTTCTCGTAAAGAGTAGGGGTATAACCCCGGTGTCATGGCAAAAGTCCCCCATTGGCCCTTATCTATCATGGCCCCCTAATATTCTCCATCCCTGAATTGGCTATATCACTCTCCTCTCCACCAATAGCTGGTGTGTGGTGGGCATTCTGGCACACTATGGCTGCCATCGCATCATCCAGGTGGATGCTACACACTGGTGTTGTTTGAGATCCCTGATCCCCCCCCCCCACTATGTAAAGCGTTTTGAGTGTCTAGAAAAGCGCTATATAAATGTAACTAATTATTAATTATTATTATTATTTTTATAAGCTCGGCACGAATGCACACAGGGACAATATATTGTATAAACAGTACCATTTTCTGTTATGGGGCAGTGTTACACTTGCATATAAAAGGTGCGAGATATTTTTTATTATTATTATTTTTTGGAAACCCAACAATAAGGTGAGAACAGGGATCAAAGATCAATATCAGGCTAATTCAGTGTAAAACAAGACTACTTTCTGCACAAACTTAAAACATCTTCAGAAAGAAGCAAAGCATAAACATGCAACTAGTCCTGATCATTTTTTCAATGGATAGAACACTTTTCTCTGAAGTAGAGTGCTGATATCACTTCCCTGCAGACTTATTATTCCCTTCTGTGATGAAAATCACCTCATTTAGCCTTCACGTTCACACTCATCTTTCAAAGGCTTCGGGGGGGAAAAAAAAAAAGTAATTCTCCAACAGGCAGCTGAGCGAATACAGCTCGTTTGAAGGAACACGTGTGGATACATGAGCACATCAAGCACACACACACACACACACATCAACATACAAAAATAAAAACCCTGAGAAAAACTTCTGTCTATGTTAATGCTTTGCAACTCTGCATTTCACCTTCACTGAGACTGCAACAAGAATCTTTCCATCTTTTTTACAAATCAGTTCACATGACCCACTATACATTACTTTTTGAAAAATTCAGATTCAAATATAGCAGCTTCTGGCTTGATAGAATTTCAGAAATATTCATTAATATGTGATGAATATAAGAGGAAAAAGAGGAAGAGTTTCTACACAATGACACACTCCCACTATCTGTATCTATTTAGTGCTTCAAACATTCATAACTGTATTTACATTTAAGCCCAAAGTGGGTGTGGCCTAAACCAGAAGGTCAGTTTTGTTCAGAGGTGGACAGCATACAGTACACAACTCCAAATCACCCTGCAGTTCTTGCCTTTTTTTTCCCCCACTGAAGCTAAGCAGGGTTGAGCCTGGCCAGTACCTGGATGGGAGACCTCCTGGGGAAAATAAGGTTGCTGCTGGAAGTGGTATTAGGGAGGCCAGTAGGTGGTGCTCTCCCTGTGGTCTGTGTCGGTCCTAATGCCCCAGTATAGAGAAGGGGACACTATACTGTAAAAAGAGCACCGTCTTTCGGATGAGACGTTAAACTGAGGTCCTGACTCTCTGTGGTCATGAAAAAATTCCCCCTTGGCCCATATCCATCATGGCACCCTAACAATCTCCATCCCTGAATTGGCTACATCGCTCTCCTCTCCTCTCCACCAATAGCCGGTGTGTGGTGGGCATTCTGGCTCACTATGGCTGCCGATGCATAATCCAGGTGGATGCTACACACTGGGGGTGGTTTGAGGAGAATGTTCCGGTGTGATTTTTGTCAAAGGTTTAATAGACAGGCGAATCGTTATCATTTAGGAAAGAGATCGTGTGGGTGTTTGAATTGGATTGCGATCTTTTTATGATTAATCTTGCGTTATCATACATAATCGTATATTAATTGTGCAAGGTAACAAAAAGAAACTAAAAAAGTTACAAGATATTAACTTATTTAATTCTTAAACTCGTTTACATTTGAATTCACGCTTTTGCATACTAACTAACGTCACTGTCGAACCTTGCGTAAACTTGGCAGGCAAATCCATAAATCATTTGACCAACCATACTTCTTACTGACTACTTTAGCTCTAAAGCACAGACAATTTCAAGCTTTCACAAGAAATGAAAAGTTTACATACCTCAATATGCTTCCGCAGGTTAGACGGCGAGTCTTTGAAGGCTGTGATTTGCTTTGTTTTAGGCAACCATTTAAAACGAAAAGAATCTTTGACCTTTTCAAAAAACTGGAACGTACTTTTTAAGTATGGCCATGGGTGCACGCACTGCGCCGAGAAACAGTCTTCCATTTTGCCAACTGATCAGTGTTCAAAAAAAGCTGTGAAATCATTGAACTTCACGACACATGACCCTACAAGAGTGATTATTGATAGGCTGTCTGTCACCTGCAAAAAAAAACAATCACATTTTAGAGAAGAAAAAAGAAAATCCACTGATTTTCAAAGCTGCTACATAGTAACGACATTAGACTCGAGGACCTTGATCGAAATGTAGTGGAGTGAAAAGTACGATATTTGTCTTTCAAATGTAATCTAGCCACAGGAGGTCACATGTCAAATGTCAGACTTTAATGGACATGTTGGTAAAGGGAATAGTGGGGATGAGGAAGTGATGGGCAGGTTTGGTCTTCAGGTAAGGAACCCAGAAGGACAGAGGTTGGTAGACTTTGCTAAAAGTATGGAGATGGCTGTGGTGAACACGTACTTTCAGAAGAGGCAGGAACACAGGGTGACATATAAGAGTGGTGGCAGGAGCACACAGGTGGACTATATCTTATGTAGACACTGTAATCTGATGGAGATTAGTGATTGCAAAGTAGTGGTAGGAGAGAGTGTAGCTAGACAGCATAGCATGGTGGTGTGTAAGATGACTCTGGTGGTGAGGAAGATGAAAAAAGCAAAGGCAGAGCAGAAGACAAAGTGGTGGAAGTTGGAAAAGGAAGAGTGCTGTGCGGTTTTCAGGGAGGAGTTGAGACAGGCTTTAGGTGGTCAGGAGGTGCTTCCAGATGACTGGACTACTACAGCCAAAGTGATCAGGGAGACAGGTAGGAAGGTGCTAGGTGTGTCATCTGGAAGGAGGAAAGAAGACAAGGAGACTTGGTGGTGGAATGAGGAAGTTCAGGAGAGTATCCAGAGGAAGAGGTTAGCTAGGAAGAAGTGGGACAGTGAGAGGACGGAGGAAAGTAGACAGGAATATAGCTCCCTATATTCCTGTCTACTTTCCTCCGTCAGCATGCATGCAGCATGAGGTTAAGATAAAGGTGGCAAAGGCCAAACATAAAACTTATGAGGACATGTATGCAAGGTTAGATAGTAAGGAAGGTGAGAGGGATTTGTATCGGTTGGCGAGGCAGACGGATAGAGATGGTAAGGATGTGCAGCAGGTTAGAGTGATTAAAGATAGAGATGGAAATGTGTTGACAGGTGACAGGAGGGTGAGATAAAGATGGAAGGAGTACTTTGAGGAACTGATGAATGAGGAAAATGACAGAGAGAGAAGAGTAGTAGAGGCAAATATTGTTGAGCAGGAAGTAGAAAGGATTAGCAAGGGTGAAGTTAGGAGAGCTTTGAAGAGGATGCAGAGAGGAAAGGTCCTGATGACATACCAGTGGAGGTATGGAAGTGTCTAGGAGAGATGGCAGTAGAGTTTTTAACTAGGCTGTTCAACAAGGTCTTAGTGAGTGAGAGGATGCCTGAGGAATGGAGGAGAAGTGTTTTGGTGCCGATTTTTAAGAACAAGGGAAATGTGCAGAGTTGTGGAAACTACAGAGGTATTAAGCTGATGAGCCATACAATGAAGTTGTGGGAAAGAGTAGTGGAAGCAAGGCTAAGGGGAGAAGTGAACATTTGTGAGCAGCAGTGTGGTTTCATGCCAAGAAAGAGCACTACAGATGCAATATTTGCTTTGAGAATGTTGATGGAGAAGTACAGAGAGGGTCAGAAAGAGCTGCATTGTGTCTTTGTAGATTTAGAGAAAGCGTATGACAGGGTGCCAAGAGAGGAGCTGTGGTATTGTATGAGGAGGTCTGGAGTGGCAGAGAAGTATGTTAGAGTGGTGCAGGATATGTATGAGAGCAGTAGGACAGTGGTAAGGTGTGCGGTAGGTGTGACAGAGGAGTTCACGGTGAAGGTGGGACTGCATCAAGGATCGGCTCTGAGCCCCTTCTTGTTTGCGGTGGTGATGGACAGGCTGACAGATGAGGTCAGACAGGAATCTCCATGGACTATGATGTTTGCGGATGACATTGTGATCTGTAGTGAGAGCAGGGAGCAGGTAGAGGAAACTCTAGAGAGGTGGAGGTTTGCTCTGGAGAGAAGAGGAATGAAGGTTAGTCGCAGCAAGACAGAATACATGTGTGTGAATGAGAGGCATCCAAGTGGAACAGTGAGGTTACAGGGAGAGGAGATAAAGAAGGTGCAGGATTTTAAGTACTTAGGGTCAACGGTCCAGAGCAACGGGGAGTGTGGAAAAGAGGTGAAGAAGCGTGTGCAGGCAGGTTGGAATGGGTGGAGAAAAGTGTCAGGTCTATTGTGTGATAAAAGAGTACCAGCAAAAATGAAAGGAAAGGTGTACAGGACAGTAGTGAGACCAGCGATGTTGTATGGTTTGGAGACAGTTGCACTGAGGAAAAGACAGGAGGAAGAGTTAGAGGTAGCAGAGCTGAAGATGTTGAGGTTCTCTTTGGGAGTGATGAGGATGGATAGGATCAGGAATGAGTACATCAGGGGGACAGCACATGTGAGATGTTTTGGAGACAAAGTTAGAGAGGCCAGGTTGAGATGGTTTGGACATGTTCAGAGGAGGGAGAGTGAATATATCGGTAAAAGGATGCTGAGGTTAGAGCTGCCAGGCAGGAGGCCGAGAGGAAGACCAAAGAGGAGGTTTATGGATGTAGTGAAGGAGGACATGAAGGTAGTAGGTCTGAGAGAAGAGGATGCAGGGGATAGGGCTAGATGGAGACAGATGATTCGCTGTGGCGACCCCTGAAGGGAACAGCCGAAAGGAAAAGAAGATTTGTCTTTCAAATGTAGTGAAGTTAAAGTCACAAGTTTCCAGAAAAAACAATACTCAAGTGAAGTACAGATACTCAAAAAGTGTACTTAAGTACAGTACTCAAGTAAATGTACTTTGTTACTGTCCACCTCTGGTTTTGTTTTTTAGAGATGTGCATGGGACTTTTCACTTTATGTTTATACTTTTCTCTTTATTTATCTATTTATTTATTTATTTAGTTAGTTAGTTTCTGAATCACATAGTTATTAGTTTTATTTACATCCTGGCATCAATTTCTGAATAATATATTTGCCAAAATAGTACCCTTATTCAAACCACCATGATCATGACTAGGCACTTACTAAAGATGAACGAACGAATTAATGCATCTCTGTAAATCTTCACATTAATGGCTCACAGTGGAGCCATAGCGATTTTTATTACTTTTTACTCTGCATGATCTCAGTGCCATGATGGTGCCATGTAAACCTTTCTAGCAAGCTTTCTTCATTTAAAAACAAAAAGAAACTATACAACACTATGTCCTATGCACTATACAAAAACAGTGCAGAATATTTATTGCGCTCTTTTAAAGGCATAATGTTTCGCAATAGGTAGCGTATAAACAAGGTAACTTAGTGACCACAAAATACAAAATAAAAAGGGTTTACTGTAAATACCTCATCAATATGTGCACTTCGACATTTTGCTGCAATATCCAATTGTTCTCCTTAAATCAGTGTGCAAAGTGTAGAAACCCAGTCATGAGTAGTTGTGTACTTGAAACGTGGCAATATTTATTACCTTTCTTTGTCTATTTTTTTTATTTTGCAAGAATCCAGATATTTGGTGCTATTTCACCATTATTTAGCTCAGCACATCCTGAGTCCAGTATGCATTAGTACAGTATTGCACCATGTACAGCAAACATGAATAGACAGACCAACACAGACATGTCGAAAGACTGACTGAGAGTTGGATGCTGTATTGTAGCGTTCTGACATCCAAACAATAGAATGCACAAATCGTGTATTATGAGTAAATGCAATGAACACTATCACAGTGTAAATTCATAAGTTAATAGTTCATTAAAAAGATGAAGCAAAAAAGAATAAATGTGTGACTTTGGGTTGAGGTGAGAGACACTCTCTTTAAATGCCTCCATCAGCAAACGAGTCCAGCATCTGATAGTTTTATTGATTACTCAGCGTTCACATCTCATTTAGACTTCTGCCTTTGTGCCAAATGAATTTCACCACAGTAAAACTGGGACACACTTCATTTGGTTCTTACAAGGCCTTTTACTGGTGGCTTATCTTTTTCTCCTCCCCACTATTTTACACAAGAAACCTCCAAAAGTACTGGAACTGGAAGGCCAATTATATTGTTTTCAGTATACACTGAATACATTTGTGTTTGAGATTTAAAAAAAAATGAATATGAGATGATAGATCAACTTAGAACACAGCACCTTTTGGTGACAGACACTTAATATTGGGTTGCATACTGTATCCCTTGTTTGTAATAACTGCATCAAGCCTGTGACTCACTGACATCACCAAACTGTTCTTCTTTTGTGTTGCTTATCCAAGCTTGTACTGCAGCCTTTTTCAGTTGCTGTTTGTTTCAGGGGGTTTCTCCCTTCAATCTCCTCTTCAGGAGGTGAAAGGCTCCTCAATTGGGTTAAGGTCTGGTGATTGACTTGGCCAGTCTAAAACCTTCTACTTTTTTTCTCCCTGATAAAGTCCTGTGTTGAGTTGGCAGTGTGTTTTGGATCATTGTCTTGCTGCATGATGAATATCCTCCTGATTAATTTGGATGCATTTCTCTGTAAATCGGCAGACAAAATGTTCCTGTAGACTTCTGAATTCATTCTGATGCTACCATCATGAGTTACATCAATAAAGATTAGGGAGCCTGTTCCAGAAGCAGCCATGCAAGCCCAAGGCATGACACTACCTCCACCATGTTTCACATATGAGTGTGTATGTTTTGGATCATGAGCAGAGCCTTTCTTTCTCCACACTTTGGCATTTCCATCACTTTGGCAGAGGTTAATCTTGGTTACAGAAGTTTTGTGGCTCATCTCTGTACTTCTTTGCCAATTCCAATCTAGCTTTCTGATTCTTACTGCTGATGTGTGGTTTGCAACTTGTGGTATGGCTTCTATATTTCTGCTCTCGAAATCTTCAAACGCTGGATTGTGATACCTTCACCCCTGACCTGTGGAGGTTGTTTTTGATGTCACTAACTCTTGTTTTGGGGTTTTTCTTCACAGCTCTCACAATGTTTCCGTCATCAGCTGCTGTTATTTTCCTTGGCCGACCTGTTCCATGTCTGGTTGTTCGTACACCAGTGGTTTCCTTCTTTTTCAGGACATTCCAAATTGTTGTACTGGCTATGCCCAATGCTTGTGCAGTGGGACTGATGGATTTTCCCCTCTTTCCTCAGCTTCAAAATGGCTTGCTTTTCTCCCATAGACAGCTCTCTGGTCTTCATGTTGGTTTATCCTTTAACAACAAATGCTGTCTTCGCAGGTGAAACCTAGGGCTCAAGGCAGGACTAGACATGTGGCATACAGTATGTTGCCACAAAGTTGAAAGCAAACAATTGTATAGAATGTATTTTTATGCTGTAGCATTAAAATTTCCCTTCACTGAAACTAAGGGGCCCAAACTGTTCCAGCATGACAAAACCTGTTCCAGCTCCATGGTTTGCCAAGGTTGGAGTGGAAGAACTCGAGTGTCCTGCACAGAGCCCTGACCTCAACCCCACTGAACACCTTTGGGTACCCCAGGCCTCCTTGCCTAACATTAGCACCTGACCTCACTAATGCCCCTGTGGCTGAATGTACATACAGGTGCATCTCAATAAAATAGAATGTCATGGAAAAGTTCATTTATTTCACTAATTCAACTCAAATTGTGAAACTCATGTATTAAATAAATTCAGTGCACACAGACTGAAGTAGTTTAAGTCTTTGGTTCTTTTAATTGTGATGATTTTGGCTCACATTTAACAAAAACCCACCAATTCACTATCTCAACAAATTAGAATACTTCATAAGACCAAAAAAAAAAACATTTTTAGTGAATTGTTGGCCTTCTGGAAAGTATGTTCATTTACTGTACATGTACTCAATACTTGGTAGGGGCTCCTTTTGCTTTAATTACTGCCTCAATTCGGCGTGGCATGGAGGTGATCAGTTTGTGGCACTGCTGAGGTGGTATGGAAGCCCAGGTTTCTTTGACAGTGGCCTTCAGCTCATCTGCATTTTTTGGTCTCTTGTTTCTCATCTTCCTCTTGACAATACCCCATAGATTCTCTATGGGGTTCAGGTCTGGTGAGTTTGCTGGCCATTCAAGCACACCAACACTATGGTCATTTAACCAACTTTTGGTGCTTTTGGCAGTGTGGGCAGGTGCCAAATCCTGCTGGAAAATGAAATCAGTATCTTCAAAAAGCTGGTCAGCAGAAGGAAGCATGAAGTGCTCCAAAATTTCTTGGTAAACGGGTGCAGTGACTTTGGTTTTCAAAAAACACAATGGACCAACACCAGCAGATGACATTGCACCCCAAATCATCACAGACTGTGGAAACTTAACACTGGACTTCAAGCAACTTGGGCTATGAGCTTCTCCACCCCCTCCAGACTCTAGGACCTTGGTTTCCAAATGAAATAAAAAACTTGCTCTCATCTGAAAAGAGGACTTTGGACCACTGGGCAACAGTCCAGTTCTTCTTCTCCTTAGCCGAGGTAAGACGCCTCTGACGTTGTCTGTGGTTCAGGAGTGGCTTAACAAGAGGAATACGACAACTGTAGCCAAATTCCTTGACACGTCTGTGTGTGGTGGCTCTTGATACCTTGACCCCAGCCTCAGTCCATTCCTTGTGAAGTTCACTCAAATTCTTGAATCGATTTTGCTTTACAATCCTCGTAAGGCTGCGGTTCTCTTGGTTGGTTGTGCATCTTTTTCTTCCATACTTTTTCCTTCCACTCAACTTTCTGTTAACATGCTTGGATACAGCACTCTGTGAACAGCCAGCTTCTTTGGCAATGAATTTGGGTGTCAATGATTGTCTTCTGGACAACTGTCAGATCAGCAGTCTTCCCCATGTTTGTGTAGCCTAGTGAACCAAACTGAGAGACCATTTTGAAGGCTCAGGAAACCTTTGCAGGTGTTTTGAGTTGATTAGCTAATTGGCATGTCACCATATTCTAATTTGTTGAGATAGTGAATTGGTGGGTTTTTGTTAAATGTGAGCCAAAATCATCACAATTAAAAGAACCAAAGACTTAAACTACTTCAGTCTGTGTGCACTGAATTTATTTGATACACGAGTTTCACAATTTGAGTTGAATTACTGAAATAAATTAACTTTTCCATGACATTCTAATTTATTGAGATGCACCTGTAATGTAGAGTTGCCCAATGTTGGTTACTCGATGACACAACACATCAGAAAGTCAAGCTGAACTTCATGAGATAAATAATCCAATCCAGCATACCCGGTTAATTCTTGAAAAAAAACTGGTTAGCTAAGTCGGTTACTGACTCTCTGAGTAATGTAAGGCATGTATCAGCTAACATACAAAAGCTAACATTGCATGACAGTGTTTTGGAATCTTTCTAGTACATCCATAGACAACATTGTGAACCACCTGCCCATTGGATCCAATCCCTTCCACAATGCTCCAGATCATCTCACAAGACCTCCTCCCCTACATCACGAATATCATCAATGGCTTCATATCGTCTGGTCATGTACCAACTGCATTCAAGAGAGCAAGGGTTATTCCCATCCTGAAGAAACCCACTCTGGATCCCTCAGACATTGGCAACTACCGACCAGTATCACTTCTCTCTTTTCTTTCTAAAATCCTCAAATGCACTGTTTACAATCAGCTGTCTCTCTATCTCTCACAGAACAACCTCCAAGATCCCAACCAGTCTGGCTTCAAAGTGGTACATTTCACAGAGACTGCCCCTTTTGGCTGTCACTGAGAAGCTACATGCTGCTAGATCAGCCAAACTGTCATCAGTCCTCATCCTCCTTGACCTTTCAGCAGCGTTTGACACGGTCAACACAAGACACTCTTGTCCACTCTCACGAGTCTCAGAATTCGTGGTGCAGCATGGCAGTGGTTTGCTTCCTACATGGAATGTCACTCATACCAGGTGACATGGAGGGGATCCACCCCCGCAGACGCTCTGCTGGTGTCCCACAAGGCTCAGTACTTAGTCCTCTTCTGTTCTCCCTCCATGGGTTTTCATACCACTGCTATGTGGATGACAGTCAACTCATCCTCTCCTTCCCTCCCTCTGATCCTCTTGTTTTTGCTCAGATCTCAGCATGTCTGGCAGACATCTCATCATGGATGGCAGCTCATAAGCTGAAACTTAATCCCAGCAAAACTGAACTGCTGTTCATCCTAGGTGATTCATCACCATGTCAGTATCTTACTGCACGCAGCCTCGGGGTAACCATGGACAATCAACTGTCCTTTTCCTCTCACATTGCTAATCTGACACGCTCATGTCGATTTCTCCTTTACATCATCAGAAGGATTCGTCCATTTCTATCCATACAGGCCACTCAGGTGCTGGTTCAGTCTCTCGTCATTTCGAGACTGGACTACAGCAACTCACTCCTGGCAGGTCTGCCTCTGAGCACCATTCGACCGATGCAACTGATCCAGAATGCAGATGTTCGAGTTCTTTTCAACTTTCCTAAATTCTCCCACACCACTCCACTGCTACGCTCCCTCCACTGGCTTCCTGTAGCTGCCCGCATCAGATTTAAAACACTGATGCTTGCCTACAAAGCCAAAAATGGACCAGCACCCTCTTACCTCAAATCACTTATCACCCCGCACTGCACCACACTCCCTCCGATCCTCTAGCACAGCTAGACTGGTGCCACCATCTCTCAGGGTACAAGGAAGGCATGCATCAAAACTCTTCTCTGTTTTGGCACCTATGTGGTGGAATGAACTTCCCCTAGACGTCCGAACAGCTGAATCACTGGCAGTCTTCAAACGATGTCTAAAAGACCTACCTCTTCCTGAAGTACTCAAATTAGCACTTTTCAAAAAAATTAATTAATTAAAAATTATGTTGTCGGTGCATTTCTCTTACCATTTTACCTTCCAATAGAGTTTTTAGATGGTATTCTTAGTCCGTGACTTAGTGAACCAGTATTAGGATGTATTTGATGATAGAGACTCAAAGCTCTTCTGTAAGTCGCTCTGGATAAGGGCGTCTTCCCAATGCCGAAAATGTAAATGTACAGAATGATGTTATTAGATCTCTAACGCTCTATGATGTAAACATAGTGACATAGTAAGTGTAGGTTCCTGTTCCTACATGTGGTTTATGATGTCATCTTGTAGCTCATACATTTTTATAGGATATTCTACCTGGTCAGGAACTCTGAATCTCTTTCAGACCAATCTTTTCCACCTATAAATGTCTTGTGTGAGCTTTCACTCGAGACCCTTAATAGAGCCTCAGCAAGAAAGTGAGGCCCAGTGGCACAAAGGTCTTTTGTTTTCAATCTCCCCATCTCCACAGTTCCCCCCCCCAATCATCTCCCTGTCTGAAAATAGTCCATCTGGGATCGAGGTGTATTAACATTTCTTGCAAAGGTCTTGACAGGAAGTGGAAAGTGCTAATGATTATGATGATGGCTTTTACATGTATAATGCCTGTCACACACTCAATGACACTTTATAGCCTGTGCATACAAAGCTGTGTATCTTTACCAAGAAAATAATGAATAATGAATACATACAGACAAAACACTCAGACACATATTTTGAGATTGCAGTCTGCAGGTAGAAGGTATTTAATATAAGTCAACTGATATTACAGAAACCTCACTTCATATTAATGTAATATTCCTCAATTTTACCTTTTTTCCCCCATCCAACTTACCCCCTTTGTTTTCATATTTATAAACATAATTTTCCTTTTGCAACTGGAAAAAAAAAGCTTCTTCAGAAGCCTGATTCAAGTCCAGTAAAGTTCTTGGCCAAGTTGGACTGTTCTGGAGTCCTAGCGAAATTATTCTCAGGCATTTTACTATTTAAAATAAAATATTTTAATATATAAAATATTAAATATCATTTTGCATTCAAGGCTATGAAAAGAGGGAAACTTTTCTCTTGATCACACAAGGCCTTTTCATAATTAACAATTGCGAGACTGCAGTAAAAATATTCTTTGCCATGAATTAGGTGTGAAACAACATGATACAGCATCTGTTCAGCAACACAACGAAATACGCATGCTGTATAAGACACAGCCGTAGTTAAGCGTCCACAGCTGGATTGTTACACTAATCAGGTTAAGCTTTCACTGCTGGCAAGCCAAACAGAGAGGAATAAAAGGATGACGTGAGCACTCAACAGTTAGACTGCTGTTCCCTCTCCAGACTGTGAAATAAATGTTGTCTATAGACAGGAACCTTTCCAAACGATGCAGATCAGACAAATGCCGAGGTATGTCAAAATTCCCTTTAATAACATTATTTAAGTGTCAGGATGAGGCAATTAATGCACAAAATATCTGTGTAAATATGTTTTCATCACTTAAGGTTATGAGCGTCACTTAGTCAAGAATTAGTCAAGTTACATTGATAGCAATCAAATTTATTTTTATTTTTTTTTCTACAAACAATAGCTATAGCTCCACTGGCTATTCACCTAACCAACTTCAGCAAGTTTTATATGAATTTTGGAATTTTTACTTTACTTTTTTTTTAACAATAAATAAATAAATAAATACATTATACTAAGAAAAATTAAGTGTGCTTATAAGCAGAACATGTAAATACATATAATTCTGTCATGTATAGCTCTACACATGTGAGCATTATGGCAATGGCTAAAGCAGTCTACCAATATAATTTAAAATATGTATATGTAAAGAATAACAGACATAATGACGTGAAGCGGCATTACTGCTAACACCCCGAAACAGATTCATTTCGTATAACTGCATGGTCTGGAGTGTTACAGTTACAATATTTAATTTATTAATGAATTACAGGTCAAATACAGACGTTTCAACAGTGTATAGCTAGATTTCATTTTATAGCAATTTTTTACCAAGAAACCGGAAAGCGTAAAAAAACTCCTGTCCTGAAGACTTTCCTGTGCTGGAAAACTTTACAAAGCATCGGTCAAAGTGCTGACACTAGAGACTCCTTTCATAAATGTAAAATAAATGTCTTCTAAAAAAAAATGTCACTACGTCAATGATTATACTTTTTTAATTAGTTGAATGAAAATCAACACGTTTTTAAAATCCATTTATTATTAGTCCGAAATTATACAGTCCCTCCAGGTTTTGCAATTTTTCGATCGCAGAAATTAACGCACAATCAAGCCAACTCCACAGTATTCGGGGGAGCTTGCAATTTTTCAAAATTACTGCAGATTTTCTGCAGATTTGTGCCAAGACATGTCATGTGACTTCATCACAATGCACATTCAGTCAAAGTCCTCTTTTAATCACATGCGTTGAACATGAGTACACCTAAAAGGTCTCATTTACCAACAAGCATCACTGCAAAAGACTGTGCAAAACTATTTCATGCAATTGCGATTACACCAATTCAAGTAGTTTTCCACAAAAAAAAGCACAAAAAAACTCCACAAGTTGCATGGCAAATTTTGAAAAAGCTGCAGCAATATGAAGCATTTTTGGCCGCAACAATCACAAAAAACTCCAGACTGATTATATGGAGCATCCGCCATACGAGTTCCTGTGTGTGAGCTGTAACTATAGAAACAAACCTGACCCAAGGAATCAGATTTGAGAATTCAACTGCACTGTGGTATTAATATAAAAATCCAACCCTCGAATATACTTGGTTTTGCAAAATTGCATAATACACAGTCATGGTGATGCTGTTTCTTTTCACAGCAGGCAACACTGTCCTGCTTCTTCTGTTCAAAATCAAAAAGACAAGCGCAGGAAAGAGATGTATTGGACTATTTTAGTGCTGTGATGAGCTTGATGGCGGACAAAGGCAAACAGCAAAACAGTTGTGTGTGAATTGGTGCTCAGCAGATCCAGGGCCAACGGGAAAAATTATATTAGAAGATATGTTGTATATCTAGGGTTGTTTTTGCTTCTCTGGTTCTCTTTTCTCTCTACAGGAAATAAAGCAACCGCTCTGTCATTTCAGACTGCAGGAACTACATGGTTGGGTGCTTTCAAAAAGTATGAGATGATTAAAGGAGGGAGGATTGGACTTACTTCAGTGATTCACTGTATGTTTGATCCTGGCACCAATAACTGTGCTGCATACGACGTTTCACAATGACATGCATGTCATTTGTACATATTTCAAACTAATTATTGTGCGTGGTGTATTTACTTTTTTTTTCTCAAAATTTTAGTCTCGTACAGAGATAGACATGTGCGTTTTTTTCATGTTACAGCTAAAACGTTCATCCAGAATGACACGTCATATGGCAGGTTTTTAACAATGTCTGTGTGCTGTATTTTAAACTAGTCTATAGGTCAGGAAGTCTTCTTTGGCCCCAAACTACCCTCTAAGATAGATGAACTATGATCAGGACTGTAGCAACGGCTTCAGCTCGGGAAATACCACAGCACCAAACTAGACAAAAACTAATACAGAGCTGCTTTTGAGGAATTACAATTCAAATGACTGTGAAAACGTGCTGCACTCGGCATTTTATGAAACACTAGTGCGTGTGTGTGTGTGTGAGTGCTTTCATTTACTGTGTTTAGCTGTGAAAGATGTGGTCTGGATTGAACAAACAGGAGACGAGCTTGGTGCTGTTTATCTTTTGATTAATAGCACGATAGCTCTCTCAGTAATGGTTTTAGTACAAACTTGGTTCCGTGTGACATTTGTTCTTCTGATAAGAAAAGTGTTTAACTTTCTGCCAATCATGAATGTACACAAGTCTGGCACACAGCTAAAAAGTGGATTTTTTAAATTTATTTTTTAAGTTTAATATACATATTTATAAAAATATGGACCTTTTATGCTGCTGTATCCTCGGGCATCAGAATTACTACCAAGGACACCAGCAGATGCAACAAAATCATTAGGACTCAGTGGAAATATACATATGCATTGGTGCATTGTTAAGATTACTTTTGCTCAGGTACTACTGTGTGTAATACAACCCAATTCCATAAAAGTTGGGATTTTTTCTAAAATGCAATAAAAACAAAAATCTGTGATTTGTCAAGTCTCTTGAAACTTTAATTGACTGACAAAAGTACAAAGAAAAGATATTCAATGTTTTCACTGACCAACTTAATTGTATTTTGTAAATATAAACAAATTTAGAATTTGATGCCTTGTTGGGACAGAGGCAAAATAAAGGTTTATAGAATATTGAAGTAACACCATTTTGGAGGATCAGGTTAATTGGTAACAGGGGAGGGTATCAGGATTGGGCATAAAAGGAGCATCCACCAAAAGCTCAGTCTTTGCAAGCAAGTATGGGTCGTGGCTCAACACTTTGTGCCAAACTTCATGAGAGAATTGTCAGTCAGTTCAAAAAGAACATTGCTCAAATGCAAGATTACAAATAATTTAGGTCTTTCACCATCTACAGTGCATAATATTGTGAAAAGTTTCAGGGAATCCGGAGAAATCTCATTGCATAAAGGGCAAGGCCAGAAACCACTGTTGAATGTGCGTGACCTTTGAGCCCTCAGGCGGCATTGCCTGAGAAATCGTCATGCTACTGTGATAAATATAACCACATGGGCTCGGGAGTACTTCGGAAAACCGTCGTCACTTAACACAGTCCGCCGCTGTGTCCAGAAATGCAACACAGAACTTTATTACACACGGAGGAAGCCACACATCAACTCTATGCAGAAACGCAGCTGAGTTCTCTGGGCCCGAGCACATCTCGGTTTCACCAAGTTTCAGCTTGTTTTCTGGAAAAACGGACGTCGAGTTCTCCGTGCCAAAGATGAAAAAGACCAACCAGACTTATAAATGAAAGGTGCAAAAGCCAGCATCTGTGATGGTATGGGGGTGCATCAGTGTCCAAGGCATAGGTGACTTGCATATATGTAAAGGTACCATAGTATATATAGAGTATATATAGAGGCGTATATTTGGATTTTAGAGAAACATATGCTGCCATCAAGGCAACGTCTTTTCCCAGGAAGTCCATGGTTATTTCAGCAGGACAATGCCAGACCTCATTCTGCACGTGCTACAACAGGGTGGCTTGGTAGACACAGAGTACATGTGCTTGACTGGCCTGCCAGCAGTCCAGATCTGTCTCCTATGGCACGTCATGAAGAGGAGAATCAGACAATGGCAATCAAGGACTGTTGAGTAGCTGAAGTCTTGTATCAAGCAAGAATGGGCAAAAAATTGCCTAAATTTCCATTCTGAGATCAATAAAATCTTATCTTATCCCATCCTACACTACATAGCCAAAAGTGTATGGACACCTGACCTTCACAGCCATATGTGCTTGTTGAACATCCCATTCCAGATTTATTCCCCTTTGCTGTTATAATAACCTCCACTCTTTTGGGAAGGCTTTCCACTAGATTTTGGAGTTCATTTTGTGTTCATTCAAAATGTGCATGTTCTTCAGCAGCACCAACATCTAATTCATGTTATACTGAATTAAGGTATTTGTTCTTGGTTTTGTGTGTTCTCCTTTCAGTGTTTCAGACTGTCAGCTCTTTGCAGGAAGGCAAGCTCTGCCCTGTACTGATTGGTGCCACTGTTCTGCATGGTCTCAGCTACTTCATAGCCACTCAGCATGCAGCCATCAAAACTATTAATACGGGCAATCGTGTCAATAGTAAAGAGATTTTAAAAAAATAAATAAAATTAATAAATTAATAAATCAATAAATAAATAAAAGAGCAAGAAAAGGAAGCAGGACAACTGTATGTAGGGACAACTAGTATAAATGAGCTAGCATGGCAAAAACCTCCTTCTCTTTAAAGAAAGATAAAAATGCTAAGAAATAATTTATGAAAAAAATAAAAAATAAATAGAGATTTTGGCATCCATGGCAGACTACAGACTTCATGCATTAACGGTTGTGTCACGTGATTACACAGAGCGAAACCTCTCCTACTTTTGGTGTTCATTAGCGCTGGACACAAACGGGGTGGATTACGTTCTCAAGAATTCATTTTTTAAAATGCATTAAAAGAAACCAGATATATACATACACTGTCCAATCAATGTACAAATGACATGGTGGGACAAAGAACAGAAATGGATATCTTGTGTTACTTGATTTGAATGAAAAACTGGCTAAGAGTAAGTGCAGCTTTTCTGTTTACCATGCTTGCTATGAATAATTACACATTAATAAGTACCATTAGTTATCTTGAATAATCTAAGAGATTAAAAACCACATCCTTTAAACACCATCACAGTTAGAGAGCCCAAAGCAGAAACAATAATATTTTTTCTTTAATTAAGATGCTTCTTCATATGACCTCTTCCAAGTGCTCAAAGATGTTAAAATAGCTTTGGCAGATGTGGTGTTGTTTTTCTTTTTCTTTTGGAAGGCTTTTTCTCTCTGAGAATGGGGGGAAAAAAGCTAGGCTATGAATTGCATTATGCCATAATGACAGAATAACTAGCATCATGTGTTAACAAATAATACTTTTAGGGGACATGTTTGCTCATCACCTCTCTATGGACATTATCATCCTTCCTGTTGACCTCATCATCCTTAAAAGATCATTGCCATTACCAGAAACTCCTCAGACCATTACTTTGTGTCATTTTGTCATCCACTGGTCCTCAACACCACTCCACCTCTACCAACTTGCACGGTGTAACGTATGACTATGCTCAAACTGATTTCTAAATCAACCCAAATGAAACATAGAAAGTTTCACCACTTAGGCGACCCAGAGTAACTCCGAGAGGCCTCCTGCGGCCAGATGCCCTTTGGAATGCAAAAAGTCTCTCTGGGACCCACACAGGACTTACCCCTGCAATAAAAGAAACCTTTGATGACTGAACGTCTGGGAAACTTCATGATTAGTTCGTCAGCAGGGATCCACCACACACACACACACACACACACACACACACACACACACACACACACACACACACACTTACCTTACACACACACACACACACACCCACACTTACCTTACACACACAATGGAGAAATCCCTCTCTCTTCAATGTAACGTGTAATTAGATGTAATTATTCCATGTCTAAATAGTGTGATGTTATTTTGTTTACATATATTGTGTGTTTAACTAACCTTAATGACTTTAAATAGTTTTAATCTAGCATATCATTTTAAATGTTTGTAACCAGGTTTTACTTGTAATATTCTTTACAAATCCATCGAATTTGGTATGTAATTAATCGTCTCGAGATACCCAGATTGATTATGCATATCATATTGCAATGGGATACATCATTTCATGTTTTGACTTAATTTCATTTATAACACGGTATAAACCAGCCCCTCTCTGGACATTTAAATTAGGGTCCGAGACCAGGCAAAGAGAGTCATCCGGACATGCAAACCCAACTTCCTGATTGGCCCATAGCCCAAAGAGGCGTGTGCGTTGGTGTTGTTTTTAAAACAACACGTGCCCCGGGAAGAGGAAGCCAGGATCTCTCTCTCTCCGGACACAAGATGCAACTACCTCCGGGCTCACGCCTTTTCAAACAACAACGAACCAACGAACTCTACACGACCTCGCGCAAACTCTCAACCTTGAGGCTATGCAAGTATAGTTAATGATCTATATCTGCGTTTAAGATTGGACCCCTGTGTTACAGGAGAATTAAGTTCGTGCTGGTTCTGAAAAAGGCTAATTAGTTGTGTTTTTGTCTGCTCCCCTTTCTTTCATTACTTTCTCTCTATCCCTTTTCTCTCCCTGTATATAGATGTATATATGTATGTTTTGCTTAGAGTTAGTCGTGTGTATCCATAGTCACATATAGCTATTAAAATCTATTATCCCACGCTTGATTTTCTCTGTTTTGTTGACGTGATAGAGTCAATTAATCACTGCGATCTCGATTACCCGCTCTAGTTTTTAATAATAAACTTCGTGAGTTAATTCTTCCTGGCCAGAAGGATAAACTCACTCTTTAGAGTTCATAAAGCTGATCTAGGCCACATACATAGTCATAATTAATTATAATCCGTTGTAGTTAATTATCTATATGTATATGTGCATCTACATGAATTCCCTTTCATGGCTGATGTATATTTATAACTGGTCACAACACGCGTTGATTAGATATATAGATATATTTCACGCCATTCGAGCTAATTCCTTACATAAATTGGAGAATACGTTTAAACGTGTTAAACATCTTTTAATTTGTTACGTAAATCGTAACTGGTGGAGAATATTATTTTTAAACGTTGCAGATTCATCCGAGTTACTACACATTCCTGTAGATAACGCGGGCACGCTTTAAAACTCGTCTCCTTTAAAAAGGTGCGTTGAATCCAAGCGTGCGCTTCTGTTTCGTTTCTTGTTTAAAGTTGATCCATTACATTATTCTGGTGGAAAAGAATAATGCATAATAATGCCCCCTTTTGTAATTTCACTACAACGGCTAATGCGACATTTATTCCCTGCCGCCATCTTCATTCTCTTCTACTGTGCCCTCATTCCTAACACCAATGCCTTCTTTTTCAGATTTGCCTGCTATCAAAGCTGCTTCCACCTTCTGCATAGCTCTCTCCACACCTTGGTATCAGTCTGCCCTCTCAATTCCAAGCAAGCCAGACCTGATGCCTTCCAGCCCCTGGCTTTCTGACATTTTCTGGTATGGAAGAACAATGCTTCGAGCGCTGAGAGAAATGTTGAGACGAGGAGGAACATACGCACACATTCAAGCTGAAGTAGATATGCACCAGTTACATTTAGTGATCCGCTATGATCAATAAATCTATATTGAGTGGTCTGGTTACTTCCGTGCTCTCCTCTATCCATTGACCAAATGCCAACCTGTCTCCTTACAAACCCGTGCCTTCCAAGGACACCTTAGCTCCTTGCAATCAGGGAGTTTACATGAGTTTTCTGTCCTAATCCTCCTTGATGTGTCCATTTACACAGAATCACCAGATCCTTTTTTTTCACTCTTGGGATTGGGAAGTGTGAGCTGACCTGGTTTTCAGTGTACCTGCCACATAGATTGGAAAGGTTTAGTTTCTTCCTCAGGGGTCAGTTCTTGGTCCACTCTTGTTCTTCCTTCATAACAAATCACAGGGCTCAGTAATATGGTCTCTCTTATCAGTGCTATGGTAATGGTATTAAACATTTCTTTTTCCATCTATCCACCTCCCACGTTGCTGAGAAGATATTGGACAGCCTTTCTGACATCTTTTCCTGGACATCAAGATCCATCATTTGTCCCTCATTTGTCCCTCAGCTCTTCCTTCGACTAGATCCTGTCGATCACCATCAACAGCCTCACAATCCATACCCAGCTAAGAATCTTGATGTGATTTCAGATGTTGGGCTTAATTTCTCTGATCACATCTTAGATAAGGAAATCATTTTCATAATATCAGAATACAACCCTGTCATTCTACCAGATGTAAATGTAACTATAGAGAACATCACAGAAAGGAAACATTAAATTATTATTTTGTTTAAAGATCTTGTTTTTTCCCCCCATTTAGTGCTGCCCTTCAGAAGCTACATAAGATTTACATGTTTTCCAGAAGACAAAATAATAATTTACACCGATCGTCCTGTTCAAAAGTTTACACCTCCCGGCTCTTAATGTATCGTGTTGCCTTCTTGAGCATCAGTGAATGTTTGCACCTTTTGTAATAGTTGTGTACGAGTCCCTCAGTTGTCCTCAGTGTGAAAAGATGGATCTCAACACCATATAGCCGCTGCTGGAAAGGGGTCAAATATGCAGAAGATGCTGGAAAAGTAAATAATGTGCAGGACCTGGAGGATTTTTCTGACGAACAGTGGGCAGTTTAACTGCTCAGGACAAACAAGGGACTCATGAACAACTATCACAAAACATAAAAACAGTAGTTGATCATCCAGGTAACAACACACAGTATTGATAATCAAGAGTATGTAAACTTTTGAACTGGTTCATTTGTGTAAATTCGGTCATTATTGTGTCTTGTGGACTACATGTAAACATCTGTAATGTGAAACAGCTTATTCAGGGCAGTAGTAAATAAACAAAATGCAGTTTTAATGATTCCTCTTTTTTTCCCCAATTATTAACATTTTGCAGATCAGATTCTGCAAGGGGTATGTAAATTTATGAGCACAACTGTAGCTGAGCCCAAAGGTGTGTTTTGACAGCGCAGGTATGAAATAAAAGCCCCAATAACATGCTAGCATTGGAACATTTGTTTAAAATTAAAAAATTGAAATTATCAAAATATTATTAATATTAAATAATTTTTCAGGAATTTCCCTGGACTTGTAAGGATTTTCCAGCATTCAACAGTAATTATGCAGCACAAAATAGTGTATTGAATACATTATTGCGAAATTATCATAGACTACACAATTTTCGGTCATAAGCAAAATTAGTGTCATTTGGTCAACTGGGCTGCACAGCATTGTGGGATATGGCAGCAACTGCATTATGTGAGTTAAAACAGTATCAAAGGAAATTGCATTGTCAGATATGATCACTTCTGTCAACTAACACTAGTTTCTATGTTATGACTGTAGATAATCATCTTGCAGCTGAGGTACAGTAGTTGTGCTGTCATATGTAAGGATCTGTAAACACGCATTATACACGTTACTGAACATTATTCAGTTCAGATTTTAATGTTCTCCATTTAATCACATTTGTAATTGTTTCCAAACAGTGTTTACGAAGGCTTCATGTAAAATCACCCTAAGATTACAGAGAATTAACCAGCTAATAAAGAATCAAGACACGTTCTCATCTTCTAATTTGCTACAGAGGTGTTTAGCATCTCCTTTTCAGTCCTGTCTATTTCGATAACGGTGCTTTTGTAACTGCCTTGTTTAAAAAAAAATAAAAGTCATACAGTGCCAAAACCTTGAAAGTCCTGCTGCATATCACAGATTAAGCTCAAATGAAACTGAATTTCAAATGAAAATGAAAAAAAAAGGAAAAAAAAAAGGGGGGGGGGGCATTCTTTCGTTCAACAAACAGGCAAATATAATTGTATTTTTGAAAAGTGCATTAATACCGCTGATTTGCCAACTGGTATTACTCTAATAAAAGAAAATGTTAAACGAATGTTATTACACTGGATTCCAATGTATTTATGTGATCGACTGCAACTCCTGTAACATTTAAATAAACACACGTATGAGAGGGGTGAAGCGCACTCCAGACAGCTTCGTGTACAGCACAAAAAGTTTTTCTCGGACACTGCGGACTAAGTGCGCCTGAAAACCCGACACTGGCTGTTCGGTGGTGATCGAGTCTGTCTGCAACTGACACACAAGACACAATTTCCGGCATAAAGACTTAAGACACTTTTGAGTTGAACGTGCTCTCCTGCTGCCTGATGTGATTCCGGAGCCTGTTCCTGACATGGTTCTACTCCGAATCCTCTCGCAATCCAGACCTGCCTGACTCATCCTGATGCTCTATTTCTACTTGTCATTGTTGCACTAGTAACATTATTTTTTTTTTTTTTGCTGCCGTGGATGGTCCAACATGAAACCCATGAAAAATCTGCAGTAATCTCTGTTTGCCCCTGCACTTTCTCTGGCACAACAGATTTTTTCAGCTTTTGCAGGAACACATTCAACAAGTCGTTTTGGACTAAGCATGTTGACTCGGTTTCCTTCGGCTTCTCTGACAAGCTTCTGCGGCTCTAGTGGAGACTCATCCGGCTCTAGTGGAGACACTCCTATCAGGCTAAATTAATTTTACTTCTAGAGAATGGCACGCTCGGAAGCTGTCTAAAGCAGCACCAGAGACTCCTGGGCTGCTTTTTATCTAATTCAGAAAGAAATGAACATTTTCTCCACCTTCATAACCTGCCAAGCCTGACCACGCTTCAGTAATCAGCATATAAACAACATTTATAGCGACGAATGGAGCTCAGAGAGGCTAATGTCCAAAATAAATATAAGGCTGCAGTGCACTTCAAATTGGATATTGCATCCCCAGACTGAAAATGTTTCCACTGATAAAATTCAGATGTGCTCAGACTCCAATAACCATCACATATATCCCATTTAAAAAGAAATTCTATTGTTCAGGATGAAACAAAATAAGCAATTCACACAAGACACACACCAGCTCAGCCAAAATTGAGGTGCATAATGTTCCTCTTACACCAATGTGTTTGGTGTCATAGTGAAGCTTTATAGGCACAAGTTTAAAACTGTGCATACATTATGCCTAAATCATGTCTTCCTCGACCTACATGGCCTTTTCCAGTTATTCAGTACCTCCCACAGAGTTTTGTCTCTGACACTGTAAGACCTACTGTCAGGACGGAGCTAAAACAGTGGTAGAGGCCATTTTGAAGCCACATCACTTTCTTCCTCAGCACATAGTTTGTTATCAGGTTCACGGAGGAGGTGTGGCTTTTACATTTTTAAAGTTCGGAGGCAGATGTTAAAATGATACAGCTTTGTATTAGATGCCTAATACAAATACTACAACATGGTAAACCATTTGATCATACAACTCAATACTTCCACTGTATTGAGCAATGATACACTCCGGTCACGATTCGATTCAATTCACGATACTGGCTTCATGATTCGATTGATTCGAATCATAATTCTCAGAATATTTTGAACAAAATTTGAATGGAGAAAATTTATGACTGAAAAGACTTATTTTTTACATTTCTGAAATATTAAACAATGCAAAACAATGTGTATTTTTGTCTGTAACAATAACTGTAACTGTAACTGTAACTGTAACTTTAACAACTTGAGATTTTAACCAGAAATAGAGCTATAAAGTCGGCTAAACTGACCGTCTTCTGTGACCTCTTTCTCGGTCGCTGTAGATCGCAGCAGTATGGGGCTGGTGTCATTTGAAAGCTAATGAAGCGGATATAATGTGACTGCATAACCCTATAACCTATAATGCATGCATCTTTATGAGCTGGAGTGATCGGTCAGTGTACTTTCTATATATTTTAACTTGTGTTCAAACAGTGCAGTTGCATTAGATGCATGATTAATAGAATGCTGATCCCATGATTTCACTTTTTATGATGCAAATTGTTACATTTTTTCACCATGATGCATTGTTACACCCCTAGATCCACTGCTGCATTTACACAAGCCAACACTTACACTGAGATTGTAAGTTTAACTTTTTCTTTTTAATATGTCTAATTGCTTTTTTTGTGTAGTGACAAGAAAAGCATGAATCATTAAAACTGGAGTCACTGTGTTTTTTCTGTGGCTTAATTTTAAATTAGCACCTTTAAGCACTAAAATGTTCAAAACTTAGATAGGTTAAAGAAACTCTGTCTACATATATAATCCTGTGAACAGGCATGAGCAGAAATTAGGCACTTATTCCACAGAGTTCTATTGGGAAAGAGTATGGCTATGATAGAAATCCTTTTGGGCTCCTAAATAAAGTCTGTCCCATTAGGAAGGCAGTGTTAAGACAGCGGTTAAGAAAGCTTCCTTAATTTGGACACATTTCACTGAGAAGGCATCTCATCATTCTAATTCTCATCAAGTTTAAAAAATAATGGATGGAACTGTCATTCTGGAGAAACACGTTCACAAATGTCAGTTAACTGGATAGCATAAAGTTGAAGTGGTTTCATTTTATCGAAATAAAAAAATTGAAGTAATTGCAGTATCTCTCCAGTGTTATCACCATCAATTATTTCATATATGAAGACTGCTATGTTGTGACAAAATCTGTCTTACCTTCACAGTAGGTTGAATCTCCGTGTATAGACGCATAACCGCTCTTGCATTCACACTCAGCTTTGTTATTCCGGTTTTTGCAAACAGAGTTTTCTCCACAGAGAACTCCCTCTGCACAGAAATCATGACCTACAACAAAAAAGAAGCAAGGTAGAGCTTTATGCTTAATTTCAGTTCAATCTGCCATGTGTATCTGCATTTTAATTGTTTTAGCATTCCTGTGTTCAATGTGTACGAGTTTTTTACTTCAAGTTTTCTCACTTTTTTGTTTCATGGCAACAACAACAAAAGTGATGTTTGTTATTAGTCTATTGTTATTTATGTCTCTGAAGCTCATCATTAAAATCAAGGACATTATTTGTTTGTTTGTTTTTTAAAGACAAAGAGAGCACAATTCCAAAACCTTACATCCAACAGCATTAAATATAAAACATACTTCACATTTTTGTAAAACCAGAACATTTACAATGATCACAAAGCAGATGATTTTTTTTATAATGTAATATAATATAACTGCTGAAAGCTCTCTGTAGCTGATAGATTTCAGTCCAGTTTAAAACGCTACCGTTTCAGGTCCGTGTATAACTGAACATTCTTTGACCGCGGCTTGTCATATTCTGATTGATTTATGGGCCAAGTGCAATCAAAATGCAGAGGCATGACAGCCTGAGCGAGTCAAACATCAATCTTACTAAAATAAATAGAGATTCACTTTCCTTCACCTTAGTGACAGTTTATACACTGCCATCCTCTAATATTGGCACCCTTGGTACATATGAGCAAAGAGGGCTGTGAAAAATTGTCTTCATTGTTTTACCTTTTGATCTTTTGTTAAAAGAAATTCACAAAAATACTCTGCTCTCATGGATATTAAACAATTCCAAACAAAACAGGTTTATCAAAAATGTATATATCTGTATAAATATATTTGTTAAATATAGGTGTGCACCCTTTTAGTCAATACTTGCTAATACTTGCTATTTAGTCAATACAATGCTACCTCCCTTCCATTCCTCCATACAGAATCTCTCCAGATGCTTCACATTTTGAGGTCCACACTGATGGACTCTCCTCTTCAGTTCACCCCACAGCTTTTCTATGGGTTTCAAGTCAGGGGACTGGGATGGCCATGGCAGGACCTTGATTTTGTGGTCAGTAAACCATTTTTGTGTTGATTTTGATGTATGTTTTGGATCATTGTCCTGCTGGAAGATCCAACCACGGCCCATTTTAAGCTTTCTGGCAGAGGCAGTCAGGTTTTCATTTAATATCTGTTGATATTTGATAATCCATGATGCCATGTATCCCAACAAAATGTCCAGGTCCTCTGGCAGAAAAACACCCCCAAAACATTAAAGAGCTACCACCATATTTAATCGTGGGCATGAGGTACTTTTCCATATGGCTACCTCTCTGTGTGCACCAAAACCACCTCTGGTGTTTATTGCAAAAAAGCTCTATTTTGGTTTCATCTGACCATAGAACCCGATCCCATTTGAAGTTCCAGTAGTGTCTGGCAAACTGAAGACGCGTGAGTTTGTTTTTGGATGAGAGTAGAGGCTTTTTTCTTGAAACCCTTCCAAACACCTTGTGGTGATGTAGGTGACTTCGGATTGTAGTTTTGGAGACTTTCTGACCCCAAGACGCAACTAACTTCTGCAATTCTCCAGCTGGGATCCTTGGAGATGTTTTGGCCACTCGAACCATCCTCTCCACAGTGCGTTAAGACAATATAGACACACATCCAATTCCAGGTTGATTCATAACATTTCCAGTTGACTGGAACTTCTTAATTATTGCCCTGATGATGGAAATGGGCATTTTCAATGCTTGTGCTATTTTCTTTTAGCCACTTCCCATTTTGTGAAGCTCAACAACCTTTTGCCGCACATCACAGCTATATTCCTTGGTCTTACCCATTGAATGACTAAGGGAATGTGTTACCTCATATTTATACCCCTGTGGAACAGGAAGTCATGGTTGAACAATTTCCTGTTCCTAGTCACCCAGGTGTACTAAAAAAACAATGTTCTTCAAATATTTTTCTCATATTGATTCATAGGGGTGCCAATAATTGTTGCACATCTATATTTAACAAAGATTTTTTTTTGGATAAACCTGTGTTTTGTTTGCAATTGTTTAATATCCATGAGAGCAGAGTATTTTTGTGATTTTTTTAAACAAAAGATCAAAAGTTTAAACAGTAAAGACAATTTTTCACAGCCTTCTTTGCTCATATTCAGACATCCCAACCCACGCAGCAGTCTGTTACGACACGTGGGGTAGAAGGAAGCAGGATGCACTTGCAGGGGAAAGTGGTCAGTTTATTAGGAACAGTTAGTTCAAAAATAAAGGAACACTCAAAACACCATCGAACATAAATCCATGAACAAAAAGGTAACAGTAATCCAAAATGATACTTTACTTGGCCGAAGAGGCAGTAATCCTAAAAGGAAACAGTAATCCACAAAAAGGCAGTTATCCAAGAAACACAGGGAAACACACGCGAGGCATCGAGGTGGTCTGGGAACCACGAATTACGAGCTAAGGGATAAGTACGCGAGGCTAGAAAGGGGGTCTGGAAACCACGAACAAAGAGCTAAGGGATAAACGCGCAAGGCTAGGAGGTGGTCGGAAACCACGGACAAAGAGCTAAGGGATAAACGCGCAAGGTTAAACTCATCTAGGCTAATACTCCGCCCCGAAGCGGACATGGAGCAGGGCATTTAAACACACAGAAATCACATCCACAATCAATGACACCTGAAACTCATAATACACAGAACGAATAAGAAACACATGAACCAATAAGGAATAAGGAGGTGGAGACATGACATAACCAAAACATATGCACATGGGGAAACACAGGAGGCGGAGACATGACGTGAACGAAAACACAAACGCACATGGCAGAGGTAAACAAAACGTGAGTTCATGAATGAAAAGAAAAGTCCAATGGAGAGTTTTTGAATAGCTCTGGAATGCGCGCAGTGGAATGCGGAAGTATGCCACTCGCTACTCTTTGCAGCGTAGCGAGAGCAGGGGGAAAACCTAACAGAGCCCCCCCCAAGGCGCGGCTCCCAAAGCGCCGCAAGTTCCATCCACTTTGGTGGACCTGGGCCCCTGGGCAGGATCCTGACCTCTGCCCTCCAGGACCTGAGGCTGGTTATGTCCAGTGTCCCGAAACCAGAGCAGAGGGTGTCGCGTTTTCCTTTGAGACTTGGACAAGAACCTGGACGAGAACCTGGAGTGGTGCTTGATCTGGTGCTTGATCTGGTGCTTGTTTTGGTGCTAGGCTTGAAGCTTGCCTTGAAGCTTGGCCTGGAACCAGATTCGAAGTCAGCTTTAGCTCCTGGATCGGAGTCAGCTTTGGCACCTGGATCAGGAACAGCTTTGGCACCTGGATCAGAGGACAGCTTTGGCACCTGGATCAGGAACAGCTTTGGCACATGGATCAGAGACAGACTTGGAAACAGACTTCGAGAAAGATTTGGAAACAGACTTCGCGACAGACTTGGAAACGAACTTCGAGACAAACTTGGAAACAGACTTGGAATCAGACCCGGAAACAGACTTCAAGACAGACTGGGAAACAGACTTCGAGACAGACTGGGAAACAGACTTCGAGACAGACTGGGAAACAGACTTCGAGACAGACTGGGAAATAGACTTCGAGACAGACTTGGAAACAGACCTCGAGACAGACTTGGAAAGAGACTTCGAGAAAGACTTGGAAACAGACTTCGACCCAAAACCATAAACAAAATCAAAAACTTGGTTGGAAACAGAGTTGGAAATTAAATTGGAGACAGGGCCGGAGACAGGGCCAGAGACAGGGCTCGAACTTACATTAGAGATAGGGCTGGAGACAGGGCTGGAAACAGAGCTGGAAAATAAATTAGAAACAGCTTCTGAAACTGGACTGGCTGCTGAACTAGAAAAGTAATTAGAGACAGTGGAGGACACAGTAGAGTGAGCTGGGTTGGAAACAGAGCTGGAAACGGAGCTGGGAGTTAAATCAGCCTCCGAACTGAGAAGGAGAGCAAAAACATATCCAGAAATTAAACCAATGTAGTTAGCAACTAAATCAGGAACTGGACTAGGAACTGGACTAGGAACAGGGTCGGAACCTGGACTTGGACATGGAACTGAACTAGGAACTGGACTAGGAACTGGACTAGGAACAGGGTCGGAACCTGGACTTGGACATGGAACTGAACTAGGAACTGGACTATGAACTGGACTAGGAACTGGACTAGGAACAGGGTCGGAACCTGGACTTGGACATGGAACTGAACTAGGAACTAGACTGGAAGCTGGACTGGAAACTGGACTGGAACCGGGAACGGGAGCAGGACTGGGAACAGGATTGGGAACCTGACTGGGAACTGGACTGGAAACTGGACTGGAACCGGGAACGGGAGCAGGACTGGGAGCAGGACTGGGAACAGGACTGGGAACCTGACTGGGAACTGGATCAGAAATTGGCCTTGGAATAGGGCAGGAACCTGGACATGGACTTGGACATGGACTAGAATTAGGGCAGGAACCTGGGCATGGACTTGGACATGGACTAGGGCAGGAACCTGGACATGGACTTGGACATGGACTAGGACTAGGGCAGGAACCTGGACATGGACTTGGACATGGACTAGAACTAGGGCAGGAACCTGGAAATGGACCTGGACGTGGACTAGGACTCGGACAGGAACCTGAACATGGACTCAATTTTGCGCTAAAACATGGGCTAGGACTTGGAACGGAGGTCATCCCTTGGACCTCGGATATGAACTTGGCTTCGGAGGAGGTCATCCCGTGGACCTCTGACATGGACAGGGCAGGAGTGGAGGTTTCTTCTCGAACCTCTGACGAGAACATAGCTTGGGCGGAGGTTTTCTCGTGGACCTCCGATATGAGCAGGCCAGGAGAGGAGGTTTCTTCTTGAATCTCTGGCTGGAGCTTGGGGCTGGAGGTTACCTCGTTAACCTCCAGGAGCAGTTCCGCTGTGGAGACCCCCTGCTGGGCCTCCGGCTGGAGTTCGGGGCTGGAAGTTGCCATGTTAACCTCCAGGTGCAGCTCCCTTGAGGAGACCTCCTGCTGGGCCTCCTGCTGGAGCTCGGGGCTGGAGGTTGCCACGTTTGCCTCCAGGTGTAGCTCCTTTGAGGAGACCTCCTGCTGGGTCTCCGGCTGGAGCTCGGAGGGTGCCCACCTGTGGAGCCGCTTATGCACCCGCCAGCTGCCCTTGAAACAGCCTTGGGAGCAGAAGTAGCTGCTCCTTACTCCCTGGTTCCTGCAGGTGGGACACTGCAGGATGGCTGGTCGGGTGCATCCCTCGGTGGCACACTCCTGGGTTAGGGGATGAGAGGTGTAGACCGCCACGTTAGCCCGCTTACTCTCATAAAATCCCAGGAACGCTTGACTAGGTCGGTCGCCCAGACGGTCCTTCCCCAAAAAGGTCCTGAGGTCGGGTTGGAAGTCTGGGCTTCCGAACACCTGGACCAGAAGATCCACAAAGCCCGAAACTGTTTTGAGCTGCGTGGATCTACTGGCAAGGTGAAACTCCGCCCATTGGCGAGCGGAGCTGACCAGACGAGAGAGGAGGAACCCCAACCACTCTTCTTTGTCGGGTTTGGGGTGCTCCAAGCTCAAAAAATAAAGCTGTGCCTGCAACAAAAAGCATTGAGGCCAAGTGGCAAAGCCGTCAAAATCGTCCGGCGGATAGATGAAAGTCCACTGAGGAAAAAACATAGAATTATATGCAGGCATATTAATTGTGGCGTGGCATGGCGTGGCGTGCCCTCGCTTTCCCTGCTGCATCCATTTTTTGGGTGGAGTATTCTGTTACGACACGTGGGGTAGAAGGAAGCAGGATGCACTTGCAGGGGAAAGTGGTCAGTTTATTAGGAACAGTTAGTTCAAAAATAAAGGAACACTCAAAACGCCATCAAACATAAATCCATGAACAAAAAGGTAACAGTAATCCAAAATGATACTTTACTTGGCCGAAGAGGCAGTAATCCAAAAAGGAAACAGTAATCCACAAAAAGGCAGTTATCCAAGAAACACAGGGAAACACACGCGAGTCATCGTGGTGGTCTGGGAACCACGAATTACGAGCTAAGGGATAAGTATGTGAGGCTAGAAAGGGGGTCTGGAAACCATGAACAAAGAGCTAAGGGATAAACGCGCAAGGCTAGGAGGTGGTCTGGAAACCACGGACAAAGAGCTAAGGGATAAGCGTGCAAGGCTAGGAGGTGGTCTGGATACCACGGACCAAGAGCTAAGGGATAAACGCGCAAGGTTAAACTCATCTAGGCTAATACTCCGCCCCGAAGCGGACATGGAGCAGGGCATTTAAACACACAGAAATCACATGCCCAAATCAATGACACCTGACACTCATAACACACAGAACGAATGAGAAACACATGAACCAATAAGGAATAAGGAGGTGGAGACATGACATAAACAAAACATATGCACATGGGGAAACACAGGAGGCGGAGACATGACGTGAAGGAAAACACAAACGCACATGGCAGAGGTAAACAAAACGTGAGTTCATGAATGAAAAGAAAAGTCCAACGGAGAGTTTTTGAATAGCGCTGGAATGCGTGCAGTGGAATGCGGAAGTATGCCACTCGCTAATCTTTGCAGCGTAGCGAGAGCAGGGGGAAAGCCTAACACAGTCATTTCACGTTAAATAATAATAATAATCTCTTCTTTTATATACATCCACTTCACTATGGCACATTTCCAGGTTGTTTTAGTCAAATGTATTTATGGTTTTCTTGAAGCTGAGGTGCAGATTCAGGCTGAAAATAACAGGATGAAAGTTTACAGCTTTGTTAAACAACCATTTGGTAACCATTTGGGCTGAGTGAACAAGCAGGAGTCTACAACATTAGACATTTTATTTATATTATATTGTTGCTTGCTTGTTTTTTTTTTTGTTTTGTTTTGTTTTGTTTTGTATGTTATCAACTGTGCTGATACTGCAGAAATCCACAAAATCTCAGAAAAGCAGATTAACAAAGTCAATGTGTTCTGCATCACACCGTGAGATTAGATGAATTGTCCACAACAAAAAGAAAGATTTCTCAAAATGTGGCTTGACAAAATGGAAAACGGCATCACCCTTGTCACAGGCAGAGCCGTTAAACAGTTCACCTCTGCAGACGTTGCAACATCTGTTCTCTGGCAAAATCTGATCGTGCATTGTGCAGTTGAGACTCTGGCAACTTTCATTCACTGGCTCCATCACACCGTTCTAGAAAAAAAAAAAAAAAAAAAAAGAAGTAATGGAATGTGTTGGTAATGTATTAGTTAAGACTACAAATTGCTGGATGTAGAAAAAAAGCATATCATATTAAAATGCATGAGAAAAGTCTGGATATGAAACTGGCTCATAAATTATTTGAAAAAATCCACAAAAACAGACTGACGCATTTCAAATACTTTCAGTTGCTCTTAACAAAAGAAAGCTGGATCTAAGTAGAAGGAAACAAGATGAAACAGTGCAATTATACAAGACTAATACTGCCTAGTAAAATCCCAATACAGTACTTCAACCAATCTCTTGCTGGTTTATATACATAATAGTAAGTATGGTATTTTGTGAAGTGAATTTCTAATGTATAATAGTTTAATTAATTATAAATAAATAAAAAACATATGTGCTTTACAACTGTGCACAGTTCATTATCAGTAAAAACTTCAGCCCAGTCTGATACACCAGACATTATGTTGAATGTTTTTGATAAATCATCAAGGAATTAATTATTGGAGATTTATGGAGACATTATACAGACAGTAAAGCATGATACCTTGTGTAGGTCTGTTCTAACAAATCAACATGGATAAGTCCGTTACATACAATGCCCTGAAGAATTATTGGCACCCTTTATTAATGGGCAAAAAAGACTATCCACATTACACACAATACTGAAATTGTTCCACTCAAACAACAGGAGAAACATTTTTTTTTGTTTTGTTTTGTAGTTGTGTATTTTTTAAAAATATAAATACTATTTCCTCTTGGAATTATATGTATACAAGGTAAATTATACAAGGAAAAGACTCTGAAAGCCACTATAAAACAAACCAACAAAAAAAATGCTTTTGGTCTGTTTTGTGGCTGTTGGTTCAGGTGCACATGTGAATATTGATGCCATCATGAATTCTTATAAGTACCAGGGTATTTCAGGCTTAAAAACCTGGTTGGCTTTACAGGTTCATATTTGACCATCTGAGTAAGATATTGGGCAAAACAAGCTTCCAAATGTATATAAAGAAAATGTTCGGCATGGTGGAGTGAACCATAATCCATCTAACCTTCTTAGACATCACAAGAAAGAAACTCTGTAGTTATTCTCTCCAAGGAAGGTCCACCATGCAACAAACTAAACTGGATGGTGCAGCAGTTAGCGTTAGGGTCCCCCTCCAAGGACCCTGGTTGGATCCTGAGCTCAGGTGACTTCCACCTCCTAAAAACCTGCCTGTTTTGTACTGTAGATGTACTCTAGGTGTGAATGAGTGTGCAAATGTGTGTGTGGTATCCTGTCATAGTTGCTTATGAATCCACAGACTGCAGTTAAATATCAGGCTGCTAGAATTTTCCTGTTAACGCTGTTGGGACCTTTGCATTATTGATCGATATAACAAGCTTCGGTCATTACTCAGAGCTAAAATTACATTGGGTTGAATAACCCTTAAAGATCACACTGCGCACTGTCATGGCATGCAGTTAGAAAGATACATTTTACTGACCTTGCACTCTTTGCAACTCTGTAGGAAAACACGCTGACCCTCTGAAAGTGTTTGGCCCAGGTAGGTGCATTTAACTGAAAAAAGAGAAATTGACAAATGATGGGTTTGCACTGAATATCACTCCAAGACTGAAAAAGATCCAAACAATTAAACATGTATAATAGTAAAATAACTGTAGAGCTCCATGAATAGCCTAAATTCCATTAGTTATGGCTCAGAGCACACTGACAGCAATCTGCTCAGCAGCAAAACGTAGATCTGAGAGTAATTTGAAAGCCATTTGGCACTAGAATGACCTTTAAAAGAGCTTATTATAATAAGCCTGACCAAATTCATCAAATGAGCCTCATAAGATTTTCATTCCTGAATTAATACCCCATACATTCATCAAACCAAAGTATTTCCGATTCTCACTGCACAGTACATTTACACTTAGAACAGGCTCACTCCTCAATAACAATACTTTTTTCCCCCTCGCAATAACAGCTCTCCTTAGGCTATAAAGGTCTATAAAACACTGACTTCGTACTTCACATGGAGATGAATAATTGGTGGAGAATGATGAAATCTTGTTCTAAAAAATAAATCCCTTAATAATTAATTTAAGGTTACCTTAACTAACATTCCAGCATTAGTTATGAGCAACAAACCATGAAATTCATCAAGGACTTCTACAGTAGTACTAGTACAGTAAAGTTCAAAGCAATGAACACATTCAATGATGTTCAAGTGTTAAATACGTAACACCTGCATTAGCTGATATTTATTACACCCATAATTAAAAACGAGTCTAATATATCCACAAATGCCTTAATTAACATGTTCTTGGTAGATAAAGTCATTGTTTTCTGCAAATCATTTAGTTCATAGTTTGATCAGGACCATCTGGGTTATTAATAAGTGAGAGTTTTAGGCAGAAAAGCCCATGCCTTTTCTGTTTTTTTTTTTTTTTTTTAGTGAAAGAGAAAAGCTCAGGTGGAAAAAAAAGAGATACATGTGAAGTACAGACACTGAAAGTGAAGGGGATAACAAGGTATGAAAGAGAAGAATTCTAGAAAAACAAACTTCCTTTTCCACTTACATCTGCATTTCTTACAGCACGTTCCATCCACGTGAACAGGTAGTGAATCCTCTGAACAGTTCACAGCGGGGCAAAATATTCTCCGACACTCAATGGCACCATTCTGAAATGTGGAACATGCAAGAAGATTGTGTGGAGTCATTTACAGTATACTGCTATCATTATTATATTTTATTCTTATAACAGTTTCAATAACCTACTAAACACAAAACTCATGCAGTACAGTGGATTCAGAAAGTATTCAGACCCCTTTACTTATTGCACACTTTGTGTTGTGGATTTGATTTTGAAGGGATATAATTGCCATTTTTAACCAGCAATCTACACTTAAACACCCATAATGATGAAGTGAAAACATGTTTTTAGAGATTTTCAAAAATGAATTAAAAATAAAAAAGCTGAACTGTATTATTCACAAAAGTATTCAGATCCTTGGCTGTGGCACTCCTAACTGTGGTTAGGTGCATCCTGTTTGCTATAATTATCCTTGAGATGTGTCTGGAACTCATCCATGAATACCATGAAGTCCAAGGAACTGTGTGGATCTACACGATCAAACTGTGGCAAGGCATAGATCAGGGCAAGGATATAAAACAATTTCTAAGTCTTTGAGTGTCCCCAGGACCACAGTGGCCTCAATCATTTTGAAATGGAAGAAGCTTGGCTCAACTTTTAACCCTCCTAGAGTTGGCCGTCCAGACAAATTGGGCATCCAGGAAAGAATACCCTTAGAAGCCAACAGTCACTCTAAATGAGCTTCAAAAGTCCTGTGCAGAGATGGGAGAACCTGATGGATGGGCAACGATTTCTGCAGCACTATATAAATCAGGCCTTCATGGTACAGTAGCAAGACGCAAGCCACTGTTGAATAAAAGGCATATGACCGCATAAAGGACACTGGCAACATGTGGAAAAATATTCTCTGGTCTGATGAGAAAAATTTAACTCTTTGAGCAGAACAGCAACCACTATGTCTGGCCAAAAACAGGCACTACATATCACCTGGCTAATACCATCCCTAAAGTGAAACGGCAGGGACAGGGAGACTGGTAACAGTTGAGGGACTGATCAATGCAGCCAAATACAGGAAAACCTCTTCCAGAGCGCACGCAAACTCAGAATGGGGTGACAGTTTACCTTTTAAGATGACAATGACTCCAAGCATACAGCCAAAACAATGCTGAAGTGACTTTGGAGCTAGTCTCTGAATGTCCTTGAGTGGCCCAGCCAAAGCCCAGACTTGAACCCCATCAAACATCTGTGGAGAGACCTCAAGATGGCAGTTCACAGATGTTCGCCATCCAATCTGACAGAGCTTGAGAGGATCTGTCATGAAAAAATGGGATAAACTGCCCAAATCCAGGTGAGCAAAGCTTGTAGAGATGTATCCAAGAAGACTTGTAGCTGTAATTGCTGCCAAAGGGGCTTTTACAAAGTACTGAATAAAGGGTCTGAGTACTTTTAGGAATAAGATATCAGTTTTTTATTTTTTATTTTCCTCCTAAGGATGCAGTGTGTGAGGCACGAGATAACCAGGGAAAGAGGCAAGTTTGGTCTTTTAGGTGGAATGAGGAAAAGGCTACTCTTGCTGCTTCTAATGCAGCCCCACCACCCAGGCACCCCTGCAAAGAGCTCTTGTGCTGGAGAGAAACATTTCGGTAAGCCGCCCTCTCGCTCTTTCAGTGCCACTGTTTGATTCTGTGGAATTCTCGCTGTTGGGCCCCTTGGCTACACCTAATCTCTATTATGGTATAGAGTCCCCAACAGATGGTTTCATTATGCAGCATGAATGTTATCTAATGGACCCACAGCCTGAGGATGAAGAGAGGGTGAGATTTATCATCCCAGCAATATGGAGACATGAACAGAGGCTGCAGCCCAAACCTTCTGCCAAAGCCTCTCCTCATGCAAATTCCTGCACATTTTCTTTGTTTTTTCACGTAGTATAATTAAAGGGACCTGTAGAAATAAATAACTCCAGGTAAAATATATCCATCCAGTCCAAATTGATAGAACTGACAGAATTCCATTATATCCTGGTGCAAAAAAATATTTTGTGCTTTTTTCTTTACTACGGAGACACCCCAGGAAGCGCTTGATTCTATCGTCTCCAGTCAGGTTTAAAACGAAGAACAATAAACTGTACACAGCGTTTGAAAAGGTGCTTCTCAGGGGTTTAAGTATGATTCCTTACAAAGGTACAGCTGTAGGCTTGTTACAGGCATGTCACATTACAACAAGAGCCTTAACATATAATAAAGGTCAAAACAATCCGTTTGCATTAAAGATATTAGGTGTGCATTGTATGCATAGAACTTCTGGTGTGATGACCATGCATACATTGGGAAGACATTTCTCTCAGTGCTGAACACAGGCTCCACCATTATCATGTTAAATAACGTATTTGTAAATAATAACTTTGATTAGTTTTACAAGTAGTGAAGAAATAAAGACATATCTTGGTAGTACACTTAGCTCTTATTATTATTATTTTTTTCACCTTACCATGCAAGTGCAGGTTCTGCAGTTTTCTGGTTCAGTCCAGAGTTCTTTATCCCGATATACCACATCATTCACACTGCATGTCCTTTCACAGTGACAACTTTCCAACTGACTCAGCCTGGATTCAGCATAGTTCAACTGCAAGACAAACCCAAACACGCAGAAGTGAAGAGACAAAGGACAAACCCTCCTTAGTATTCCAGTTCAAAACAAACACTGATATTCCTCTCGTTTATTTTCTGCCACAAAAATGGATGAAGATATTATGGATGAAGAACTACCTCACACATATAAAGACACATATTATAATCCTTCAGCTATAAACCAAATCCAAATGTAGGCCGATGGAAGCTCTCCCATTCGAGTGACATTACTTTTTTTATTTCAATGTCGGCCTCTGAATTGTCTCGGCAAGGAAACGCGCTTTCAATTTTGGATTGAGAGTGGATTACTCCTTACTCCAGCAAGTTCCTCTGCTGCCTGCAGTCCAAAAGTGTTTTTTTTTAATTATTTTTTTTATTGATCACCGGAAATGTCTAACAGAGAGAAATCTTCTCTGGGCTGCACTTTAGGGAATTCCTGACCTCCACAAGGCTCAAGGTTATTCAACTCCTAAAGATAATATCACTCTGACTGTGCTGAGACATAAAGGTACAGTATGACTGCTGAATAAGACAAGCATCCCATGTCATCAGTTTGTTAGGATTCATTGCACATAAGCGTCCAGTCATCACTGATGAAACGCAGTGCAACACTAATATTTAAGAGCAATTCCCACATGCCGCGTGCAAACAAAAGGCCATCATACTGTAAGCCATCCAGTTTAGATGCAAAATTCAAGCGTACATCTTAAAACTTTTGAATGAAAGTAAGAGCATCTTTAATAATAGATTTGTACAGACACTTATCTTTTATCGTGTGGGTATTGACATCAACAGGTGACTCTAACGACTGCAATGCAACTACACATCTATACACTATGCATCCTTTGTGTATATCCTTCTACAGCAATGAATACAATACTGTTAAGATATTTTACATACAAACAAAGTGATTTTGGCTGGTAGGAAAAGTTCCTTGTATGATTCTAGCCATAATACATAAATAAAGAAAATGACAACCATGCAGTACAACTCACTGTTCAAATTAATTATTTTAAGTGATTCTTGAAAGTAGTAATGAGTAGTCACAGCTTTAATTATAGTAATTATTATAGTTAATGAAGTACAGTTCAGAAAGAAATTGCTTAAATAAGAGAACATAATTTCTGTAAATTTCACTTCTAGCATTGGAAGAAGCCCTTATCCAGAGCAACTTACATTTATCTCATTTATACAAGTGAACAGTTGAGGGTTAAGGGTCTTGCTCAAGGGCCCAGCAGTGGCAGCTTGGCTGTGCTGGGATTTGAATTCACAATGTTCCAGTCAATAGTCCAACATCTTAACCATTGAGCTACCACTTCCACACCTGAATTTCCCAGATTCCAAAATGCACCCTCCAACATGCACTGCAATTTACAAAGTGAAAAGGTATATAGAGCCATGTAAGCTTTTGGCGTTAACATTATTGTAATCTGGTCATTTTTATGCTATAATACTCCTGTATTCAGAGCAGTTTGCCCACTTGTTAGGGATTTTAGCTTTAACTGCTTACATGACACTGAAAAATTCAGTCTCAGTAACTGCTGTAACAGTAATGGGACAAACACTAAACTAGACTACACTAGTAGGGGTGATAATAGCATTTCAGAGGCAATGCATGCATTATGCAAATGCCTGCTACATTACTGCCGCATATACAGCACTTACACTCCCACTTACAATCTGGGTTATTTTCTAGTTTTTTTTTCTTCTGGCAACCTTTGGAAAAAAAAAGTTGTAGATTTATTTTTGCGAGTTAAAATGCTACGGGGGCAGCAGTGTCATTTTTAAAATGATCAATATAATACCAATACCAAAGCTACCAGTGTACATTGGTATCCTTTCAGTAACCAAGGCTGTAATGCAAAACCTGCATCATGTCATTCAACATCAAACACTCACGACCTAAAATACATCAATGGATAGGATCAGAAAATGCCAGCATGGAGCCAAACTGGCACTAGGAGGACTACTGCTCCATCCTTTCGTAACCTTAAACACTGCAAATTTAAACATGGCAGGACATCACTTAGCCCAATGACTTCTCATTCAGCCAAACGCCAGTGAGCTTTTTTATTCCAGACATGTAAAGACCTACAAAGCAGAAAGGAATGATGCCTGGCTGATTAAAATGGAGGATGGCATTGGACAGTGTTCCTCATTTCAGGACCTTTTTCACGGACTGATGCATTTTCAACAGCCAGGTGAGGAGCTTCCTGCTGAGAGAAATCGGAAAAAGGACATTGAGATGCTCGACACAGCTGCATGACTCTCTATATCACCTTCTGTGAGTCAGTGAGGTAAGAGAGGAAGAAATGATTGAGTGTACGGCCAAGAACAGAAATGCACTGTGAGAAGCAGAAGAGTTTTTTTTATTTTTATTTAATAATAATAAAAAATTTAAAGAAATTATATCTAAAAAAAAATTGCTAGTTGGTTTAAAGAACTCCATGGTGTCTGATAACTGATTATTATTCACAAAGTGGACAATGTGCCAAATAACATCACAGCAGTAAGATGTCAAGTGATTTGCCATACCTGGAACTAATGGCTCTCAACATTGTTATCAATACTGATACAGCATAATATTCATGTAACAGATAGTATAGCGCAACAAGATGATGCCATTGGTTTCTTAGAGAGAGAGAGAGAGAGAGAGAGAGAGAGAGAGAGAGAGAGAGAGAGAGAGAGAGAGAGAGGTAAGGGAGCCTCACCTTCAATGTCATTTTAGCCAAAAGCTCCTGCAGATCCATTATTCCTTGCACAAGGCTGAGAAAATCACTGCATGTTGGACATGCTTAAAGAAGACACAGAAGCAGAAGAGGAGAAGGAGCAATGAGAGGAAAATAGGAAGAGAATTACAGAACAGTCACAAGATTAAGGTACAGATTTATGGGAAACATTTTGAATTCAACACTACCAGTCAGAAATTTGGACATATAAGCTGTCTTAAGAAAAGACATAATAAATAGGGTTTAATTCAGAAATAAATGTATAGATGGACATGCATAGGATATACCTCCTACAGTTGCAATCAAAATTATTCAACCCTCATTGCAAATCAGGTTTATTGTCAAAATTTACAGACTTTCAGTTGTTTGTAGTGAACAAATCAAACAAAAACTATTGAAATAGTTCAACACAACGAATGCTTCAAGTGGTTTCCCCAAATTCAACTTATAATGACTTCTCCAGTCTCAAAATTATTCAACCCCATGAATAGAATCCCTCACAACAGCACAAATATGCAAAACTGGTGTTGTCTCAAGCACACTTGATGCAACTAATCAAGGGCTTCATTAGTTGCACTAGGTGCTAGGAGAGCTGGAACACATGAAATACCTGAACTGGCTAGGGGCAGAAAATACATGAAATACCTGGACGGGACAGACAAAGGAAGCTATCAACAGCTGCAACCAGATTTCTGAGAAGGCACGTTGTGAAAAACCCTCGAGTGACTGCAAAAGACCTGCAGCAAGACTTGGTGGCAACAGGAACTGAGGTTTCAGTGAGCACAGTATGGCACATTCTAAACGCAGGTTTCCATGCCAGAACTCCAAGACCTTCACCACTACTGACCCAAAAGCACAAGAAAAGTCGGCTCAAAATCATATAAATAAGCCACGGAAGTTTTGGGATTCTGTTCTGTGGAGCGATAAAACAAAACTGGAACTTTTCGGCACAATGGATATGTCCATTGCAGCGGTGTGTCTGGAGAAAGAAGAATGAAAAAAGAACACTGTCCACAGACAAGCATGGTGGTGGCTCGGTGATGCTCTGGGGCTGCTTTGCACCCTCTGGCACTGGAAACCTGCAGTGTGTGGAAGGCAAGATGGATTCAATGAAGTATCAGGAAATCCTAGGAGAAAACCTCATGCTGTCTGTGAGGAAGCTGGGACTTGGGCGTCATTTGACCTTCCAACAGGACAGTGATCTCAAGCATACCTCAAATTCCACCAAGAATCCTGGAAGAAAATCTCTGGTGGGATTTGAAGAAGGCAGTTGCAGCACGCAAACCCAAGAATATTACTGAACTGGAGGCCAGCGCTCATGAGGCCAGCGCTTGTGTCTGGCTATGCATGTCGTTTGGAGCAGGTCATTACAGCAAAAGGCTGCTCTACTAAGTACTAAAGATGCTTGCCATGAAGGGGTTGAATAATTTTGAGACTGGAGAAGTCATTACAAGTTAGGTAGGTAGGTAGGTAGGTAGTTTTTATTGTCATTCAACTGTACATACAAAGTGAAATTCCATTCTACTGGCTCATAAATACTGCCCTAAGTAAACATGTACTACTGTACAGAATCAGTATAAAAAATATAAAAATATAATAAAAAGATGCTACAGCATGCATTAAAAATACTAAAAGAAGTTTTAACAACAGCATATAGATATTGATAATGCACATGGTAATTGGCAGCAGGTGGCATATAAATACAGTTATTGCACATTATAAATAATATATTGTTATTGCAGTGTCCCCAACCAGTTCACATGAGGCTCACTGCAGGGGATTCAGTGAGATATAGTGGTTAAGGGGTTATTTTGAGTTCAGGAATCTGATGGCTTGTGGAAAGAAGCTGTTGCAGAACCTTGCTGTTCTGCCCCAAATGCTGAGAAACCTTTTGCCAGAGGGCAGCAAAGTAAACAGTCCATGATGAGGATGGGTGGGGTCTTTTTTAATGTTTTGGGCCAGGTCCAACAGCGTTTGTGTGCGAGGTCCTGGATGGAAGGCAGTGAAGAGGCGATGATCTTTTCCGCTGTCCTCACCACTCTCCATACAGACCTCCAGTCTGAGGCTTTGCAGTCCCAAAACCAGACAGAGATGCAACTGGTCAGTATGCTCTCTATAATACCTCAGTAGACAGTGATGAGGATGGGAGAGGGAAGGTGTGCTCTTCTCATTCGGCACAGACAGTGAAGATGCTGCTGTGCTCTCTTCACTAGAGAGCCGGTGTTAAGGGACCATGTCAGACTGTCTGTGATCTGCCCCTCCAGGAACTTGATGCTACTGACTACTTCCACCACAGTGTCATTGATGAGGAGTGGTGTGAGACTGTGCTGCTTTTTTCTGAAGTCAATAATGATCTCCTTTGTTTTGTCAACATTCAGGAGCAGGTTGTTTGTGTTGCACCAGTCCACAAGCTGTCTCGCCTCCTCCCTGTAGGCCTGTCCATTGTCATCCTGGATGAGGCCCACCACTGTCGTGTCGTCCGCATACTTCACAACATGGTTGTGAACTTCACTGAACCTGGCATGGCAGTCTTGGGTCATCATGGTGAACAGTGATGGACTCAGGACACAGCCCTGAGGGGAGCCGGTACTCAGGGAGATGACAATGGAGATGTAATTTCCAACCCTCAAAAACTGTTAGAAAATACAATAGCCAGTTACGCAAGGGGATACTAAAGCCCAGGGGTCCCAGTTTGCTTACCAAATGCTGGGGGATGATTGTGTTGAATGCTGAGCTAAAGTCCACAAACAGCATTCGCAAGTGAGTGTTCTTCTCCTCCAGATGGGCCAAGCTCAGTTGGAGTACAGAGGATATAGCATCCTCTGTGAAGCGGTTTGGGCGGTAAGCAAATTGGAAAGGGTCAAATGTGGTAGGGAATATTGAGATGATGTGGTCCTTCACCAGCCTCTCGAAGCACTTCATCACTTATAGGAGTGAGTGCAACAGGACGATAATCATAGAGGCATGTAATTGTGGATTTTTTGGGCACTCTTATTATGATAGCAGTCTTGAAACATGATGGAACAAGAGCCTGATTCAGTAAGGTGTTGAAAATGTCTGTAAGGAGAGGAGCCAGCTGATCAGCGCATTCCTTAAGCACCCGTCCTGGGATGTTATCAGGGCCCACCGACGTCAGCTGTGCTAAGACTAAGTACCTGCTCATCTAAATGAGGAACACTTTTCCTCACATGAGTGTTGTTTAGTGCCTCAAACCGACCAAAATATGTATCAAGTTCATTAAGAAAGTGTATGTTGTCCTCGCAGGGTAGTGGAGCAGTCTTATAGTCTGTGACAGTCTGTATACCCTGCCACATGCGCTTGGTATTTGTAGAGTCGCAGAAGAAACCCTGTATTTTCTGGCTACAGGCCCGTTTTGCAGCCCTAATGGCACGGTTCAGATTGGCTCTTGCTGTTCTGAGCACCACCATGTCACCAGCTTTGAACGCAGCATTTCGTGCCTTTAACATAGCACGTACCTCGCCTGTCATCCAGGGATTCTGATTAGCTCGTTTGATGATGTTCTTGGTGACACATACATCCTCTGTGCACTTCTACATATACGCAGACACAGACGCAGCATACTCATCCACATTAATGTTTTCATTATCAGTCGCAGTACTGATCAGTACAGTCAAAGCAGTCCTGTAATGCTGACATAGCACCCTCAGGCCAGACCCTCACCTGCTTCACGGTTGTTTTTTTCCTGCTAAGCATGGGCCTGTATGCAGGAATTAGCCTCACAGAGAGGTGGTCAGAGGAGCCGATGTGGGGGCGGGGGACTGCCTTAAATGCCTTCTCGATGTTAGTGTAGGCAAGATCCAGTCTATTCATGCCCCTGGTAACAAAATCCACATGCTGATAGAAATGAGCCTGGTTAAAGTCCCCTGCTACAATGAAAACACCCTCCGGATGTGAGTCTTGCAAATCACTGATGGAATGGTAGAGCACATTCAGGGCCTCCTTAGGATTTGCACTGGGTGGGATATTTACCAGATTTACCAGGGAGAGCGCAGCTACTGTATGACCTGAATATTGTTAGCCCCTCCATACTCACGGCATCATCCGAAACGGAAGGGTTTAGCCATGTTTCCGTCAGAATTACGGCACAGCAGTCTCTCATCTCCCGTTTTGTTGTTAGGTCCAGCTTCAGATAGTCCAATTTGTTCTCCACGGAGCGGACGTTAGCGAGCAGAATGGATGGAAGCGGCGTTCTGCATGGGTTGACCTTTAGCTTAGTTGTTAATCCTCCCCGACTGCTGCGCTTCTGTTTCCTATCGCCGCTGTTCCTATCCTCCATCTCCTCCGGGAGCGGCTGGTGCTTGTGAGAGACTCCGCTGCTTCATGGGCCGCTGGGTCTAGCTGGCATAGCACCCCGAGGCTATGCAGAGCTCCAGAGTAATCGCGTCTACGGTCCCTAAACTGCTAACTTTACGTAATTCTAACATGAAATAACGTTAATATATTAGTTTAACGCTGCTATGCTGCACATAAACTGCTGAACTCACTTGTCTATATGGCTTATTTGCTGTTAAATGTCCAGTACTATCGGGAGCCAGTGCAGCCGAAGCCGAGCAGGGCACCGCCATCAGTCATAGTTGCATTTTAATAATAATAATAATAATAATAATAATAATAATAATATTTTCTTACATTTATATAGCGCTTTTCTAGACGCTCAAAACGCTTTACATAGTATGGGGGGGTGGGGGGGGCAATCTCGTCAAACACCACCAGTGTGTAGCATCCACCTGGATGATGCGACGGCAGGCATAGTGCACCAGAACGCCCACCACACACCAGCTGTTGGTGAAGAGAGGAGAGGAGAGTGATATAGCCAATTCAGGGATGGAGATTATTAGGGGGCCATGATAGTTAAGGGCCAATGGGGGAATTTTGATTTTTAATGACCACGGAGAGTCAGGACCTCGGTTTAACGTCTCATCTGAAAGACAGATTTTCTGTTCAATTTGGGGAAACCGCTTGAAGCATTTGTTGTGTTGAACTATTTCAGTTGCTTTTGTTTGATTTGTTCATTGCAAACAGCTGAAAGTCTGTAAATTTTGACAATAAACCTGATTTGCAATGGGGGTTGAATAATTTTGATTGCAACTGTAGGAGGTATATCCTATGCATGTCCATCTATACATTTATTTCTGAATTAAACCCTATTTATTTGCCCTAACACTGTGCCTGGGAAATACTTGGGGAACAATATACAGGGCTGCAGAAAAATCAAGTTTATTTTCATTCACAAATTATAATAACGCATGCCAAACCTTATTTGATTCCTGAATCAGACATTCTGTGGAACCTTCTGGTAAGATTTCCATCTTTTATGTAATTGCCTGAGTAAGCAATGTTTCAAAACAACAATGTATTTCCCAAATCCTCACAGGCCAGAGATATTCTGCCCTGTGCAGAACG
>CM042553.1:940019-1180019 GCA_023630585.1 Cranoglanis bouderius
CTTTTTCCTATAATTCATAATAATACAGTTTAAACCGACTCCTCCCTGGAGATGCACATCAGGTCTGGGACGAGACAAAGAAAGCTTCTCCCTCCAACAAATCCAGCTTCCTGATTCGCCGGTTGCCGGACAGGGGCGTGGATTGACATTGTCCTTAAACACTTCTCCTAGCTCAGTTCTGTTCTTCCTGTTCTTTTTTCTGGCTCTTCCCTTTCCGGTCACCACCTGGCAACCACTCACCTGGCTACCGAAAAGGCTGGCTACTCTTCTTCCTTCCGGACAAGATGCAACCGCAGAGTAACCCAGCTCACGCTTTCCGCTAACGGCACGAAGAAACCCGCGGACTCCAGCTCCCAACCTCACTGGATTTCGCACGCATCTGAACCTCAAAATCGAAAACATTGCAAGTATCATTTGATCTTTAGATGCGTTAAGTTTGTACCCCTGTTTTCAGGAGATTCTAAACTCGTTGCTGGTTCTAGAGGGTGTTAGGTTCCCTCTCTTTCTTTCTCGCTACGAGACTAGCGAGTAGCATACTTCCGCATTCCGATCTCCGCCTCGATTCATAAAGACTCTCGTTTTGTTTACCTCTGCCATGTGCTTTTTTGTTTTCATGTTCATCATCACGTCATGTCCCCGCCTCCTTATTTCCTATTGGTTCATGTTCTTTCATTGATTCATTGGTTTCAGGTGCTTATGATTTGTGTGTGTTTAAATACCCCTGTTTGTTTCCACTTCCTCGTGGAGTATTAGTTTGAAGTTATCTTAGCGAAATATTTCCGTAGCTCTATGTTCCTAGTTCGTAGCTCTGTGTTCATAGTTCGTAGTTCTAGCTTTATTTCCGTAGCTCTGTGTTCGTGGTTACCAAACCACCTCCTTGCCTCGCGTATTTCTTCCTGTGTTTTGATTACTGCCATTTTGGATTACTGCATTTGTGGATTACTGCTCTTTTTTGATCACTGCCTGGATTATGGTTTGTCGTTTTTGTTGTGGATTCCTGTGTTTCTTTTGAATAAACTTTTCAATATCAGCTGATGTTTCCCCAGCGCATGCATCCTGACTCCTCTGCCTACCATTTACATAACAGAGGGTAACCGTTGTGTTTGGTCTGCCATTCTTTTATCTTCACTCCTTTCTTTCTTTACTTCCTCTTTCCTGTGTATATATGTATATATATATTGTTTGTTTAGAGTTAGTTGTGTGTATTCGTAGTTTCGTTCATTTATTAAAATCCATTATTATCATGCTTGATTGGCTCTGGTGTTGCTCCGGAACAGGGTCAGTTTAACGCTGGCTCCTCGCTACATCCTCTGTTAGTAACATAATGGAGAATAATCTTTCTTGGCCAGAAGAATAATCTCCCTCTTTAGAATAATACAAAGATTACACTGGTGAGTTTGGTAGACGCACTGATCAGCCTCTTCGAATTTAATTCTAAAACTAGACTACAGCTAATTCTACAAGCTGATCTAGACTATATTTATAGTCGTAATTAATTATAAGCCATTGTAGTTAATTATCTATATGTATACATACGTTAATTCCCTTTCATGGTTGATTTATATTTATGACTGATCATAACATGCTTTGATTAAATATATAAATATATTTCACCCATTTGAGCTAATTCGCTACACTGTGCTAGTTTAATGCAAATATAAACAGGGGAATGCTTATTTAATACAGACAGAACTTGGTTAAAAATGAACAAAAATCAACAACAGTGTTCAAAACTGTCTCTTTCCGTTAGGAAAACCGTTAGATTTTCCTGACAAGCAACCATATTTTTTAGAAGAAGCCCCCCCCAAAAAAAGACGCGACCTGCAACTTCAGAAAAAAAGAAGCCCAAAGTCGTGTATTATAAGCGGACTTGGCAACTTTGATAAGTACAGTGGGTATAGAAAAGAATCACCCCCCTTTAAAACGATCACATTTTGTTGTTTTTCAGCCTGAAATGAAGACGGACACAGTTTTTGTTTTATCCAGCTGTATTTACTCAGTGCAACTTATAACATCCAAGTGAAAGATATAACACCAACATGTCAGAAAAATAAAAAATAAAAAACAGAATCACTGAGTTGGAAAAAGGATCACCCCCTTGTGTCAGTATTTTGTTGAAACACCTTTTGCTTTAATTACAGCCTTTAGTCTGTTGGGATATGTCTCTATTAACTTTGCACATCTAGACTTTGCAATATTTGCCCACTCTTCTTTGCAGAACTGCTCAAGTTCAGTTAAATTTGATGGTGACCGTTTGTGGACTGCAGTCTTCAAGTCATTCCACAGATTTTCAGTGGGGTTTAAGTCTGGGCTCTGACTAGGCCATGCAAGGACATTCACCTTTTTCTCCATCAACCACTGTGTGGTGAGTTTTGCTGTGTGCTTTGGGTCATTGTCATGTTGGAAGGTAAATCTTCTTCCCATTGACAACTTTCTGGCAGAGGGCAGCAGATTTTCCTCAAGAATTTGACAGTATTTTGCCCCATCCATTTTCCTTCTATCCTGACAAGTGCTCCAGTCCCTGCTGCAGAGAAACACCCCCATAACAGGATATTACCACCTCCATGCTTTACTGTAGGAATGGTGTTATTTGGATGGTGAGCTGTATTGGATTTCCACCAGACATATCATTTGGTGTTGAGGCCAAATAATTAAATTTTTGTCTCATCTGACCATAACACCTTTTTCCATGTGGCCTCAGAATCTTCAAGGTGCGTTTTGGCAAAGCTCAGTCGTGGGTGTCTTTTTTCTTGCATCCTCCCATAGAAGCCACATTTGTAGAGAATTTGTGATATTGTTGTAACATGCACACAATGACCACTCTTTGTCATAAATTCCTGCAACTGCTTCAGAGTTGCTGTAGGCCTCTTGGTAGTCTCTCTGACCAGTTTCCTCCTGCCTCTTTCAACCAGTTTGGAGCGATGTCCTGATCCAGGGAGGGTCGGTGTTGTACCAAATACCTTCCACTTCTTAATAATAGACTTCACTGTGCTTCTAGGCATTGATAAAGCCTTTGATTTTTTTTTTTGTATCCATCTCCTGACTTGTGCCTGTACACAACTTTATCCCAGAGATCTTTTGACAGTGCCCTGCCACCCATAGTTGATTGATTGCTTCAGTTGCACTACAAAATGCTCCAGGAAAGCTCTTTTCATGCTGAGCTAATTAAAATGACCACAGCTGATCACAGCTGAAAGTCAAATGGCTTTGTGTGCCACTGAGAAGGTGATTACCTACACCTTATTGAGTTTACAAGTCATTTTTAGGAGAGGGGTGATCCTTTTTCCAATTCAGTGATTCTGTTTTTTTTTATTTATTTTATTTTATCTGACATGTTGGTGTTATATCTTTCACTTGGATGTTATAAGTTTCACTGAGTAAATATAGCTAGATAAAACAAACTGTGTCCGTCTTCATTCAGGCTGCAAAATGTGATTATTTGAAAGGGGGGTGATTCTTTTCTACACCCACTGTATACCGCAAACCAACAGATTCATCCGCGCAGAGGAGCAGTGCCGAAGCACAACCCAGGTAAAAAAAAAAAAAAAAAAAAAAAACCCTCCGCAAGTGACTTGCAATTTTATGTTTCAAACAGAGATGGCGATAGAGAGGCAAAAGTTCAGTACTGCAGCTTTAATTAAAGTATTCGGGATCAATCATATGTTCAGGAACTGCGTGGAACAAAATAGTCATTATAAAATAAATAATTATTGTTAAAATTGGACAACGCAAATAAAGAGGAAACAATGAGCTGAGTGTGGGATGAAGCCATTACAGTCGAGCTTGGTGAAGGTGATAAGGGACAGAGTATGAAAAAACAAAAGTGTTATTTCTAATATATTTCTTATCTATCATTATATTGTATACCTACAGTACAGAATCTATATTCAACGCAGGAACAGATTGCTGCGCCTTTAGCTACTCACAGCAATAATAATGGCAGAGAGTTTCATTAAAACTTAGCTTCATAAACAATATGGTTAGTGATAGGGGAGAGAAATGTGAGCTTGAAATTGATGTAAACCCAAAATCCACTTACTGCGATTGAGGCTGGGACATTGCATAATGTAGCCATTTGAAGCAAAAACAAACTTGACATCTTGCATAGAGCCCTGCAGAGGCAGTGAGACAAAAAGACAGTGAGACAGACAAAGGATTAACTAATTTCCATCAATTTTTCCTAATATAAATTTTAAAAGGTGTGTTTTAACTGAGGATGATTATGTAAAAATGCTATGGGGAATAAGTTGTTAAGAGAGGACAGTTAACTCTGGCAAGTGGAAACGTAAAAGGTGCAGAAAGATGGCCGGCCTGATAGATTTTCTCTTCGGTAAGCACACTGAGCTACAAAATGGTGGAACAATTGGAAAAGTCAATGATAATAAGGGGGAATATATCTTAATTAAATCATTTGATAAGGCAGCAACAAATATTTCTCTCTCTCTGCATTAACTCCATGTTTGGCTGTTTAGCTCAATGACCAATAAGGGGGAATGCACAAAAGTGGCCATTTGTTCACCAGACGGAAGCAGAAACAGGTTTCATCATAACGCTTCTGCACTGCTAAATAAGGTCATGCAAACAGGTAATAAAAATAAGCAATGATGTAAGAATTATGTTTCGCAGTCCCTCCCATGGCTATATCCCAAATATCATAGCACTTTATTAAATAGTATGTGAAAACACGACACATTAAAACAACGGAAAACGCTTCGAATAAGATATTTAGCAACACTCTATGAAACTGCATTTTATTTAAGCCATGTTCATGAAGCGTTCTATCCAGAATAATGCCATCCACTTTCAGAAGGGAAAGTTACAGAAAGACTAGGCAATAATCAAAAACTTAAAATGAGTAAAAGGGTCAAGCGAAGGGGCGTAATCAAGGCAATTCCAAACGAGCAGAGAATTTAAGGAGATCAAACAGACAGGTAATAGGGTCTGTCAGCTAACATGGAGGTTGACTGAATTATGGGTAAAGGACAGTATTTCAACTGCATGTGAGTTGTACAGGAGGTTTTGACACTCAGTGATTTACTGGACACTAGTAATAATAAAACGGGCAATAATTTATTTAATTTAATTAAACGTTGATGCTACAAAACTCTTTGATATAAAAGGCTAATGATATAGTAAAAAATATCAAAAGTATGCGCGTTTACTATCTTTTATTTGCAGCTGTTACTGTATAACTCACTTCAGGGGTGTATGGATTTCATTGAGTCAACTGAGTCAAACCTAAAAGCAGACATTTAAAGCTACAGAATATTCATATAACATGTGCATACTCTTATACACACACACACACACACACACACACACACACACACACACACACCACATGCTCTTGTATGTCTAGGGCATATGGTAATGGGTTAATCTGCTAACAAATGTGTGTCTTTAAAAGTGTAAAGAATATCACAGATGTGTTCCTTGCCAGAATACATAATATAGTAAACACATATTTTCACCCAACTTTTTGTCATTATGTTTACACTACCATCTATACCTTTATATATACAACCATATATTAGTCATACAGTCAGGTTCATAAATATTTGCTATGGCATTACTGCCTGTCGCACCTCCTCCGGTGCCCACAGGATTATCGCCCTTCCAGCGTGCCTAGCACAACCCAAACCATACAGGCCTCCCCAGTGACTAACGCTGCAGCAAGCCCCAATGGCACTGTTAATATATGCTCAGTGCCACTGGTTCCATATGGTTTTCTCCTGTGAATATTATTTATTATATATTATTAAAGCTAAACGTGCAGAGTTTCAGCTTTAATTTGAGGTTATTTCCATCCAAATCAGGTGGTTTGCCAGCTTCCTGGACCTAAAATCCAGCTTCCCCAACTCTCAATGGGCACAAAGTGGATGAGGGCCCTGTAACTGTTTTTAATGTTTTTAAACAATATTACTAACATAATTCAACACTGTATAAGACATGATAATGAGTTTAGCCAAAGACTAAACAAAGTGCAAAGCGGTTTTCCTCTGAGCAGTTCCTCTGGAGATAGCCAACCCAGTTACTGCTCCCGTTACTGCACTAGAAATACTCATGACGTACCCATTCCCTCACCAACGATATCATACTGTAAATACATTCTTTCTTATAGTACTACTTAACTACCCGTTATTTCAATACTTTTGGTGTGATCTCAACTATGCATCGTCAACATTTTCTTCTGCAGAATCTCCTAGAGCATTTCCAATTTCACATCCACGCAAACCTATGTCTTCATCAACACTCACTGTTTTTATACCATCATGACTTGCTAAAATTTTGTGATTTGCTATTGGTTTTGAAGCCTGTATTTACTTATGAAGCCTCTTACCTTTCTGGCAATGGCCCATAATCTGCTGGGTAAATACTGTGGGTGTTTTGTAATGAGTAAGGATTAAGGCTCAGGCTCAAAACCTGGGTGAGCTGTAATGCATCCAAAAATGTCTAAGAGCTGCTTACACTGCATACACAACATGAATGACAGTGCTTGCGTGATTCGTTCAGACTCTTAACAGCGTATAACCATACATTATTCGTTTATTCTTGTGCTGGTCAACTTTCAAAAAAAATGAAACATTTTGATCATGAGCATCATCAGCATATTTGGCAACAAAAGGAAAGCGCATAGGAAAAGCGCCTGATGGTGGATCAGAGATGTTTTGGGGCTGCTGGTTGAGCTCTTGTGAAGATGGATGACATTAGGAATTCTGCTTAGTACCAGGTTATTTCAGCACAAAATCTGAAATCCCAAAACTTTTGAGTGTGGTGGCCTGTCATGAGACTTATTTCATTTCCTGGGCCGCTAACATGAAAAGTTTGATATACTTGTATTGCAATGCATCTGAGCAATACACACCATCTGGGCTACATGCCGAGTCATTCTTCTGGTGGCAGGTTTTGATTGCAGGAGCCAATCTGGCCTTATACTTCTATATCTGTATGCACTTCTGTCAGAGCTAATCCTGCAATCTCTTCTTTAATAATGGACAGAACATTTGATCTATGATCTTAAACCTGTGTTATGAAGACCAGTGTCCTACCATATGACATTTGAGCAGATTAAGAGCAAGCTGAACTTACTCATATCACATTCCTATAGATACAACCCCAATTCCAAAAAAGTTGGGACGCTGTGTAAAATGTAAATAAAAACAGAATGCAATGATCTGCAAATCTCATAAACCCATATGTTATTCACAATAGTGAAATGACCTTATTTTTTTCTTAAAATGGTACATTTTCTCAGTTTAAACATTTGATACGTTTTCTGATATGTTCTATTGTGAATAACATATGGGTTTATGAGATTTGCAAATCATTGCATTCTGTTTTTATTTAAATTTTATTACATTACACAGCTTCCCAACTTTTTTGGAATTGGGGTTGTACCTACAGCTCACACACTTACTGTACTGCAATATGAACAAACATTGTGATATGCTGGAAAAACTGTCAGACATTGCAACAATCAGTGTGCAGCCAAGTACACAACCTTGTCATGAAGGTTTTGCAATTCTTCTGGTTTATTCATCAATAAAATAACAACAATGGCAATTCTTCCCTATTAGTCAAATAACTATGACTGCATTTTTTTTTTCACAGGAAAGAATATACATAGCGATGGGTTTTTTTTGACCCAACCACACCACACTTTATTTAAAGAGATAAACTGACAGCTAAAATTTCTTTGTTTAAATTTTGCCATTTATGTCTTGCTGAGTTTTAACAAGGCTGCCAACATGCGCTTTTAACAGCGGACATAAAAAGCAGTCACAAAGCAGCTTTACAGAAACCCAGACTGAGATTTAAATTTAGATCCCCAACGAGAAATCAGAGGTGACAGTGGTGAGGAAATACTACCTGAGACAAGCATGAGGAACCAGACTCAAAAGGGAATGCATCCTCTTCTAGGTGACAGAAGTGGTGACACTCGTATTGCAAAAACAATAAAAAATCTAATTCAACATACAACCTTAGTTACTACGGAGCAGATGTGTCCAAATTCCCCATTTACACACCTGAAAACATACCTACATCGAGTAATCGAGTTTACCTCTCCATACCTTATGCTGTCAGAGTATCCCAGTAATTGAGTTTGCTGATTGACTGTGCGGCAGGGGGGAAAAAACAATTCCAAGATTATCTCCTGCCAACATGTGTAAATATTAGCTGTGTAAATATCAGATATTTCCAAACAGAGACCCCACCTAAATTAAATGTACCTTGCTGTTCCATTCCATTAGGTTTTGCCCAGCTGTGCATATCTGAAGCATTTTCTCAATATCTTTTATTGACAAATTTTTTATTCGAGTTATTTATTTATTTATTTATTTATTTATTTATTTTATAACACTGTACCACCTAGCTCTGTGTTAGAGACACCTTGCTGGTTGGTCCAGTTCATACAAATAAACATGCTATATGTCATCATACGCTGCCTTACACAAAGCTAGCTAAAAGACAGACCAGAAAACAAACAGAATCGAAAATAAAATGTTTCTACCTGAATATTTATAACGCTTCAAATCCTCAAGCATTGCATTCTATTGCAATGCTACAATCATTAAACAGGGAGCAAAACACTGAAAGCAGACAACAAACATATTGCCATTTGAATAAAATATATGGTTACCGCAATTTAAAAACTAATATAAAAAAAAAGATATTAAAGAAATCTATATATTCAGAGATTAAGTGTACAGTAGCAATTCTCATACAACTCTCATTTATTCTCACTATATTAGTATTATTGAACAATAATAATGCACAATTGAGAGCATATTAGATAAAGTATAACAAAATCAGGTCCTGGTAGTGAACCGTGTAAGCACAATTATAATTTCATTGAAGCATGCAGCTTCTCTACATGTCTTTAGAGAAAAGAAAATGCGGTCTATTATTAAAGCTCAGTCCAAGGCTTTGCTCTGCTGGGGTAAATAAGAGTGTAGAAGATTATTTAGCAATGCTTACATAAAGCACTTTAACAGTTTCCAGAGTTATCAGGGTGTCTCTAACACAACAGCAACTAGACAGTAATCAGTCTCTGTATTGTCCCACAAATTATAACATGCAAGAGCAGCTAGTCTCAGCCTCAGATGCTCCTCACACAGGGTTACAAAGACCATCTGATGTGTTTTGTGTATTAAAATGGTCACAACTAACAGAAGCTTGTCAGTTACACTCAATGAGCTTAATGCTAGCTAAACGATTACCTACTCTACACATTGCAACAGCACTGAGCCTTTCGAGTACCACTTTGCCACTTTGTTTCGCGGTCCTTTTTTTTTTTTTTTTTTTGGAAGATTACTATGACGCTTGCTACAACAGATATATTAAAACTGCACCTACCCCCACCACCTGTGCCGCTGCAAAACAAAAACAAACTTAGCAATAAGATACTTAAACTATTACAGCAGCACTAAGCTACGTATAAAAAAAAAACAAACAAAAAAACAGCCAGAGTCATCGCATTTGTCCAGGGCTGGTTGGTCATTTTACATCAGACAAATTACCCCTTGCTGTAAAAGCAGGGTATTCCTGTCCATGTTGAGTAGCGAAACCGCTCCATGATGACAGCCTGAAGTCTTGCAAAAACTACACGGCAACTAAGCATCCTCCTCAGATGCCCTAGTGTCTCTCTGATAAAGAAAGCCGTCCTTCCCGTCCAGAATGGAGGGCATGTTTGGAAAAAGTGATGCCATATAATGTGCACACCTAATACAGTCTTGTCAGTGACTAATACCTGTTATTGGCTAATTTAGTACAGTGCACATGTAGTGCGGTGAATAATTTAAAAAATGTGTCAGGGGAATGAAAACATTCATGTTTATTCTAAAACATGGTATTCAAGAGCTGCTGTGAGTCTCACACACACACAAAAAAGCTATAACAGTAATTCAGAGCCAGAGCTGTCAGGTTTGATTTGTTAAGAATTTACTTTTTTTCACCTAATACTCTGCAGTTGTGACAGTCATGATATGGACAATAATAATCATTTTAGAGCACCTCTTTAATATTGAGAATATGTTGCTAACAGCAGCAGGCAAGTAACTTTCTTCTAAATCTCAATATACTTGGGTCTTCCAAACTGCATATAACTATAGAAAATAGTATGGCCATATTCCTACCCAAATTCCTATACCTTTCACTTGATTTTGATGTAAACATCCTCAAATTAAAGCTGAAAGGCTGCACTTTTTTTTTTTTTGTAACTTACATTCATTATTTAATTTTAACTCCTTTATACTGTGGTAGATAGCTAAAATAACAATATCTATGTCAATGTACAAATATTTATGGACCTGAATGTATATACACCGATCAGCCACCTGCCTAATATTGGGTAGGTCCCCCTTGTGCCACCAAAACAGCTGTTACTGGTCGAGGCATGAACTCCACAAGACCTCTGAAAGTGTGCTGTGGTATCTGGCACAAAGATCCTTTAATCTGGCACCAAGACCTGTAAGTTGCTCCATGGATCAGACTTGTCTGTCCAGCACATCCCATGCTCGATCGGATTGAGATCTGGGGAATTTGGAGGCCAAATCAACAACTTGAACTCTTTGTCATGTTCCTCAAACCATTCCTGAACTATTTTTGCAGTGTGTCAGGGAGCATTATCCTACTGAAAGAGGCCACTGCTATAAGCAAATACCGCTGCCATGAAGAGGTGTACTTGGTCTGCAACAATGTTTAGGTAGGTGGTACGTGTCAAAGTAACATCCATGAATGCCAGGACCCAAGGTTTCCCAGCAGAACATTGCCCAGAGAATCACACTGCCTCCACTGGCTTGCCTTGTTCCCATGGTGCATCCTGGTGCCATCTCTTCCCCAGGTAGGCAACACACACACACACACACACACACACACACACACACACACACACACACACACACACACACACACATACACACACCCACCAGGCCATCCACATGATGTAAAAGAAAACGTGATTCATCAGACTAGACCACCTTCTTCCATTGCTCCATGGTCCATTTCTGATGCTCATGTGCCCATTGTAGGAGCTTTCAGCAGTGGATAGGGGTCAGCATGGGCACTCTGACCGGTCAGTGGCTACAGGTATGCAGACCCATATGCAGCAAGCTGTGATGCATTGTGTGTTCTGACACCTTTTCTATCAGAGCCAGCATTAACTTTTTCAGCAGTTTGTGCTACAGTAGCTCTTCTGTGGGATCAGACCGGCGGGCTAGTCTTTGCTCCCCACACGTATCAGTGAGCCTTGGGCGCCCATGACCCTGTTGCCAGTTCACTGGTTGTCCTTCCTTGGACCGCTTTGGTAGGTAGTAACCACTGCATACCGGGAACATCCCACAAGCCCATCCTGTTGCTTTTTACCATTTCATTTCTCTTGTTCTGTTTTCCTTGTCATTTTGATGCATCACTCTTTCCTTTGTTTGGGTTATTCCTTCCTTCCTTCCACCATTCATTGTTGTCTGCAGATTTTCCCCAACAGTAATTAAAAAGCAAGGCATTACAGTGCAAGTGGCCTTTAAGTTACGATTGGAAGGCAAAAACAAAAACAAAACAAAATCAAAAAACAAAACCTGTAAGGCAAGATGTACGTTTTCTCTTAATACAAATGGTAAAAAAAAATAATGCAGGTCTGCATTTGTTTATGAATACTGACTAGTCAACAATGCATCATCTACAGATGTTGTTACTGTTGTGTTACTGTAAAAACTTGTATACAGATATTTACATTCAGGAACAAGGCTGTGATTTGCAGCTCTACACTATGTTGTCAGTGGCTTATTTTTCTGAGCCGAGTTCCACATCACACGCTACTCCCTATTCTCCACACTGGTGAATCTGGAGCATTATGCAGCACACTAACACAGACTAAACTGTTTTAATTAGCCATCCTTTAGACAAGAAACATTAGCTCTAGAACATAAACCCAGGATCACTGGTCTGGAAAAGCAACCCTAGTACTTTAGTTGCACCTCCGTTGCAGTGCCTCAGTTTCCAATATTAGGCTCGCAACCACAGAAACAGCATGACATATTCTGAACTTTCACTTCTGGGACCCAACAATCCCCATCTTGCCTGCTCTGTTTGTTTTCAGTTTTGTAACCATTTTGTATAGCTGTGGGTTTTTTTTTCCTCTTCCCTCAAAAATGTTATATCTCTCTGAACAACTAATGGCATGAATAATGACCCATACTGTATATCAAATAGAAAGTCAGACTCCAACATAGCCTCAGGTAACCTCTAAAAAACCCTGTGCCTTTTCTAAATTCTAACCCACAGAGTTAAAACGTATAAAAAGAACTCTGGACATGTGATCATGTTTTCATTCGTGGAGAACCTGTGGCATGTGAAGTGTTCAATAGACTGATCACTCCGGTTAGCAATGACCAACGCACAACATGTTATAACTGTTAAAAAATGGCCAAAGGTGTCCGGCATTTTAGCCGACTTTGGAGCTCTATTTCTGACCGACACCTCAGGCGCTGCCGGGAGCTAATTATTCTTCAGTCTCCTGGACATTGTTTAATTCAATCAATCAAATTTTTGGAGAACCTGGCTGCGGGACCCCGGGAGGCCAACCGTCGTGGATGACCTCGGTGCGCTCTCCTTGCCCTCTCACCTCACTCTCATTGTAAACATGCTTGTGGACCAGTACTCAGCAATAGCTCCCACTACGAGTGCTAGTGTGAAGCTGTTATTAATGTATATAGTCACACAGATCACAAAAATATATGCGTATAAAATTTTTACATAGTGTGTACACTACACACTGGCATAGGCTACTGTTTCCCTTTTGGACGCTATATTGATAACTGTATAAGACTGTATAAGAGACAACGGCAGAAGTTTGTGTTCTCTATATTTTAACCTATGTTCTAACAGAAGCCCTTATTCTAATCTACACATTTATGGAATGAAGCATTTAGATTTTTTAAAAAGTGTATTATGAAGCTTTACCTTGAAGAGTCCGTGTCTGTGGCTGTGTTGTCCGAGCCAAATCCCACTTCCTGCAGTCAAATCCATCTCAGAAGGTTCTATCACTCTCTCGTATATCCTGCCAATCAAACACACAGACACAGACACACACACAGTTAAAATAACCTTCCTTCGTACAGCTTATGTGGCAAACGAAGAAAAACACAACTTTTCCCTGTTTACTGCTGATGCAACCGTCAACCATCAATCTCTTCAATGGAACTTTGGATCAGCATGAGTGGCAGATTTTCATTTTCAGGAAAGTGAGAAACACACACACACACACACACACACACACACACACACACACACACACACCTGATGTGACAGGAACAGTGATCAAATAAGTGTAAATAACAAATCCAATAGCAAAGGCTGAATGTGTTTATGCGTCAGTTTTTCCTCACTCCTTCCCTCAGATGAAATAGAATTCCGAGCTGAAAAAGTTCTCATGTTCTCGCTCTCTCTCGAATGAATACCTTGTTCATGCTGACTGCCTGCAAGAAAATCACCATGACATGGAGCGCAAAGCAGAAATCAATGTTTCACCTGTCAGCTCTCAGCCTTACAGCTCACTGAGTCGTTCTGTAAATCCTTCACCAAAAGCAGACAGCAAAAACACACTCTCATACAGGCGACTTTTGTAAAGGAGAAACGTATACTTTTCCCAAAGAAAACTGTCTGGGTTACGCATGTAAACCTGTTCCCTGAGAAGGGAACGAGACGTTGTGTGAGCTTCACGCTGTGGGAAGTGCCTCTACGTGCGACCAGTATCTGAAGTCTGTGTAAAATCACGCCCATTTATAGGCCTGCCGTGGTCAGGTGACATGGCAATTAAGCATGTCACGTGATATAAAAACAGCACCTGAGAACCACGCCAGGTGCCGTTTAATGGGATAGAAGGGGTACCAGCCCGTGAGGGAGGCATCTGTCACTACAGTCTTGCGATAAGGAGACGCCCCTAGAGTGTGACCCGATGCTAGAAACCGGGGACACCTCCAAATTCTCAGAGCACGTAGGCATCGCCACGTGACCCTGATTATTCTTATGAGATTCGTCCTCGGATGAAACCCCTGACTTTTCAGCCACCACCGAAACAGTCTCATGTGCGATATCCCCAACAGCCTCACGTAGAGACTGGAGAGGATGCCCAGACCCAGCTTTATCTTGCTCAATGTTGATAGGATTGTAATAGCAATACTGGGGGCTAACTGTCATACCCACCTCACATCCCCTGATACCTCCCTCCGCGGCCCATCAGGACCGCTACTTCTTTGCCTGCTTGGCATTAATGATCATTCTTAGATCGGGCCTACTAGCAGCCTGTGACTGTGGCCACCTGGTCCCCCTGGCGTTTTGCGGGGGGAGACAGGCCACCACACTCACCTTTCGTGCCTTCCTTGCACTAGTGCTGGCCCGGGCGCCAGTCATGGATGAACTGCTTCGCCTTTCAAAACCTGTCGGCGATGGCGTTAACCGCGCCGCCGAGTGTACGAATGTAGGCTGGAATGTACACTGAAGCTCATTCAGCAGGTCTGCTTGGTAGGCCTTCAACACTGCTCTTTTATGCAGTGGCCCACAAGCAAGACCCGCCGCCACATAGGCTTTGCCAACCAATGCCGAGGTGGCCTTACACGGCTTGGATGGCAAAGCCGGCCCCGCTAAATTCCCTGCTGTCAATGGCGAGAGGTAGCTCTCAAGCGCCTCTTCCACCTTGGCATTCCAAAGACCCATACTGTTCATTCCCCACCTCATGGCCGAATAATCGGATGTCACGGGGTTATAAATACGGCTGGTGTGTGGTTTTTCTCAGAAGCGCACTATTTCATAATGCACTTCTGGAAAAAAAGGGGGAGTTTTCTGCAGTGTGAGGGAGTTTTAATTTCACTGAGTAGAAAGCGCTTGTTCAGGCTGCTACAAGCCGCTTAATCTCCCCGGGCCAGTCTAAATTCAACTTTTCTACAGCCCTAGTGATCACTTCAAGCAGCTCTTAGATGATTGAGAGCTGCTCTCTGTTTTTGGTGCACTGGACTTTTTGGTGGAGTCGCTGCGACGTAAGCTCCAAAACCTGGAAGCAGAGGGTTGGCTCCGGAGGACAGAGCGAGAGATAGAGCAGCCCATACGGGATCCCCAGGACCCAGAGCTGCAAGGCTCCGAACGCAACTCCCTTCAACTGAGGAGAGAGCGAGCCGGGAGCGAAGCTGCCTACGCACAGTCAGACCCTTTTTTTCTTTTTTCAAGGGCCTCTACAGCATGCTCCAGCCCCAAACACTTCACATAGAAAGTGTGTCGGTTCCTGAAATAAAACCGAGCACGGAATAACACTTCCTGAATTCTCTCATACTCACAAAGAGGTGAGGGACAGAAAAGTAAAGATGTATATATGCTTTTCTGAAAAATAGAGAGGAAGTGAAGAGTTTTTAGGAGCGTTCACACAGACAACCGACATGCGGTCTTTCGCTGAAGATGAGGCTGACGGTGTGGTTCACAGGTGCCTTTTTATATCATGCAATGTGCTTAATTGCTACGTCACCTGACCATGGCAGGCCTATAAATAGGCGTGATTTTACACAGACTTCAGATACTGGTCGAGAGAAATATAAAAACTCAAGTAAAGTAACAGATCCTCCCCAAAAATACTTAAGTACTGTAATGAAGTATTATTACTTCGTTACATTACACCACTGTCTACTATTTTTAATGTTGAAATTCAATGTCAAAATACAGTTAGGGAAGACAATTACAGGTTTATCCATAATCAGGAACTGAAAACGCCATTCCAACATCAAAAAGAGCCATCTATCAAAATGTCGAACTTCACGTGTGCTTAAGAGAGAAAAGGATTTTCCCACAATGTGTCTCTCATTATTATGCTCAAAGCAGTGACACCTTTTAGGGTGACTGAGACACATCCATTAGCATGCTAATGCAATTACACTAGTGGCATACACAGATTTGATGATCTGTGGTCACAGCCATTAAGAGCTGATTTCAGTTACAGACAATAAACACAGCTTATTATGCCACAAAAAAAAAAAAATACAACTAAGTAGAATGATGTGTACATTTCACAAGTTTAGCCCTCAGTTTATCTTCATTCAGAAGCATTACAGCTGAAGGTGTTGATGAAGATGAGGGGATGTCAGATGTGATGACAGATTATTATTATTATTTTTTTAATCATTTAACCCTGTAAGACCCAAATATAGAAAAAAAAATGACAATTTTTTTTTTCACCTGTCAGATGTTGTAGGAGGCCTCTGATGCAGATAATGAAGGATTTTTTTTCTAAATTAAAGTTTTAGTAAGTTTTTAGGGAAACGTAATATTGCAACGTTCACTGTCAGAACAAATATACAGAACAACTAAGGGTTCATTTGGAGTGTGGATTGCTTACATAGCACTATAACAGTAAATATCATGAATAATCACTCAACAGTTTTTAATACATTTTATGAATTAGAATTTAACCAACATCACTCTCTCCATTTTGGACAGCATCAATGACACACTGTAGGAATCACCTCTTGCTGGTGTCATTCTGAAATGGAAATAGTAGTTGCAAGAGTTAAAGTATGTTCAAGTATAAATAATTTAAATGTAAATGAATCCTATTTATGTGATACATTCCACTGAAGTCACAATTCTAAAAGGAATATACAAACCCCCAGACCTCTTACATCCCCACATTCCAGAACATTAACACCTGTCCCTGAACAATGCACCATGCAACCCCCTATATTTCTGAATATTCACACCTGTCCTTGAATAACCATCCTCCAAAGCATTCCACAAACAGTGTCTGCCTTGCAACAAGCAGATATTTGGGCAAACAAACACAACCCAGATAAAAAACAGTTAACTATATTTTACTGCTAACATACAGGAACAAAGTTAGCAGATCGTAGAAGTTCATGGCCTTATGGCAGGACCTATATACACATTTACTATCCAATGGCATTGCCAGGCTGATTATGGTTCTACAAACTGAAAAACCTGTTTAGTATTTTTAACTGCTTATATACTTTTAATACTCATTACATGGTTTGATATTCATCGGTTTTATGGTTTTTTGGGGATGGATGACCGATTTTGCATGTGTGAAACCTCGTATACCTTTGGGGGAAAAAAAGTAGTGCACAAAGAGTGACTGACTAACAGTGGTGTTCAGCAGTAATCCAAGGAAGCGCCAACAAATGCAGACTCTGGACAAATGGCAATGGGACGGCCAATATAGCTTTATCTTTAACAGACTAGAACGAAGTGTGAATGCTGTTACTGCCATTATGTCTAGGTTATAACTTTACTCTTAAGACAGCCATGTGTCCATGCTCACAAAACACCACAATGCTGAACCAGAGTAGCCATAACAGGACAAACAATAAATCAGACCATAGATATTAGGGCCGTTTAGAGGGCAATGTTACAGGTAGTACAACAATGAACCTCATTAATCAACCCAGATGTTTTCTATTATTGGTATGAATTAAAGAATATTTTTAAAAATGAAGAACGTGAGACCAAAACAAACCCATAAATTAAGACAAATAAAATGAATAATTGAATTAAGACAAAAGAAATGCTGATGTATAAACAGAAAACACACTGACATATCGTGCTTATGAGGGAAGGGATGTTTAAGGAGGAGGATGAAAGCGTTTGATATTGCATCACCTGGGTACAGTGTAGATGCAAGTTACTAAACTAAACTGGGCAAGTAGCGGTGGACAGTTTTGCACATGATTTTTTTTTCTGGTGCTGCTCGAAGCAGTATAGACAGCGCTACCAGGCACTTGGTTTTCCTGTTGAACTGGGAACTTCATTTAACATTTCTCCTCCTTACTGAACTTTTACAGCAGCTTTCAGAACCACAACTTGCTCCTCTCAAAGAGGACATTTAGTAGGAGATCCCAGTGTGCAGTTTCACGGTCCATCTTACCTGTACGTGATGAATGACTTGACTATTTGTAAATTTCCAGCTGCTTTCCTGGTTATAAATCTGTCAGTCAGTCTCAGATTCATGGAACAACAGACATGTTCAGGTTTTTACTTTCAATTCAATTCAATTTTCAATAATTATTCATTCAGATGAGCTTCAATTATACAGGATATCGATTAATTTGGATAAGAAGCATCCAAATTTAATTTCAAAACAAAAGATTTTTAAGTGCAAAATATTCATCTTATTAAACTGTAAAATTGAGCTATGAATAGTACAAAAAAAGAAAAAACCCTCAAATGCCTCATCATAAAACCTTGCACAGTTAGTCCTGCACTCCTGATTTACTCAACCCGGTTCACTTTTACTGCCTCATATAGCAAGAGTACAACTTTTTTCCCTGAAATGCAGACTACTTTGGTCTGATAACAATAATTAAGCACCTAAATCTTGGGTCCTTTACTATCAAAAAGGGCTGGAGTTCTGTAGAGGAAAACTCCAATGGCTTCATTTCAGCCTGAAATGAAGATGGACACAGTTTTGTTTTATCCAGCTGTATTTACTCAGTGCAACTTATAACATCCAAGTGAAAGATATAACACCAACATGTCAGAAAAAAATAAAAAGAATTAAAAAACAGAATCACTGAGTTGGAAAAAGGATCACCCCCCTCCTAAAATGACTTGTAAACTCAATCAGGTGTAGCTAATCACCTTCTCAATGGCACACAAAGCCATTTGACTTTCAGCTGTGATCAGCTGTGGTCATTTTGATTAGCTCAGCATGAAAAGAGTTTTTCTGGGGCATTTTGTAGTGCAACTGAAGCAAACAATCAACTATGGGTGGCAAGGCACTGTCAAAAGATCTCCAGGGGAAAGTTGTGGACAGGCACAAGTCAGGAGATGGATGCAAAAAAATTCAAAGGCTTTATCAATGCCTAGAAGCACAGTGAAGTCTATTATTAAGAAGTGGAAGGTATTTGGTACAACACAGACCCAGAAAGAGTGGTCATTGTGTGCATGTGACAACAATATCACAAATTCTCCACAAATGTGGCTTGTATGGGAGGGTTGCAAGAAAAAAGCCACTCCTCAAGAAAGGCCACATGAAAGCATGAACGAATTATTTGACCTCAACACCAAAAAAATATGTCTGGCGGAAATCCAATACAGCTCACCATCCAAATAACACCATTCCTACAGTAGAGCATGGAGGTGGTAATATCCTGTTATGGGGGTGTTTCTCTGCAGCAGGGACTGGAGCACTTGTCAGGATAGAAGGAAAATGGGTGGGGCAAAATACCATCAAATTCTTGAGGAAAATCTGCTGCCCTCTGCCAGAAAGTTGTCAATGGGGAGAAGGTTTGCCTTCCAACATGACAATGACCCAAAGCACACAGCAGAACTGACCACACAGTGGTTGAAGGAGAAAAAGGTGAATGTCCTTGCATGGCCTAGTCAGAGCCCAGACTTAAACCCCATTGAAAATCTGTGGAATGACATGAAGACTGCAGTCCACAAACGGGCACCATCAAATTTAACTGAACTTGAGCAGTTCTGCAAAGAAGAGTGGGCAAATATTGCAAAGTCTAGATGTGCAAAGTTAGTAGAGACATATCCCAACAGACTAAAGGCTGGAATTAAAAAATTAAGGCAAATTAAAGCAAGGGGGTGATCCTTTTTCCAATTCAGTAATAGTGTTTATTTATTTATTTTTTCTGACATGTTGGTGTTATATCTTTCACTTGGATGTTATAAGTTGCACTGAGTAAATACAGCTGGATAAAACAAAAACTGTGTCCATCTTCATTTCAGGCTGAAAAGCAACAAAATGTGATTATTTTAAAAGGGGGTGATTCTTTTCTATACCCACTGTATATTGTTTTAAATGCAGCAGTTATGTCGAGTTAAAATCATCTTTTTGCTGAGGGTTTTACACCGTCTGTGTATGTGAGCTATATGTGAATGTGTTTGTTATATTGCCAGGTGTATATTAAAAAGTGCATTCATAACAGAACCTGGTGTCCCTCCCTCCCACTGTACGCAAATAGGATGTTCACAGATGCCTAGCCTTGACCATTATGGTGGTTTCCATAAAAGTGAGAGGCCCTTTGAAGAGACGGAAGGAAGCATCAACACATTTTTGTATTTGGATTTGAAAAGTCCTCTTTTCAGATGAAAGTAAATTTTGCATTTCAATTGGAAATCAAGGTCCCAGAGTCTGGAGGAAGAGTGGAGAGGCGCTAGACAAACACATGGTGACTGTGAGCTCATATATGCGGAAGAGGGCAGTTAACATAAGTGAACTACTAACAACAAGTGCACTACTAACAAGTGCACTACTAAAGAAAACCTGTATAAAAAATAGGAAGCTGATAATTCATAGATGACTTACCATGAACAGACACTCACTCTCACACACACTGAAACTGAGGAAAACAAGGTTTGTGGTTGAAAAAATTACTACCAGGGGGAAGCTGCACCAGTGGAATGCAAGTTCAATCATAAGTCAGGATGCAAAGTCGATCCTACACATCTTTCACGATAGATAACCGAACAATATCAATGATTTTTTTAACCAAAGCTCATAAATATCACGTGGCGCATATGCCGTACATCCGTACTAGCTGTTGCTAAAGAAACAGTAACATTTTAGAACGAGCAAATTAATAGTAACATCCGAAACTACGACAGCTGTTATACGAAAATAATGCACACCATATGACCGATCAGATTTGAGTTCAAATGCACTGTGGTATAATGGTATAATATTACATTACATTTATGGTAAACTGTTAAAATATATTGTGGCTTGCTAATAAGATATCTTGCTAATATCTCAGTTTGATGACAATTTGCGGTGTTCGATGAAAGAGCGTGTTACGCTATTTGAAGTTTTATAATCCCGTTTATGCATTCATTTACAGAAACTATTTCTGCAAAGTGTCCATGTCCAGAAACCATCGACGATAACTATCCACATAAAGAAATCAATCAATAACCAAATTTTTCAATGGATTTAAAAGTATAAATGCCTGGGCACTGCAGCTTAGATCCCATTGAACAGAATCATAGTGCAGTTATATTTAAGTCCTGTAATTTGCAAGTTGGGCCCTCCACAGATCTGACTTGTTTGTCCAGCACATCCCACAGATGCTCGACTGGATTGAGATCTGGGGAATTTAGAGGCCGAGTCAACACCTTGAACTCTTTGTCATGATCCTCAAACCATTCCTGAACTATTTTTTGCAGTGTGTCAGGGCTCATTATCCTGCTGAAAGAGGCCACTGCCATTAGGGAATACGGTTGCCATGTAGGGGTGTACTTGGTTTACAACAATGTTTAGGTAGGTGGTACGTGTCAAAGTAACATCCACATGAATGCCAAGACCCACGGTTTCCCGGCAGAACATTACCCAGCATTAACTTTTTCAGCAATTTGTGCTACAGTAGCTCTTCTGTGGGATCGGACCAGATGAGTTAGCCTTCACTCTCCACATGCATCAGTGAGCCTTGGGGGCCCATGACCCTGTCACCAGTTTACTGGTTGTGTCTTTCCTTGGAACACATTTGGAAGGTACTAACCACTGCATACCGGGAACACCCCACAAAATCTGCCATTTTGGATATACTCGAGCCCAGTTGTCTAGCCATCACAATTTGGCCCTTGTCAAAGTCACTCAGATCCTTATGCTTGCTTAACTGACTGTTCAATTGCTGCCCATTATATCCCACCTTTTGACAGGTGCCAATGTAACGAGATAATGTTATTCACTTCACCTGTCAGTGGTTTAATGTTATGTTGATTGGTGTAAGAAACTTTCAGTGCAACTGCAAATTGGGCATTTTGACGTAAACCAAAAAATGAAGTACACCGTGTTTACTGTAATCCGTGTACATCAGCAGCATTTATGGTCTTTTTAACCCAGTATTTTTATCAATTCCAATGAGATTGAGTGCATGCGATTGTTCTTTTCACCTCATCACTCAAAAGCAGACACAGAGAGCAACCTGTGTAATAGCACTACTAATAACAACCCTGGATTCAATTTGTAACTCCTGGCCCTGTGGAACACGGGTTATATATCAAAGATTGCTTTCTAAATCATAATCCACTGAGAAAATACAGACTTATGGATAATTGGAGCATGTTTCATACTGTTGTAAAATAATGTTGGATAATGTTGGATAAGAATTCTTTCATTTTTATTAGTTATGGAAATTTTTAGTTGCTTTTTTTTTTTCTTTTCAAAAACATTGTTTTAAACTAAATACACAATCTGTACCCAGATTAAGCCACACATACAAATTATGTATGATGTCCACTGCATTAGGAAACGTCGTCAAACCATGTGGCATTTATTTTAAAGAAAGATGCCACAAGCACACTTTTTAGTGTTTCAGTGCACACTTTTCAGATATACTGTTCAAAATGAGACAAAACATATTTGAAAACCCAAAAGTGGCTTCATTACACAGCACAGTTACAGTGTTTTTTTGCCATTTGCCATCCTTTGTTTCACAGAACTTCTTGACAACGTCTGAGCATTAAATCAACTAGTTTCTGTAACAGTTGTGGTGGAAGTTTCCTCCCAGTTTCATTTATTCTCCACTGCACCCCAATGATGCCCTATAGGGTTTAGGTCAGGGCTCTTGGAGGGCCATTCTGAGACTTTAATTTTGGATCAATATCTGAAAAATCCACTTTTGTCCCTTGAATAATTTCAAGTTTTGCATCCAACATGTCTCTGTACATGTCTGAGTTCATAACCACTTTTTTTTTTGTTTGTTTGTTTTTTTTAAAAAACATTAGTGGTGGTATCTTTCTTTAAAATAAACTCTACTTGGTTTGACATGTTTTCTAATGCACTGAAATTCGCACATTTGTAAGTGTGGCTTAAGTGTTCAAATGGCAAATAGGTGATATGTTTGCCAGCTTGGTTCACTTTGAGGAGTGAGAAAGCTAAGGATTTAACAGGCTTGTTGCTTTACGCACAAAGTAAAGCTGCTTTGCATGAAAGAGTGTGGCGAATGTAATATATAACACTAAACACATCATAAAATGAATAGTATATTAAATCGATTTCTCACCTCAGCTTGACTGTTCTCAAGAGTTTATAAAATTCCAATAACCAACAGAATCAAACAAATCTAATGACAATAAAACTTCTGACATGAACAATGATTCAGAATTCACATCTGTTTCTTAGTCTGCAATTTACTCATGTGTTTCATGTTTTTGTTTTTTTTTTTCCTTTCAGAAATGTCAAATTATTTTGAAAGCACACTAAATATACATCGAGTACTGTTTTATTGAAAGATGATATTACCCAAATTTCTGGGGATTAATAAAGTATTATCTTATTAAAACTCATGATAAAATATTAAGCAGTCATAACATGAACATTTAACACTGGCAAGTTTTGATGGATTTTCAAACTCCATAAGTGTCTCTCTATCATGATTATCATATTCATTGTGAATCTTTTCACATTTACTAATGTTGGACATTAAACCTTGTTTAGAGTATTTATTTAGCAGTTAAACTGCAGTAATTATTCCTTTATCTTTATCTTTTGTTTAAAAAAATTCACAAAAATACTCTGCTCTCATGGATATCAAACAATTGCAAACAAAACAGGTTTATCAAAAAAAATAATAATATAAGCTTTGTTAAATATAGGTGTGCAACAATTATTGGCACCCTTTTAGTCAATACTTTGTGCTACCTCCCTTTGCCAAGATAACAGCTCTGACTCTTCTCCTATAATGCCTGATGAGGTTGGAGAATACATGGCAAGGGATCTGAGACCATTCTTCCATACAGAATCTCTCCAGATCCTTCACATTTCGAGGTCCATCCTGGTGGACTCTCCTCTTCAGTTCCCCCCACAGGTTTTCTATGGGTTTCAGGTCAGGGGACTGGGATGGCCAGGGCAGGACCTTGATTTTGTGGTCAGTAAACCATTTTTGTGTTGATTTTGATGTATGTTTTGGATCATTGTCCTGCTGGAAGATCCAACCATTGCCCATTTGAAGCTTTCTGGCAGAGGCAGTCAGGTTTTCATTTTAATATCTGTTGATATTTGATAAAGTCCATGATGTCATGTATCCTAACAAAATGTCCAGGTCCTCTGGCAGAAAAACAGCCCCAAAACATTAAAGAGCCACCACCATATTTAACCGTGGGCATGAGGTACTTTTCCATATGGCTACCTCTCTGTGTGCACCAAAACCACCTCTGGTGTTTATTGCCAAAAAGCTCTATTTTGGTTTCATCTGACCATAGAACCCAATCCCATTTGAAGTTCCAGTAGTGTCTGGCAAACTGAAAACGCTTGAGATTTTGGATGAGAGTAGACGCTTTCTTCTTGAAACCCTTCCAAACAACTTGTGGTGATGTAGGTGTTGCAAATCTAGCTCAAATGGGTGAAACATATCTACAAGTGCATCTCAATAAATTAGAATGTCGTGGAAAAGTTCATTTATTTCAGTAATTCACCTCAAATTGTGAAACTCGTGTATTAAATAAATTCAGTGCACACAGACTGAAGTAGTTTAAGTCTTTGGTTCTTTTAATTGTGATGATTTTGGCTCACATTTAACAAAAACCCACCAATTCACTATCTCAACAAATTAGAATACTTCATAAGACCAATAAAAAAAACATTTTTAGTGAATTGTTGGCCTTCTGGAAAGTATGTTCATTTACTGTACATGTACTCAATACTTGGTAGGGGCTCCTTTTGCTTTAATTACTGCCTCAATTCGGCGTGGCATGGAGGTGATCAGTTTGTGGCACTGCTGAGGTGGTATGGAAGCCCAGGTTTCTTTGACAGTGGCCTTCAGCTCATCTGCATTTTTTGGTCTCTTGTTTCTCATTTTCCTCTTGACAATACCCCATAGATTCTCTATGGGGTTCAGGTGTGGTGAGTTTGCTGGCCAGTCAAGCACACCAACACCATGGTCATTTAACCAACTTTTGGTGCTTTTGGCAGAGTGGGCAGGTGCCAAATCCTGCTGGAAAATGAAATCAGCATCTTCAAAAAGCTGGTCAGCTGAAGGAAGCATGAAGTGCTCCAAAATTTCTTGGTAAATGGGTGCAGTGACTTTGGTTTTCAAAACACACAATGGACCAACACCAGCAGATGACATTGCACCCCAAATCATCACAGACTGTGGAAACTTAACACTGGACTTCAAGCAACTTGGGCTATGAGCTTCTCCACCCTTCCTCCAGACTCTAGGACCTTGGTTTCCAAATGAAATACAAAACTTGCTCTCATCTGAAAAGAGGACTTTGGACCACTGGTCAACAGTCCAGTTCTTCTTCTCCTTAGCCCAGGTAAGACGCCTCTGACGTTGTCTGTGGTTCAGGAGTGGCTTAACAAGAGGAATACGACAACTGTAGCCAAATTCCTTGACACGTCTGTGTGTGATGGCTCTTGATGCCTTGACCCCAGCCTCAGTCCATTCCTTGTGAAGTTCACTCAAATTCTTGAATCGATTTTCCTTGACAATCCTCATAAGGCTGTGGTTCTCTCGGTTGGTTGTGCATCTTTTTCTTCCACAATATTTCCTTCCACTCAACTTTCTGTTAACATGCTTGGATACAGCACTCTGTGAACAGCCAGCTTCTTTGGCAATGAATGTTTGTGGCTTACCTAGTGAACCAAACTGAGAGACCATTTTGAAGGCTCAGGAAACCTTTGCAGGTGTTTTGAGTTGATTAGCTGATTGGCATGTCACCATATTCTAATTTGTTGAGATAGTGAATTGGTGGGTTTTTGTTAAATGTGAGCCAAAATTATCACAATTAAGATAACCAAAGACTTAAACTACTTCAGTCTGTGTGCAGTGAATTTATTTAATACACGAGTTTCACAATTTGAGTTGAATTACTGAAATAAACTAACTTTTCCACGACATTCTAATTTATTGAGATGCACCTGTATGTCTCTAATTATATTAGTTATGGATATAAATCGACCATGACAGGGAATGTTATATTAATTACTGACTTACTGTAGTCTAGCTTTAGAATTAAATGCGAAGCAGCTTGATCTGTTTGTCCACCAAACTTACCAGGGCTGTCTTCGTATTACTCTAAAAGAATAAATTATTCTTCTGGCCACGAAGTATAGTTTATTCTAAGATAAAAGAAATACAGCGCGTAGCGAAGAGCAACGTTAAAAGTGAACCTTTGCCATGAGTAAAAACAGAGACGATCCAGCGTGATAACCATGGACTTTAATAACTATGTAGAAACTACTGATATACACAACTAGGTATAAACAAATAATACATATATACAGGGAAAGTGAAAGAAACAAAAGGAACAATGATGGAAATTACAGAATGGCAGAACACGCAACAGTTTAACCTCGAGAATCAGCAATGAATTGAAATTCACCTTCAACAGGGGCACTGGCTTAAAAGGACACCTCTATAGATCGATTAAAATTTATACTTGTGTTAATTTTATGCCGTTCACGAGGGTCCTTGGTTCGTAGATTTAGCGAGGAATTTGCTGAATCTTCCGCGTCGGTAGAGTCGGGGTAAACGGAGTTGGGTCTCGCCAAAGTAGAAAGAAGAAAGAAAACGGTAATTGCCACGTGGTTAACCGAGACAAAGGAGAGTCCGGAGGAGTACCGGAAAAAGGAGGCGGAAGAGAGTAAGTCCGTGAGAGAGAGAGAGAGAAAAGTGAAGTAAAGTAAAAAGTAAAAGGAAAGTAAGAAGTGAAGAGGAATGCGTGTCGCTGTCTTTTATGGATAATGCCAATGTACACACCTCTCTGAGCTGCTGGCGAATCCAGAGAGAGGAGGAAGTTCTGGGGGAGAACTTTCTTTGTCTGTTCCAGAGCGGGTCGCATATCAAGGCGGGGTTTGTATTAAGTTTGGATTAGGATAAAATATGGAAAAGTATAGAATGATACATCCCATCGTCCTATAGTATGCATCATTAATTGGCATATTACGAGGCATTGATTTTGGTACCAAACTTCAAGAGGATTATGATATCTTGGACAGTGAAGGATCATTAGACATGGTTACAGACAACTTAAAATTAGCTTCTCGCTCAAACTATCTAAAATCACTATAGTTAGGTTATCTAGACACACAACACATGCATATATGAATACATTATAACTATCCTAGACATATGATTACACGTTACATTCAAGAGACATTTTCATTGTGTGTGCGTGAGTGTGTGTATGTCCAGAAGAGGGGGCTGGTGTTCTTCTAATGTCCCACCGGTCTTTGGTCACCTCAGGGTGACCTTTAGGGAGGACGTTCTCCTTCCAGCCTTGTGGGCTCCGATGCTAATCCATGTGGTCGTAAACAGAGATTAGATCAGAGATTTACGGGACCTCGGTCGGAGTTTTGGTTGACCCCTGCTGATGAACCTAATCGTGAAGTTTTCCAGACGTTCACACCCGTTAGGTTCATGAAAGGTTTCTCTATTGTGGGTGTAAGTTCTGTGTGTGTGTGTGTGTGTGTGTGTGTGTGTGTGTGTGTGTGTGTGTGTGTGTGTGCCTACAAAAGGGGGGGTCGTGCCTCCCCCCCCACCTTTCACATTCCAAAGGGCATCTGGTAGGATGAAGGCCTCTCGGGGTTACTCTCGGCCACCTGAGTGGTGATACTTTTATGTTAAGTCCAGGTTAATTCAGAAATCAGTTTGGATACCGTGAGACGTTACATAGGTGACTTCGGATTGTAGTTTTGGAGACTTTCTGACCCCAAGACACAACTAACTTCTGCAATTCTCCAGGTGTGATCCTTGGAGATTTTTTGGCCACTCGAACCATCCTCTTTACAGTGTGTTGAGACAATATAGACACATGTCCAATTCCAGGTTGATTCATAACATTTCCAGTTGACTGGAACTTCTTAATTATTGCTCTGATGGTGGAAATGGGCATTTTCAATGCTTGTGCTATTTTCTTATAGCCACTTCCCATTTTGTGAAGCTCAACAACCTTTTTCCGCACATCACAGCTATATTCCTTGGTCTTACCCATTGTTATGAATGACTAAGGGAATTTGGCCTATGTGTTACCTCATATTTATACACCTGTGAAACAGGCAGTCATGGTTGAACAATTTCCTGTTCCTAGTCACCCAGGTTTACTAAAAATATTTAAAATATCAATGGCAATATACTTCAAATATATTATTGTGTATAAACCTCTGCATCTTGCATAAACCTACAATTATTTGATATCCATGAGAGCAGAGTATTTTTGTAATTTTTTTTAAACAAAAGACCAAAAGGTTAAACAATAAAAAAAAAAAAATTCACAGCCTTCTTTGCTCATATTTACCAAGGGTGCCAATATTAGTGAAGGGCACTGTAAACGTACTTCCAAATTAGACCTACCTTTGATCCAATGGTGGCATTAGAGCGTTGGCAGCACTTGGCCCAAATTTGGTCAGAATGTTCCTTAGACCCTTTCCAATTAGCCAAATTTCACAACTTTTTACCAGATAGTTCTATGGGGTGCCATAGACACCATAGCCAGAAGAAACTGAAGAAGAAGAAGAAAAAGTTGAATAACAGAGTGCCTATGCACCTTCGGTGCTTGGCCCCCTAATAATACCCTTGTGTGGTAAACAGAATTATGAGTGAACCAACACCTAAAAAGCAGCGTGTGCAGTTCATGAATCCAGCAGAGGCTTAGCGAGAAATCAGTGACGTCTCAATGATGGATGAGCGAGGCGAGACATGAGGGAGTCTTTTAGAGCCTAAATGATTTTCTAAAGGACCATTTCTCTCAGGCGCCTCCTGAATAATGAGGATTTATTGACTGTTCCTTACAACACCTTTGTTATTTTTCCCCACTGTGCAAATACAATTCTCAAAATATTCAGGGTCCTAATGTAGCCTGCAATTAATAAATATTCATGATTATGAACATCTTTCTTTAGGCATCTTGGAGATGTTCAGAGACTGTACAGTGTGTTCAAATAAACGGTTCTATATTTAAGGATTTAGGACATATTTTGGGATGATTTCACTCGTATTTTTCTCAATTAAATTAACAAAAGCTCTTCACAGCTCAAACAATATAAAATATGTTCAAATGAGGATCACAATCTTAAGCTCGCTGTCTAGAATTCTTACATGTACATAAGGTTGTTGAACATTAAAAAGAAGGTGTATAATCTCACTGAATAAAAGTCATAAACCACTCATTGTACAGGATGTGGGGAAGTGCATGATACTGTACAATGTTTTGTACTGTATAGTTGGAAAGGTGTGAGATTAAACTGCTAGAATCTTGTTTAATGTGGATTCTGACCGTGGACTTTCAACTCAAGCCTTTATGTAACCACAATATGTCAAACTTAAATGCATCTTTAAGTTTTTAAAAAAAATTAAAAACTTAATTGGGCCAAGTGCTGCCAACGCTCTAACGCCACCATTACGATGTTTGACAAAAACGATGTTTGTACTGTATGTGTACAGACATCGGAATATTCCTGTATACATGGTTGTTGCAAGTGTGCCTGAGTTGCCATTCCTAATTACCTCGAGCTAAGCATCTGTTAGCACCCACAATTCCTTGTGGACTGAACTCCTTTCAGTGGATTTTCTGAATAAGGTGCTTACATGCAACAAATTTGCGTTTACAACAGGCATATTCCAGGGGTGGGAATCGTAATTTGGGGAATCAGAGTATTGTTTTAATCTGAAACGGGTAATCGGATTGTGGCGTTTACATGACTCGGTACTAATTAGAATATTGCCAAATTCTGATTAATTTCAGAATATTGATGTGCATGTAAACGTGTAGTCAGTGACACCTTAGGCCAAAGCAACTTTTCCAACAAATTAGAATAACAAAATGCATTTCTAGAGGTTGCTTAAAAACTCTCATTTTCGACCGTTTTGTTGGGGATTATATCCTGTTACACTCACGTGCGCCATTCATGTTATGTGGCTTTCGGCACACACTTTGGGGGGTTTTCCTGTTAGTTAAACAAATCAGTCACGTTTCCTGAATGTGAAAATCTTGCCTTTGCATATTTTGCAAATAACCATTGTTTGCACGATGTCCGGTGTGTAAAATACGGCAGTTCCCTAAAACTGATGTTGAATTTTTTCAGGCACCAGGTCCTGTGTGTTGTCTGTCATGCTGCCATGTTGCCAAGCAAAAAATAGGAGGAAGCGTAAGCCCATGCTTGGTTATTATTGGTTTGTATGTGTGTCTGTCAGGGAGAATGTGAGCTTCCCAAGCAAACAGAGTAAAATCTGGTTAGTAAAACGACTTGGGCTGCCATGCACGAGTGTTTTCAGTGCAACTGACACAATGTGTGAGACATTTTAATCATGCACGATGTAAAAATCGGTGTGTGTTGTGCTATAGCCTGAGAGTTATACTGCAAGTTTGTGCTACACTTTTTTTTGCTCGGTTTCATCACTGTTTCCACATACCTATGCGCTCCTGATTCTGAAAATGTCATCCGTGCACAATCATTAATCCACCTGGAAAAACTCATTCAACTCAGGCAATGTGTGTAGCAAGCAGGTGGTGGGATTCAGACACAGTTGCTATAGTCACAGCTAGTGTGTGTTAGCAAGTCCGGGTGTGTTTTGACGGCATGGATAAAAAGGGATTCTTCCATTGTAATGCTTTTTTTCCCCCCCTTTCTGTTATATGACACACTCATTGCTTTACTCTGAGGATTTTGCAGCCTTGTGTGCTTTCCTGAAAAGGCATAAACAGCAATAATGGTTCATTATATTGTCACAGTATCTCATTATCCCTCCCATCAAAGTGGCACATCGGAAACAATGTCTCGTCTATACACCTGAAAATTACACAGCAGCACTGTAACATGGAGAAAACTCCATAAAGACACACGAAATAGCGAGGAAATTACAGAGGTGTATACAAACGTTAACCATGGATCAAACAAAGCAGGGATTTTAAATGTGACATTTATGCTCATCTAACTGCGTATAGAAGTGGGTTGTATTTTACAGCATGGTTTGGATACTTTTGCTGGCACTTGACACACACAGTTCTTTTTCAAACATGATTTGAATTTGCAGGTAAGCCAATGAATGAATTGGAAATGATTTTCTGTATCATGTCCATATGTCTAAATAATTCAGGTTTAAGACACTTTTATTTCACAAAATATCACAAACATTGATAAAAGATTTTTTTTTTTTTTTAAAACATTACAAGTTAAAACATCTGTTTATAAAGCACAAATCTGAAACCTTGATTATAACCTCAGTAAAGTGCTCACACTGAGGTATTGATTGTTTAGCCACATCGCTCTCTCTGAAGGCCAGATCTCTCTGAAATCTGATGGTAGCATCCTCCTGCCACAGTCTGACAGCCAGGCAGAAAATCTCCAGATAAATATTTGTTTGCCTTGACGAAAGAGCCAGAGCTAATCGGTTTTCTCAGGGCTGAAATAACACTTTCCCCTGTCACCTCATTCCACACTGAGCTCAAAGCAAATCTGACCTCAAAATACAGACCTGTCTGTCTGTAGTGTATAATAAAAACGCGATGGTTTGGTGTTCATGAATCTGCACTCGGGAATGAAGGGTGGCGAGTTCAAATTCCAGTACTACCACAAAGCCACTTCTGCACTGTCAACAACTGTCAAACGCTCTATTTGCAATATTCAGTCTGGCCCCTTCAATAGAAACACCTGTACCTCATTCATGCTATTATGCAATCATGTGGCAGCAATGCATAAAATCACGCAGATACAGGTCAATAGCTTCACATAAAACACAACAGTGTGTAGATTTTCTACAAAATCGTGCAAAAAAACATCCAGTGACTCCACGAAGCACTGACTCGTATGTGGAGTCTGGAGCGGACAAGCCATTTTAAGACCCTTGCATGTTTTTTGAGGTTATTTATATAATTTCATGTCAACATTAAAACATGCCCAATGTGATTTTTATTAATATTGTTACTCTGCCATTCAGTATTTGATTACAGCTTTTTGTTTAGGGAGGAAACTCGGCTCATGTGTTGGCCAGTATTCCAGGTTTAAGTATTTGAGCAGCTGCCGATGTCTTGGTATTTTGATGCACAGCAGAGTTTACACAATTATGGTGCAAAAAACAAAAAACATCCAGTGAGCGGCAGGTCTGCTGCTAGAAAGACTGGTTTGAGCTGACAGGAAGTATACAGTAACTCAAATAACCACTCGTTACAACTGTGGTGAGCAGAAAAAGCATCTCAAAAAGCACAACACACTGAACCTTGATGCAACTTGGGGTGCCTTGTCCGGCATTTTCAGCGTTTAGTACCATGGCACTTGTGATCTCTGTGAAAAAAACAGATCATGGAGACATTTTAATCAATCACAACCTGAAATAGTTTTTAGATTGTGAATCATTAGTTCACCCCTAAACAGGATTTACAAAAAAAAAACATTGGTATACACACACTACCTTTTTGCATACAGCTAAATTAGTGCAATTTGTCCATCTCTGATCCAGGCAGACTTTTTTTGTTAGCATGTAGACTAACTGATCATGTGATACTGTCAAGTTCATCAACTGTTCACTCTGATAGGTGTACACACTGGATTGTCAGCACACTATTTTCGTGGTACCATGTGATTTCAGAGAGAATATACACCTGATGTAAGCCTGCCTTGTTTCAGATGTGCACCACATGCCAGTAAGAAAACAGAAAGCTCTGTGTGACCATGACTTAAGCTCCTCCAATTATTTTCACTCACCAAAACACAACAGCACCGCTTTGCTGTTTTATAAAGGCTCACAACACCAAGGCTATCTTGGAAAACAAGTTTGTTACACACTCCATTTTCCACCCAAACCTAACTACACTCGCATTTTCAGGGTATCGCAAATTATTTCATCATTCAGTCGGGTACTATAAACTAGGCCAGTGGGTGTCACGTCTCTGCTGCAGGATTTCAATGATGTGCCAAATGTTGGAAACAATGCTGAATCCTGCTGTCACAGAGGCACGACATGAGCAATGCAAAAACAAGCTAAAATTCTACCATGGATGAGATGAGTTACTGAGTTGTAGTCAGCTAGCTGAATTTACTCTCCTCACTGTACCGTATTTCTGTCAATCAATGGAGAGCCTGTTTGGGGTTTTTTTTTTTTTTGGTCACTCAGCTTGGGCAAAGCTTGTCTTCCTTCACGTAAAGAGGTCATTTAGCTGATCGCAAATGACCAACCACAATATCTTTCCAAAAATTTAGCAATTTAGTTTTGGCTAACTAAATGTACAGTGTCTGTGCAGAACCGTGCATCTGGAGCTTCATGAAATGGGGTTTAATGGCAGCTGCACACAAGCCTGAGATCATTATGCGCAATGCCAAGCGTGGGCTGGAGTGGTGTAAAGCACCGCCACTGGACACTGGAGCAATGGAAATGTGTTCTCTGGAGAGACTTCACTATGTCTCAGTCTGATGGATGAATCTGGGTTTGGTGGATGCCAGGAGAACACTAAATACTGGAACGCAGAATGCCAACAGTAAAGTTTGGTGGAGGAGGTATAATGGTAAAATAATTAGACAATTGTATGCCTCCAACTTTGTGGCAACAGATTGGAGAAGGTTGTGCACAAAGCGAGGTCCATAAAGACATACTTGGCCTACACAGAGACCTGAGGTCAACCCCACTAAACACCTTTGGGATGAATTGGAACGTTGACTGCGAGGCAGTGGGCACAAATTTCACAAACTCCAAAGACAAACTCCAAAATATTATAGAAAGTCTTCCCAGAAAATTGGAGGTTATTGGAGAGGCCAACTCCATATTAATGCCAATGGGTTTGGAATGGGACGTTCAACAAGATTCTATAGGCGTGATCAGGTGTCCACATACCTTTGGCCATATGATGTACATGTTACTAAAATGAGAAGAATAATCAAAAAGTCCTAATTTGGTGGCTGTTACACTAATTCGGACAAATTTGAGTGCAACACAACCACACAATTTCCACTGAAAGATATTACTGTAAAGTTCTCGTTTTGCATATCTTTATGATCAATCTTGTGTCTGGTCGCAGTGTGTGTAAATTAGTGTGTAATATTTGTTGATTTGCAGTTAAATAACCCATTACTGGAAGGAAATTTATAGGCTCATATATTGGCTAGATTTATAAACACAGCCTTAATAAAACCATCAGTTAAAGATATTTTAGAGCTCTAAAATGAGTAAAAAACCTAGCTAAAAACAGAGTTTACCTAACTACCTGCAGGTGAGGTGGGACCATTATTCAGCTTTCTACCTGAATATGGCCTTGAACAGCTGTTATGTATATAAAAAAAAAAAAGGCTTTTCCTCCTCAGGTCTCCCTTCTCTTATATTTCCTGTTATTGGCTCACTATTGCAGCACAAAGTGTTTCATGTAAATTAGATGAATATGAGGTTAAATTCTGGCGTGTCTTATGCATATGATATGTAAATAAGTGACCAGTGGGTGGGAGCTTGCATCCACGCAGCTGATTCATCATTTGTGCTCAAATCACTGCTCGTTCTGATGTACTACAACGCTGTCATGATTTAGAATGCATGCTCTTAATTCTGAGCCCTGGGTTAAATATGTGAATTTGTTAAATATGCATCCTACCCTGGCACAACCCAAAAATCAATTCTGTATGGGACAATGACTCAGACTGTCCTGACATTTAAAAGGCCATGTTAAAAAATGATGACTTATAAACAGAATGCCACTCTACTCCTTACCTCAAACTGTGATAAATGATAAATGTGCATCATTAACCAACCAACACACATGGTGATACTTGGGCAGCTCAGTTATATTCACGAGACCAAATATACACTCACCATCCAATTTAACCGTGGCATGGTTGTTGGTGCCAGATGTGTCTGAAACTGCTGATCTCCTGGGATTTTCACACACACAAACACACACCAGTCTCTAGAGTTTACACAGAATGTTGCAAAAAACAAAGACATCCTGTGTGTGGAGGGTCTGCAGGCTGAAACACCTTTTTGATGAGAGATCAGAGGAGAATGACCAGACTGGTCTGAGTGGACAGGAAGTCTATAGTAACTCAAATAATCACTCTTTACAACCGTGGTGTGCAGAAAGGCATCTCAGAAATGTACAACACATCAATCCTGGGCTACAACAGCAGAAGACCACATCAGGTTTCACTCCTGACAGCCAAGAACAAGAATCTGAGGCTATCATGGGCACAGACTCACCCAAACTGGACAGATGAAGAATAGATAAAGACCAGGTGATTTTTTTTCCTAATCTTCATCTATCCAGTTTGGATAAGCCTGTGCCCATGATATCCACAGATTCCTGTTCTTGGCTGACAGGAGTGGAACCCAATGTGGTCTTCTGCGATTTTAGCCCATTCACCTCATGGTTAGCTGTTTTGTGCATGCTGAGATGCTTTTCTGCTCACAACGGTTGTAAAGAGTGATTATTTGAGTTACTATATCCATCCTGGAAGCTCAAACCAATCTGGCCATTTTCTTCTGACCTCTCTTATCAACAAGGCACTTCCACCCACAGAACTGTCTCGGTGTTTTTTGTTTTCTGCACCAACTCTAGAGACCGCTGTGTGCGATAGTGTGTGAGATCAGCAGTTTCTGAAATACTCAAACCAGCCCATCTCGTACCAATACCCCTGCCACGATCAAAGTCACAGTGATCACACTCTTTCTTCATTCTGATGTTTAATGAGAACATTATCTGAAGCTCTTGACCTGTATCTGCATGATTTTATGCATTGTGCTGCTGCTACATCATTGGCTGATTGGATAACTGCATAAATAAGCAAGTATACAAGTGTGAATATGTATATGGTATTACATAAACTGATACAAACTGACATACTATCAGTGAAGTATTTGAACTAGCTATAAGGATGACATCAGAAGGAGCCTGCTCAATAGAGTGATAATAAAACTTACCTGTTACAGTCCACGTGAAGCAGTAAATGACTGGCGCTAACGGACAAAGCGATTTTATGCCAATGACCATCTGCTAGTCTATATGGGAAAGTCTCAGATCGCTGTTTTCCTTTGTGGTGATACTTGTAGCGAATTTCCTCCCGAAGTCCACTACTCTCCAGTTCGAAGTAGCTGGAAGGAAAAAAGAGCACAGTTTTAACATGAATCGCTAAAAAATAACAACCTTCCTGTTATTCTGTGTTATTCTCAGTGGCAGACTGACATTCCCTGCCAGTCATGCCATCTGTGTAGACATCCTCCTCTCAAACAGCTTTGTGTAATAATGTTACACCAACAAACCTCTGCCCATTTTAATGCAAGAGACAGAACAGCACCTTAACTCAGTAATGTTAGCGTTTCATACTGACTTGGATGCGAAACTGATTGAGCTCCATGGACGAGTGATGAAACATCTTCAAAACCAGTCATTTTGACTGACATACACACCAGTGCAGTATGTGCAGTCATGTGCCACTAACTAGTAATAAAATTTAACACAATACCCACATGCAAAATAATCACAACCTCTGCAATCAGAAGGGTCTTTGGTAAAGGTACACCCACAACCTGTTTGTTTGCTTGCTTGTTTAGGCCCACATAGCATCGCTGCAGCCTCTGCAAATGCACGGTCACATCATGAACAACTGAAAATCTGGAGTGGCCATATATCAAGTCTAACAAGATAGATTTCTATTTTGCTCCCCTAGTAAAAGAAAGAAAGGCTTTAGATCAACAATAGAATCAGAAAGCTTACGCCATTATTCCACTTACACTGAGCGAGGGATCCTTTCTGAGCAGAGCTTGCTATTTTATTTTTCCACATCACCATCACGTTTCCCTCAACTCTCCTTCCAAACAGCAGGCATTAATATGCATGACGCCTGAAAGACACACTGCTCAGTAGAATACCAAACAAGGCTTCACAAGCCAAGAGATGTTTTTTTCTGTCCTCCACTACTTGCTTATTCCGAGAAAGACAGCCAGTAAGAGTGAAAGTTTCCAATGGTGGCATTGCCAGTTGACTTGGCACGAACACGTCAAGGGTAACAGATGAGATTCAATAATATACATAATTTAATATGAGATCATTAAAACAAAATGAATCACATAATAAAAATCGATTCTAGAGTGACCACAGCATGTATAGGTCGACATGTCTGCTCTCGCATCAACACAGCACGCATACGTAGTGGTTCTCTCATGAAACATTGTTGCCCAATACAAGTTAGCTGCGTACTTAATTCAGCTCTAGTCTACTGTGACCTCTTTCATCTATTTCATTAATCAAACCAAAGTCTGTGTTTCCAGAAGAAAGGGGGTTGGATGAAAGTGACCAATTATAGGAATGGGGACATACGTCTTATCCCAGTACCAATGTCCCAAGAACTAGACTGACATGTGAAGTGCATACCCTGGAGAGCAAAGGGAAATGAAGCATGCATGCTTGACAAAGGGAACAGAAACAGAACTACTCTACACACTGACTTCACTGCTCCACACTTGTGTGTGCACCATTCACAGCACTTAATAACCACACTTACTGATAATGTTCTTCGTGCTCAGGTCACGAACCTTCAACCTTTTGGCCATGCATGCAATCAGCATGCTTGTTGAAAAATGGGACTACATACAAAGTAAAGTCCCCAAACTCTCTGTGAATCATGGTGGTGGACTGTTGGAAGATTTGGGGCTGTCTCATGAATGTCCATGGACTCTTGAATCATGAATTACATTACGGACAATTGTATTTTTAGACCCTTCTGCCAGAATATTAGGATGTGGCCACAAATGGATTTTAACAAGATACATCCAAGGCAACACATAAATGTTTGATGGTTATCTCAGTCTTCAGATTTAAACACTACTGAAAGGCTGTGGTCTGTGTTGAAGAGGGCAGTGCACAGGTACAAACCAAACAATGTAAAGCAGCCTTAAATGTTCTGCAAGTTTGTTTTTTTTCCCCCTCCATTTTCTCCACAATTTGTTCTTGCCAATTTCCACCCATTAGCACAGTCTCCCCAGGTACCAAGTTGAAAAAGTGGGGCAAACACACACTTCCTCTGAGGCAGCTTCAGGAGGAATGCGCTATCTGTCTCCTTCAAGTCAAGTCATGTGGTTTTTATTGTCATTTCAACCATATACAGCTTGGTACAGTACACAGTGAAACGAAATATTCCTCCAGGACCATGGTGCTAAATAAAACACACTAACCACATGAGACGACACACAACTAAATAAGACCTACACATTTTTACATATAGTGCACATGCAAACATATGCAATTACCACAAGACAGTACAGTAACTACTAAAACAGGACAATAGGCACGGTAAGTGACAGTGTAGCGCCGACCAGTACACTGTTCTAGAATGGAAGTGGAGTGCAAAAGATAGGTGCAAAGAATAACAATATAATTAAAAATGCTGTGAATGTAAACATAACATGCTATGACTTAGTATTCAGCAAATAAGGGTATACCAAATATGAACATGGCAGTTATTGCAGTAGCAGCCAGGTAAAGTGTATAATAGTGATTAGAAATTAAATATGATATTTTTTATAAATACAGTAGCAGCAAAAAATGCAATACAGTCGATACAGAAAGGTGCAAACATTGCAATGGGAGTGGGATGGAGTTCAGTTCAGAGTGTGTGTGTGTGTGCGCGCATGTGTGTGTGCTTGTCAGTCCAGTCTCTGAGTATTGAGGAGTCTGATGGCTTGGGTGAAGAAACTGTTACACATTCTGGCCGTGATGGCTTGAATACTTCGGTACATTTTGCCAGATGGCAGTAGGGTGAAGAGTTTGTGTGAGGGGTGTGTGGGGTCATCCACAATGCTGGTGGCTTTGCGGACGCAGCGTGTAGTGTAAATGTCTATGATGGCAGGAAGAGAGACCCCAATGTCCTTCTCAGCTGTCCTTACCATCTGCTGCAGGGTCTTACATGCTCAATGTAGTGGTGCTGGAGATGCTGTTCCTGATCCGGACTGACTGAGGTCCCCCAGTCAGGAAGTCCAGGATTCATTTACAGAGGGAGGTGTTTAGGCCCAACAGGCTAAGCTTTCCAATCAGGTGCTGAGGATTGATTGTGTTGAATGCTGAACTGAAGTCTATTAACAGCATTCGAATGCAAGTTCTGTTGAGCGGTTGGGGTGATACGCGAACTGCAGGGGGTCCAGTGAGGGGGGCAGCAGGGTCTTGATGTGCCTCATGACAAGCCTCTCGAAGCACTTCATGATGATGGGTGTTAGTGCAACGGGACGGTAGTCAGTGAGGCAGGACACTGAAGACTTCTTCGGCACAGGGACAACGGTGGCCTTGAAGCACGTTGGAACAACGTTGCTGCTCAGGGAGATGTTGAAGATGTCAGTGAGAACATCCACCAGCTGGTCTGCACATCCTCTGAGCACTCTGCCAGGAATGTTGTCTGGTCCAGCAGTGTGGGTTGACTCTGCGTAGAGTTTCTCACATCAGCCATAGTTAAACACAGCACCTGGTCGTTGGGAGGAGGGGTGGTCTTCCACACCGCCACGTCATTCTGCGCCTCAAACCGAGCGTAGAAGTTGTTCAGCGCATCTGGAAGGGAGGCATCACTGACACAGGTAGGTGATGTTGTCCTGTTGTTGCTGATGGCCTCAATGCCACATGCGCCGTTTGTCGTCGCTATCTATGAAGTGTCTGGATTTCCTGGGCATGTGTGCACTTTGCCTCTCTGATGGCCCGGGACAGTTTGGCCCTCGCTGTTCTTAGGGCCACCTTGTCACCTGCTCTGAAGGCGGAGTCTCGGGTCCTCAGCAGTGCACACACCTCCATAGTCATCCACGGCTTCTGGTTGGAGCATGTAGTGATTGTCTTGTCACTGATGCCATGTATTCCTCCAAGTTAGTGGAGTCGCTGTCGGTTGCAGCCTCCTTGAACATGTGCCAGTCAGTGTGCTCAAAACAGTCCTGAAGAGCAGAGATGGCTCCTGCTGGCCAGGTTTTCCACCTGCTTCAGAACCGGTTTGGAGCATCTGACGAGCGGTCTGTATGCTGGGATTAGCATAACAGAGATGTGGTCTTAGTTGCCAAGGTGGGGGCGGGGCTCTGTCCGGGATGCGCTGGGGATGTTTGTGTAAACAAGATCCAGTGTGTTCGCCCCTCTCATTGCAAAGTCCAAATGCTGATGGAATTTAGAGAGTACTGACTTGAGATTCACATGCTTGAAATCTCCAGGGTGTGTGTGTTCTGCAGTTCAATAATAGCCCCATACAGTTCACAGAGCGCCTCCTTAGCATTAGCGCTGGGGGGCAGCACTCTGATTATAAGGACAGTGGTGAATTCCCATGGTAAATCAAAAGCTCTGCAACAGTCACAAACTCCACCAGCGATGAGCAGTAACTAGAAACTAATTCACCACTGAAACTATTCTCAACTCATACATCACAGCATGAGAGAGTCACACTACACCAGGGCCAGTACAAAAGCTGAAAGAAAAAGAAGGAGGGAAAAAAAGAAAAGAAAAAAGCGCCATTCTTCCCAGCGATCACCTGCTCTACAAACTCCTCGCTCTGAGGATTCCCCCTTGCATTTGGCTGCATTACTGCATACTGCACCTGGCATGAACATGCCATCTGAAAGGTGGCATGCATCTTTAAAGCAGCATCTTTAACCAAACACTCAAAAGTAGGTGACAAAGGCATTGCAAGTTGTGACATCTCCATATCTGTGCAGCAGTCATTATAACCTAGTAATAGAAAAGCACATACTATACATTGTTTATTTTGGTGTTGTCATCTTAGTTTAACAAGGTCACAGGTTGGCTAATGTGGGCATCTGGGTCGTTAGTGTTGGTGTGCGATGCCCGAGTAGTTTGCATTTCTCATTTGCCATAAGAAAATGCCCAATCATAATTTGTTAGGATTTAATGGAGTTTATTGAGCAGACACATGACAGACTGTGTTGTCTCTGGATACAATCTGTTAGAATAGGAATCAGATTGCATCAGAACCAGAATTCCACAGTCCTCTGTGTGTGTGTGTGTGTACACTGAGACACTGCAAAGTCTCAGCAGTATTACATAAAGAGGCCAGATGTCTCAGTACTATTTCTAGACCACCAAGACAAGACTCGTAGGACAAGGTAGAAGAAATATGAAAGGTGTGGCCTAAAAGGAGATTCGACAGAAATCTGAAATCAGACACATTCGAATAATCAGTTAGCTAGTTTTATGTCTGCCAGCTCTATTTTAAAAAATTGTGATGGACAATGACTACGTGATGCAAAGGTTAGAATAGAACAGAACAGAATAGAATAGTTTTATCCTGATATCAGTATAATGCATACCCCGTTGTTATATGAATAGAGAATATGTATGTAACAGAAATAATACAACACTGTACCTGTACATAATGGGAAGATGTGCAAAATAAATTGTTAATAAAGTTATTTTGAGTGTGATTTAAGTGCACTGATCTTGTAAATGATACCATCAAAATATCTCCCTCACGCATACATTAATTTCAGTATTATTATTTTTAAATTACTTTGACAGGCCAACATAGACTTACCATTGTTACCATCCTGTTACACTCTCTTGGACTCCCAGCTGTCAGCAATGCCATTTTCAACAGTCGTTAAAGTCAAATGACTTCTGCTTAGCTTTAGCGGTTTCCATAGTAACATCTGCATCTGTGCCTTATGTAAATCTTAAAACAATTAACACAATTCAGAGCGATCTTGTTCCATGAGTAACAAGGCAGGACATTAGGTGTAGCTTGTCACCATTTTGGACATGCGTTCACATCACCACTTAACCATTAACGTGGATCTGACAGCTCATTTTTTCATTTTTTTTTTTTTTTAAAGAGGCAGAGACTGACAGCACAATTTGTATCCCAGTGGAGAAAAGTAAATATTGATTCAAGGGTGAATGAGCACCCAAGTACATACCAATGTAGTCGTTTGAATTTGGTTGCAGCCTGTGCTGTGAGTTGATGTGTAACTATTCTCAGAGATTTTATGGTCAGTCAGCTCTGAATCCAAGGCAGTGGCATGTACACTCAGGTCCACTACAAAGCAGCGTTGATCCTCGATCAAGATTAGGCTTAGGAAATTCCTGGATAAAACTGTATAAATCTGAATAAACTGAAATTTGTCTGAATAGACTGCTTACTTTATTTACATATACAGACTGTGATGTTGGGGTGTAGTATATTTTATTCAAACTGTAAAATACACTCCTAACAATGTTAACGGTCATCTCTCAACTGACATATGATGTCTTTTATTTTGTAAAATTTTTATCTTCTTTTAATGGATAGTGAAGAATGAAAACTAAACCGAATTGTGGTTCAAAGAACCACATCATGACCTTGTTTCTGGAGAAAAAGAATAAAGGAGTTCTGAATGAAATATGGCCTCAAAAGAAAAGCTACGGGCAAGGTCCTTGTGAGGAGCTTCTCTGTACAGAGACGTAAACTAGTTTGTTTGTCTGTAAATGAATTTCACCATCCAGAATTTTTTTTCTCTCAACCCGATATACATCAAAACTTCAGTATCCTCAAGGTGTACGTCTCCTTGAGCTTATGTTAAGTCAAAGTCCCCAAAAGGGGGGGGGGGGGGGGACGACCAGGAGTAAAGGTATCCACACACACACACACACACACACACACACACACACACACACACACACACACACATATATATCACATCACATCACAGAATGGTCATGTTTTCTGTGAAATCAGTACACAAGTGGGGGAAAAATAAAGTGCAAGTGTTTCAGGGGATTCCACTGGGAGCTTCGCTTGCGCTGTAAAATGCTGCCTGCGCAGAATCAAATAATCACTAAAATAATACGGTCAGCTGTTACAGCCCAGTACAAGAGTGCTTTAACGAACCATCATTCACACAGAAAGTCATAAACCAGCTCAGTCTGCTTTTACAGGGAATACAGACCCAACCGTGCTCAAACTGTCAGCTTTATGGTGATCGTGCTCTATTTCTCATCGCCCATTGTTAGATCTTCTATCCTTTAAAGGCCTTTAGAGCATTTAGAATGATAAATTGCATGCGTACACGCTGAAGGAATTTGCTAAAACATATTTTATGTTCGTTAAAAGAAGTTAAGTGAAAAGTTTCATCAACTTTTTACCTCAAGGCTATAGTTACTCTTACTGATCAAATGACAGAATTAGTTGCACTTCATCCCTAATAAGTCATTTGCTTCTTGCGCTCTGTCACGATTACTGTGTGGCAGGAACAAGCTCATGGATCATTAGCATTATGATAGGGTAAGACGACAAGGGGTTTTGGTGGTCCAGTGGGGAATGGGGCGATATCTTTATTTATATGCTTTGTTTTTCATACATCTGGCTAAAATGCATCTCGGCTCTCCTGCGGTATTTCGGAGGATCCATTTTAAAATGTGCCACATCTGCACAGTAAATAATCTGTATCTGAATTAGGAATGTGCCTTCTGCTGAATTTTAATATTCAAGAAGCCCCTGCCTGTATCTAAGGGAACGAAGCATGATACGGAGTGCTGGTGGTGGTATGTGGCCTAATGTAAAGCATGTGTTATTCCTCTTACACCACAGCAATTTGCCAGCATTAACAATATATATTTTTTTAATTTATGTATGTCATACATGTCAAAAAAAACTTTTCATTTATTTTTAATTACAGTTCAAGTTTAATTTACGTCTGTAATACTTGAACTTTATGAAAGTTTACAGAGTAAAAGAGCGAAAAAATGTCACTGGTTTAACTAATATGCCGTAGTGGGGCAGAATATTAATACTGTGTGAAATGATCCCGCTCAGATAATTCAATCTAGTAATTAGAAACTTTATTATAGCAATGAAATCATATTTTCATGAGAAACTTTATATTTTTAGGTAAACTATACGTAATATGTTTTTTAAATCTGACCGACCACATATTCCACTTTTTTCAGTGTACACTGTATTTATGACAAAAGATGTAGTAATAAGAGACTATTTTAGGCCATTGGTATATTAACTACTAAGGAAAGTGGCATTATTTTAAAAACGTGTTTTTTGGCAGGTTTTAATGGACCATTGGGTTGTTTTTATTATACAGACCTGGCAACACTGCCTCATCCAACTGAAACCTGCAAATTACTTGATGCAAGTTTGCAAAGTGAGAGTTTTTGTGAAAGCCACACAGTCTTCTACCAGCTCAGAAATCCCTTTGGTAACTTGTAACTCCACTAGACTTGAAGAAATGCATCTACCTTTCCCTATGCTGGGACATTTTGGGCTAGTTTCAAGTCTTTTTGTGTGGCGTTGTAAATAATAAAATGAGTAAATGCAGCAATTAATATATAAATGAGTCAACACTATATTGTGAAATTATTTAATTAATAAATAATGCTGAACTCATTATTAAAAATATATATTATAATCTGTTTGTTTTTATTTCATGACAGGTTTTATCTCAAAAGTCTTTTTTCTCCCCTCAAAAGTCTTTTATTCCATAATGCCAATAAATCCGCATGGCAAATAAATCAAAATGGAAGACCTCAGAGAGCTTGGAAATGTGATGCTTTCTTTAGCTGATCAAATAGGTAGACATGATTTAATACCTGATGCTTTCCTGACCTTCACTGAAAACGTGTTAGACATATTGTAAATTAGCTAGTAGGGCTAAGCTTCTGTCTTTCAAATGTTAAAATAAATAAATAAATAAATAAATAAAAAACAAGGACATATACATACATACATAAATACATACATACATACACATGCAGGACTGTGCAAAAGTTTTAGGCATCCTATTTTTTAGTACAAACTTTGTTATAGATTTTTTTATTTTTTATTTTATGACGTCTACATTATCAAGTCAGTACAAAAAACATTTTAGATTCCCAAACATTAGTTTTCTAGCACAAAATGAAATGTTATATAAAAATGTTTATATGTCATTAAAGAAAGCAGCGTATCATGTAAGAGACACTTTTCAGACAGTAAACACAATGAAGGCTGCTGGGTTTCACTGCAAAAATAAGAAGCGAGTGCGAAAATCAAAGTCTCCAGAAGAACTGTGTCTGGTTCTGCAAGATGCTCAATAAAACTTACCAGCTCATTTCCTTATAAAACTGCACACATTGTACCGAGAATACTATTTTTATTTTTTTGTCACACTGAATATTGGCTTTGTTTCATTTACTACTGTTAACTGCTCTTTATGATATATTTTTTTAATGTTGAAACATTTAATTTCATTATTTTGAGGGCAACTTTGCTCTACAGCATTTCTTTGCATGCGTCTAAAACTTTTGCACAGTACTGTATATACAGTGGGTATAGAAAAGAATCACCCCCTTTAAAATGATCACATTTTGTTGCTTTTCAGCCTGAAATGAAGACAGAAACAGTTTTTGTTTTATCCAGCTGTATTTACTCAGTGCAACTTATAACATCCAAGTGAAAGATATAACACCAACATGTCAGAAAAAAATAAAAAGAAAAGAGAAAAAAAAACACAATCACTGAGTTGGAAAAAGGATCACCCCCTTGCTTTAATTTGCCTTAATTATTTAATTACAGCCTTTAGTCTGTTGGGATATGTCTCTACTAACTTTGCACATCTAGACTTTGCAATATTTGCCCACTCTTCTTTGCAGAACTGCTCAAGTTCAGTTAAATTTGGTGGTGACCGTTTGTGGACTGCAGTCTTCAAGTCATTCCACAGATTTTCAATGGGGTTTAAGTCTGGGCTCTGACTAGGCCATGCAAGGACATTCACCTTTTTCTCCTTCAACCACTGTGTGGTCAGTTTTGCTGTGTGCTTTGGGTCATTGTCATGTTGGAAGGTAAACCTTCTTCCCATTGACAACTTTCTGGCAGAAGGCAGCAGATTTTCCTCAAGAATTTGACGGTATTTTGCCCCATCCATTTTCCTTCTATCCTGACAAGTGCTCCAGTCCCTGCTGCAGAGAAACACCCCCATAACAGGATATTACCACCTCCATGCTTTACTGTAGGAATGGTGTTATTTGGATGGTGAGCTGTATTGGATTTCCACCAGACATATCGTTTGGTGTTGAGGCCAAATAATTCAATTTTAGTCTCATCTGACCATAACACCTTTTTCCATGTGGCCTCAGAATCTTCAAGATGCGTTTTGGCAAAACTCAGTCATGGGTGTCTTTTTTTCTTGCAACCCTCCCATACAAGCCACATTTGTGGAGAATTTGTGATATTGTTGTCACATGCACACAATGACCACTCTGTCATAAATTCCTGCAACTGCTTCAGAGTTGCTGTAGGCCTCTTGGTAGCCTCTCTGACCAGTTTCCTCCTGGCTCTTTCATCCAGTTTGGAGTGACGTCCTGATCCAGGGAGGGTCTGTGTTGTACCAAATACCTTCCACTTCTTAATAATAGACTTCACTGTGCTTGTAGGCATTGAGAAAGCCTTTGAAATTTTTTTTTTATATCCATCTCCTTTCTTGTGCCTGTCCACAAACTTTATCCTGGAGATCTTTTGACAGTGCCCTGCCACCCATAGTTGATTGTTTGCTTCAGTTGCACTACAAAATGCTGCAGGAAAGCTCTTTTCATGCTGAGCCAATCAAAATGACCACAGCTGATCACAGCTGAAAGTCAAATGGCTTTGTGTGCCACTGAGAAGGTGATTAGCTAAACCTTATTGAGTTTACAAGTCATTTTAGGAGGGGGGGTGATCCTTTTTCCAACTCAGTGATTCTGTTTTTTTATTTATTTTGACATGTTGGTGTTATATGTTTCACTTGGATGTTATAAGTTGCACTGAGTAAATACAGCTGGATAAAACAAAAACTGTGTCTGTCTTCATTTCAGGCTGAAAAGCAACAAAATGTGATTATTTTAAAGGGGGGTGATTCTTTTCTATACCCACTGTATGTATGTATGTATGTACGCAGTATATCACAAAAGTGAGTACACCCCTCACATTTTTGTAAATATTTTATAATATCTTTTCATGGGACAACACTGAAGAAACAAAAGTGAGTACACCCCTAAGCGAAAATGTCCAAATTGGGCCCAATTAGCCATTTTCCCTCCCCGGTGTCATGTGACTCGTTAGTGTTACAAGGTCTCAGGTGTGAATGGGGAGCAGGTGTGTTAAGTTTGGTGTTATCACTCTCACATTCTCTCATACTGGTCACTGGAAGTTCAACATGGCACCTCATGGCAAAGAACTCAAAGCAGATCTAGAAGAACAAGAAGGTGGAGGAGTGCAAGGTCTCTAACATCTCCAACAGGACTCCACTGGCAACCTGTGAAGCTCTGGTGAACTCCATGCCCAACAGGGTTAAGGCAGTGCTGGAAAATAATGGTGGCCACACAAAATATTGACACTTTGGGCCCAATTTGGACATTTTCACTTAGGGGTGTACTCACTTTTGTTGCCAGCGGTTTAGACATTAATGGCTGTGTGTTGAGTTATTTTGAGGGGACAGCAAATTTACACTGTTATACAAGCTGTACACTCACTACTTTACATTGTAGCAAAGTGTCATTTCTTCAGTGTTGTCCCATGAAAAGATACAATAAAATATTTACAAAAATGTGAGGGGTGTACTCACTTTTGTGAGATACTGTATATATATATATATATATATATATATATATATATATATATATATATATATATATATATATATATATATATATATAAATAAAACGTTATATAAAAAGCAATACAAGGTTTTATTTTTGACTCCACATCATTTTATTGGTCATAATAAAATACACAGAATGGTATTAAGCGTCTGTCACCATATAGTCATTTTATTATCTATGTCATAGGCACATTTACTTCTGACTAAAATGACATTTCATAGTTTAGACATCGAAAATGAAATGTCAAAAGTATTTGCATTTTCATTTTGGCTGCCAATGTAAGCTGCCATTCATACAAATGCAACTGAATTTGAATTATGTTTGAAATAATGTGCACATGAGAAATGAAAATTGCAAATACACATGTGAATTAGCATTTTATAATTAGCATTTGGATTTGAATAAAGTCTAAAATATGCTGCCATACTCTTAGTTTACTTATTTATTTATGACAAAAAAAGATAAATAGTACATACAAGTTTTTTTTAAACTAATGAAATGCATCAATCAACGAAAACCTAATGTCTTAAGATCTTCAAGGAGGTAAAAACAGGTGTACCTGTATTCAGACTCGTGGATGGAGAAGAGAACTCCAGATGTGGATGCCTTCTGCTGGATGGAAGCCATGAATGTGAACTCATTTTTGTTCCTAAGCAACTCCAGTATATTTTCTGTGATTTGGGAGGGAACCTGAACTGTTCTCTGTGCATCTGCAAACAAAACGGGAACAATGGACAGGGCATGAAGACTAACGTGAGTCTAGAAGTCCATTAGCAGGAACTGTACTGATTTCAGAATTACATTATATTTCTCAAATGAGAAACCATCACTGATTCACAACAGCGTGTTCTTATTATGAATGCATCATACACGTATAAAATTGTGTACTGGGTCAGCATCAGGTGTGTGTTGCTAATAGAGGAGAATATATACACAGTATGCTGTCAGTTAAATTATACGTATGGCATATACAGTGGGGGGAAAAAAGTATTTGATCCCCTGCTGATTTTGTACGTTTGCCCACTGACAAAGAAATGATCAGTATATAATTTTAATGGTAGGTGTATTTCAACAGTGAGAGACAGAATAACAACAAAAAAATCCAGAAAAACGCATTTCAAAAAATTTATAAATTGATTTGCATTTTAATGAGGGAAATAAGTATTTGATCCCCTATCAATCAGCAAGATTTCTGGCTCCCAGGTGTCTTTTACACAGGTAACGAGCTGAGATTAGGAGCACTCTCTTAAAGGGACTCGCTTAAAGGGAATGCTCCTAATCTCAGTTTGTTACCTGTATAAAAGACACCTGTCCACAGAAGCAATCAATCAATCAGATTCCAAACTCTCCACCATGGCCAAGAACAAAGAGCTGTCCAAGGATGTCAGGGACAAGATTGTAGACCTACACAAGGCTGGAATGGGCTACAAGACCATGGCCAAGCAGCTTGGTGAGAAGGTGACAACAGTTGGTGCGATTATTCGCAAATGGAAAAAACTGTCAGTCTCCCTCGGTCTGGGGCTCCATGCAAGATCTCACCTCGTGGAGTTTCAATGATCATGAGAACGATGAGGAATCAGCCCAGAACTACACGGGAGGATCTTGTTAATGATCTCAAGGCAGCTGGGACCATAGTCACCAAGAAAACAATTGGTAACACACTACGCCGTGAAGAACTGAAATCCTGCACCGCCCGCAAGGTCCCCCTGCTCAAGAAAGCACATGTACAGGCTCGTCTGAAGTTTGCCTGAATGATTCAGAGGAGAACTGGGTGAAAGTGTTGTGGTCAGGTGTGGTCAGATCTCTTTGGCATCAACTCAACTCGCCGTGTTTGGAGCAGGAGGAATGCTGCCTATGACCCCAAGTCATAACACCATCCCCACCGTCAAACATAGAGGTGGGAACATTATGCTTTGGGGGTGTTTTTCTGCTAAGGGGACAGGACAACTGCACCGCATCAAAGGGACAATGGACGGGGTCATGTACCGTCAAATCTTGGGTGAGAACCTCCTTCCCTCAGCCAGGGCATTGAAAATGACCTTAATGGCTTGGAGAGGATCTGCAAAGAGGAGTGGGACAAAATCCCTCCTGAGATGTGTTCAAACCTGGTGACCAACTACAAGAAACGTCTGACCTCTGTGATTGCCAACAAGGGTTTTGCTACCAAGTACTAAGTCGAAGGGGTCAAATACTTATTTCACTCATTAAAATGCGAATCAATTTATAACTTTTTTGAAATGCGTTTTTGTGGATTTTTTTGTTGTTATTCTGTCTCTCACTGTTAAAATACACCTACCATTAAAATTATAGACTGATCATTTCTTTGTCAGTGGGCAAACGTACAAAATCAGCAGGGGATCAAATACTTTTTTCCCCCACTGATTGACATTTCCATAATAAGCTTTACATAAAGCTGTTCTAGGTGGTGGACTCAGACAGCAGTGCTGCACTCTCCATGCTGACTGCTCCTCTATCGAAGACTAATGGGACTAATTGGAAGCGGTGTTTGAGAAAGAACAGAGACAGAGAGAGAGAGAGACCCCCTCTGATAACTCTGCATACTAATCTTTTAGCTGCTTTATTCTCATCACAACACAAAACATCATGTTGTAAACCAACAGCTTGTCCCATTTAACCCAAATGTACGTAATTGACCAAGACATGTCTGGTGTCTAGAGTTCGCTTCTTTAATTTTATACTACACCTTGAAATGTAAAACAAGTTTATAGATTATAGTGAACTGCATGTTTAAGTCAATACAGCTTTGTCAAGTTGTTCAATATTTTAAACAGAATTGTTTATGTGTTTTATGACACAGTATGACCCCATCTAAAAAATGATCAAAGGGATGTTGCAATGCTACAAGGCAATTTCTAAGGCTCTGGGACTCCAGTGAACCACAGTGGGAGCCATTATCTCCAAATGGAGAAATCTTGGAACAATGGTGAATCTTCCCAGAAGTGGTCCAATGACTCAAAGTCACAAAGGATCCCAGACGAACATCTAAGGAACTGCAGGCATCAATCATCCACACATAAGGTCAGCGTTCATGATTCCACCATTAGAAAGAGCCTGGGTAAAAATGGTATCCGTGGCGAAAACCACTGCTAGCCAAGAAGAACATAAAGGCCTGTCTCACATTTGCAAAAAAAACCTTATACCAACAGACAGACTTATATCAACAGTGAAACATGGTGGTGGTAGTGTGATCATGTGGGGATGCGTTGCTGCTTCAGGGCTTGGATGAAAAGAAGAAGCCAAGAATTCTGCTCTGTATCAAAAAAATACGGAATGTGAATGTCTGGTCATCAGTTCGTGATCTGAAGCTTAAGTGCATTTGGGTTATGCAACGAGACAATGATCCCAAGCAGAAGAGCAATTCCACTTAAATGGCTCAAAAGAACGAAAAAATCTGGCTAATTATTAAACATTACAATTTCCCCCAAACTGCACTAAGTTACAGGATCTTCTCTCACTTAAACAACTCTCAGAATAAAGTGCTCTGTGACTGGAAAGAGGTAGAAATAACAATTAACTGAAAATGAGTTGCTTTATATAACAAAACAGATATCATTTTCCACTGTGTTTATAAGTTGACCTTTTTCTCTTTTTTTACTCGTCTCACAAAAGTCCAAAGATTACAAGCTTATGAACAAAAGTGAAGTGTACAAAACTCTTCCAAATATTAATAGGTGCAGTGGCTAATAACACTGGTTTACAAATTTTTGGAAATTACCTGCTTCAGAGATAAAATTTGCTAAATCCTACATACTTTGATAAGATGAATTGAAAAACAAATGATAAATTTGCTGGTTGGCTAATGTTTTCAAGATATTTAATGATACAGTTTTATTACAAATGTACAGGTTCATGTATATTTTTATAACAGTATCATAAATCTTACATTAGAAAGAATACTTATATTCTGAAGAGTGTTCAATTTCCAGGTCCTAACCTGTCAAAGATTAAACAAGAAATGTCTTATGACTTAAAGTGACTAAAACATCACATAAAACAACTAAGTTGCACATGTGTTACAACAATAATGTGGGGCCCAACTCTTGTCCTGATCCCCTATTTTGCATCCAAAATAAAGGTGGTATGCCTTTTTTTTTTACCACTGCAGTTATACTGCGCTTTTGTGACGGAAAGGTTACCTCACCACAAATATAACAGAAGTTATCTGCATTGTTTACACAGTTTCGAGGCATCTCTGCTTCCTGAGGTCAAAAATATGAGACAGTTCCATAGAAATATTAGGCACTCACAATTTCTCAAGCTGATACATGTGACTTGAGACACACAGATTAATGTGTGCCACCGCTCATGAAATGTATCTACATGCATGCATTTTGTCCACTTCTAAGACATGGATAACTGTGAATATGTCAAACAGAGCACGTTCTGTCAAAATTCTGGTCAAGATGAATGTATTCTAATGTGCAGACAGTGTTTTGAGGTAGAACTGGTAACTCAGAGACAAACATTTCAATCAATAGCCATTCTCTTGTTAATTTGCATAGAATTTCAAATTTTGACCCAATACTATATGTAAAAAACTATAGCCAATTAGCACTTTTGACTCGATTTTTCTTTATTAGTGACCCATATTAGGTAAAGTTTCACTACTTTTACTCCGGAAGCATTTTGCTTGTAGACCAGTGTAATCATATAACAAGTGTAACAAGTAGAATTAGTTACTGCCCCTTTAAGGCGGAACGCTCTCTCTTACTCCCTCACTGATGAGTGGGCAGTCTGTAGACGGAGTGCGAGCTGTGATCATCGCATGTATGCATGTAAAGCCTGGTTATATTTCTGTTGCTCTTTGCCCTGTTTAATTTATGTTCAGTAACACAGTTGTTAGTGGAGTGTTTTGCAAACTGCCCCATGTGTGCGGTGGATCGACAACGCTGATAATAAACCACTGTGAAATATCAGATACGTGAGTTTTGCTTACACCTGGCTACAACCATTCAGGATATCCGGCCTCTCTGTGTAAAGCGTCACACAAGGCACCTTTTCTTTGTTGCCAACATACTGTATGTATACTTGAGCATTAATAGCTAGTTTTTCTTCACAAACAGAAGCATCTCTGCCTCGTCACCTGATAATCGGTTTCTCCTTTCATCTATCACATGTCCAGCCAAGCTAAACAAGCCATCACTTTCAACATTTGTACATAGAGTAGAGAGGTATAGGCTCAAGCAAGTGGAGCAAGCGCAGGGAAACCATCTTTGTTGATCCTCCAGTAGGTCAATGGGTTTTCACATTTTTGCCTACGACATGTTTACATGCGGCTGTGGGCTGTGACGTTATTGCCTGTGCTGCTGGCAACGACAGCAATATATGCATGCTATTTGCATAATGATAAACTGAAGGCTATAAGCAGTACTTCCTCTACTTGTTAGTTACATTAGCTTTGCAACCATAGTGTATATCTAAAAAAGCAAACATCAGACACCAGATTGTTCCTGAACTGACTAACCCCTAATATTGATTGCCATACACTCCTCTATGCATTATCTTCCCCAGTGATTTCAGCCAATAAGAACATACAGTACTGGACTTGCTGAAATACAATACACAAACCATCTTCACATGCCCATCAATGTGTGAAATCTGGGGGTGGAAATCTAGAGGGCCAAACACAGCAGCTTTGATACACATGGGCTATTACAAGAGGATTTAAAAATAACCATGATTGTAAACTTTGCAGTCGCCACTATATGGTCATAGTCTGCATGCTTTTGTCATGAGCCTTTTTTGTGACAATAAGTGATGGTCATGGCAATTGTGCTAAATAATAAGTGAAAGTTACAAATGTATAACAAATAATAGCCAAGGTATTCGCATGACTATACTGTTTGCAAGAAATACTCACTGATCAACACATTCACTTCACACATACAGCAGCTGCACATAATACACACTTGTTTCTGAACTCGTTTCTATTGTCAGATCTCTTTTACACAATGCTTAAGGCAGTCTGGAGTGTAATGCCTCCTGTCTTACATAGCCTTTTATACACACAGATTTCAGTCGCGGAAGAAAAGCAAACTAACATTTTAGACTGTCATCTTTTTTTTCTAGTGTATTTGCAGCAGGAGATCATGAGAAATGTTATGGGTTTACGCAACACTTGTAGCTCCAATATTGCAACAGTAATTACACATTTTCATCAGCTAATGAGACATTAGACACAGCGCTTTGCAGTACTATTAACCATTTACACAAGTTGTTTAACATTTGTGATTGCACCTTCAAATGTTAATAAAACAGAAAACTTGTTGTTTGCATACATTATCACCTCTCTGAGACAGTACAACCACCTTTGGCATCAATTACAGCTGCAAGTCCTCTTGGATACATCTCTATCAGCTAGATGTTTTTGCTTTTAATTTAGGCAAAATTGCTCAATCAGATTGAGGTCTGGGCTTTGACTGGGCTATTCTCGTACTTGGTTTTGAGCCATTCTGGTATAGCTTTGACAGTGTGCTTATGGTCATTGTCCAATTAGAAGGTGAACATCTGCCCCAATCTTAAGTCTCTTGCAGACTGTAATAGGTTTTTCTTCTAGGATTGATCTGTAATTAGGTCCATCCATATAAGCACCACAGTGCGTCACTGTAGGGATGGTGGCATCAGGATTATGAGCAGTATTGGGTTTTTCCAAACATACTGCAGAGCTTTGTCCAAAAGTCAGACAGTTCAATGTTTGTCTCATCAGACCAGAAAACCTTGTTCCACAAGTCTCCAGCATGCCTTTTGGCAAGCTGGCAAGGTTTTCCGCTTGCCACTCTTCCATAAAGCCCAGTTTTGTGGAGTGTCTGGCCTATGGTTGTTCTGTAAACAGCTTCTCCAATCTCTACCTATCCCCCTCATCTATTCTACATTTCAGCACTTAGCTATGGCGCATAAGCTCTAAAATGGCCATGGGCATTCATGAGAAAAACAGCCCATGTCAAATCACAAAAAAGCTTTGGACAGGAAAATTGGTATCAGGACACAATACTGCTGATAAATGTTGACAAACAGGATGATGCCTCAAGCAACATGGATGACCTAATCCATAAAAAAGTAACAGTGATAAAAATAATAAGCAGCCCTCTTGGTTAGCACTGCTAAAACACCCAACTGCTTTGCCCAGAGTTCTGACAGATGTGGAAACCGCAGAATCTTCATGCAAGAATGAAAGCAGCTTACTGTTGCATGGAGGTGTGTGTGCATGCAAATGTGAAAGGAGACCTCAGGCAAGATCAAGAAGTGCTCGTAAAACTAAATGTTGGAATGTGGCAATTACAGAGTGATTTGAATGCAATTTCAATGCTAATATGAGAAAGGTAAAACCTGCAAGCTTAAAGTGTGTTTAAGCTATAGCATGGGATTATGAAGTTTCCAGGATAATGGTTTTAAAAGCTAATGCATTTCAGAGTTGTCTACTTAAATAAAAGCATGATGTGTGACCTCTGTAACTGTCAGTTCAACTACAAGAGGTGTGATCTCTCTGCCTACAAGTTCAAATACAGGAGGTGTGGCCTCTCTGGCTATGAGTTCAAATGAAGGATGTATGGTTTGAAGGGTGAACTGGCATGTCGGTTCTAGAGAAGGTATGGCCTCAGTGAGTTCAAATAAAGAAGGTGTGGCTCTGTAACTGTCTGTGAGTTCAAATAAAGGAGGTGTGGCCTCTGTAACTGTCAGTTCAAATACAGGAGGTGCGGCCTCTAACTAACTGCAACTGTGCGGTTTTGTGCTTCAAAAGGAGACGGTGATATTGTTTAAAATCAATCGGGTCAACTTCTATGATGTGCAGTATATAATTATAGTCTTACACCTCATTAGGGTATCATAGAGCATTAACCTATCCAAACTGCATAGTTATTAGTAGGGTTGTCAAAAGTACAGGTACTTCGGTAACAACTCGGTACCAAAAAATTTTTAAAAGTTGACGGTACCAGATTTTCACAAGTACCGGTAGTACAGAGTATCGGTTCAACCCAGTACTGATGTGCTGTCTGATAGGTAGTCAGTCGGGAACTTTTCATAGGTGCACCGTGCAGTTATGGTAGCGGTTGCATTATGGATGTTGTAGCATCGTTTAATTCAAGTGTAGGACTGCACAAAAACATCCTTGTTTTTGTTAACTTAATGGTTAGCATACGTGCGTGTAAAGCTAATATGGTGAAGTGTCCTTATTACCCATTTAATTCTTTTAAAAACATCCACGCCCCGCTGGCAGACCGCCACATTGTTAACTGTGTATGGTATGTACACAGCTGCTGTGTTTATGTAGGTACTCATGCGATATATCTTTGGAAAGCTAAGATTCTTATGCTCCGATTGATATAAACCAACACTTACAAAACTGAGGCAACTCACATTATGAAGCCTCATAATAGTCCACTGATCCATAACATCCAGACAAAAACAGTCTTGTTACACTGGCAAAGGTCCAAACGATCCAATTAAGTAAAAAATATTTAGTCCAAAACACAGCAATAAATACGTACAGACTATTGCTGAGTCATTTCAAATTATAGGCAGATGAGCCTAACCTTTCACATTTTCTCTGTTATAACTCCGGTTCACTTTCAGCACTTCAGTTTAAAAGTCTGTGCGTAAAGACGCCTAACGAGTGGCAAGTGTTTCGTTTCAGAAACTTTTTACATAGTTTATATTTTTTGCTTGTAATTTATTTAGTTATTCTTTATTTGAAGGGGAAAAAAACTGAAGGCCAAAACTTAAATTAAAACAAATGTATATGTATATTTCAAGTGTTTCTGAAAAATGCCTTATTTTAATATTTAACTTTATAAATGAGAAGTGTGTTGTTCAATTATGGCATATTTTTGTGTTTTGCATGCTTGTAATTTATTTGTTTATTTATTTTTATACCTTTAATTACTTGTGGGAAACAAAACTTGAAACACTTTTAAATACTTGAAGTATACAGAATGGCATTAAAAATTTTTAAAACATTTTATACTGATATTTAACGTTATTCATAAAATAGAGTGTTGTTCAATTAGCATGTTTTTGTGTTTTGCTTTGGTACCGAAATTGGAATTTTAAAAAAATTACCGTGGAATTTTACTGGTATTGGTAGCAACTACTGAAATTTTGGTACCGTGACAAGCCTAGTTATTAGTAATCCATGTTCTGATTTTCATTCTTTCAGAAGTAGCTGCTTTAAAATTCATGTGCCCCTTTTTAACTTCGAGCGCCTGCTCAAATCCTCCATGTTTAAGCTGCTCTGACATTGCCTCTGTCTCATGCTAGCAACTGTAGACCATCTTACTGCCTAATGTGGAGGTGTGATGAATCAGTTGCTGTCTTATGTATGCATGCATGAACTTCCACCAGATTGAACCCGACAGCTCAGACTAAAGTATTGGGCAACTAGCAGAAATACCTTCTTTCACAGTATTTTTCCTCCACACATAGGATAAAAAAAAAAAAAAATCTTACTCTCTGTAGCTTTTGCATCAGAATAACATTCTTGTAATTAACACTAATGAACTTATAATGCTACATTGCTTTAAAATGCTACACTGATTTTTTTTTTAAAAAGGACACAATTTTGCAATGTATAAATGAATAGAAATAATAAGAAATAATTAAAAATAAGATAAGAAATAAGATATATGAAATATGTACAGGAATGTACAAAAAACGATGTTGCGTGTAGTAATGATGCAAAGTGCAGTGTGCGGAGTGTCAATGGAGTGCAGAGTGACTGTAGAGTCTATATGGAGTCCTAAGGGATCTTTATGGAGGACATGTCCATGTTGAGGAGTCTGATGGCCTGGGGGAAGAAGCTCCTTCTGAGCCTCTCCATTTTAGCCATCAGACTACGGAAGCGCTCACCTAATTGCAGAAGGCTGAACAGATAGTTACCGAGGTGGGTGGAGTCCCTGATGATTTTAGCAGCTCTTACTTACTGCATTGCCTGGTGTAGAGGTCATGCAGAGAGGGGAGAGCAGACCTGGAGAGGCACCACTCTCTGCAGGGCTTTGCGGTCCTGGATAGAGCAGTTACCGTACCACGCTGAGATGCACCGAGTCAGTAAACTTTCTATAGACCCAGTATATAAAGTTTCGGGATCGCTGGGGAGACCCTGAACCCTTGTCTGGGTTTGATCACCTGATCTTTAGTGTGATGCATCCAGGTCAGGTCCACAGAGATGTACTCCAAGGTATCTGAAGCTGCTCACTCCTTTCCACGGGGGTCCCGCCAATCTTGATTGGGGTGTAGTTCCTCTGCTGTCTCTTCCTGAAGTCCACAACCAGCTCCTTGGTTTTACTGATGTTCAGGGAGACACTGTTAGCCTAGCACCCAGCTACGAGTTTCTCCACCTCGTCAAGGTAGGCGGCCTCGTCATTGTTGGAGATGAGGCCCATAACCACGGTGTTGTCAGCAAACTTGATGATAGAGGTGGAGTTGTGAGATGACACACAGTTGTGTGTAGAGAGAGTAGAGTAGGGGCCTCAGGACACAACTTTTTGGAGCTCAGGGTGATGGTGTTCGAGGTAAACTGGCCCACTGGATTTGCCTCCGAAGGCACTGATTGTACTCAGCCCGTGCCACATGCATCGAGAGTCACTGAGTTGGAAATGAGACTCCACCCACTCCTTGTACCAGAGTTTAGCAGCACGTCGGAGAGCATAGCATGCCACTTTGTATTCGTTCATAGTCCTCAACACGAGCCCTGCGCATTCGCCGTGGCTCGGATCATATTATCCACCCATGGTTTCGGTTTTGAGAAAGTCCTTATTGTGACTGTGTGTTGTATCCTCAATTAGCATGCTAACAAAGCTAATAGCTACAGTGGGTATAGAAAAGAATCACCCCCCTTTAAAATAATCACATTTTGTTGCTTTTCAGCCTGAAATGAAGACAGACACAGTTTTTGTTGTATCCAGCTGTATTTACTCAGTGCAACTTATAACATCCAAGTGAAAGATATAACACCAACATGTCAGAAAAAAAACACAAAAAAAACAGAATCACAGAGTTGGAAAAAGGATCACCCCCCTCCTAAAAATGACTTGTAAACTCAATAAGGTGTATCTAATCACCTTCTCAATGGCACACAAAGCCATTTGACTTTCAGCTGTGATCAGCTAAATAAAGTTATAAAGTTGTGGACAGGCACAAGTCAGGAGATGGATACAAAAAAAAAAATTTCAAAGGCTTTATCAATGCCTAGAAGCACAGTGAAGTCTATTATTAAGAAGTGGAAGGTATTTGGTACAACACAGACCCTCCCTGGATCAGGACATCGCTCCAAACTGGATGAAAGAGCCAGGAGGAAACTGGTCAGAGAGGCTACAAAGAGGCCTACAGCAACTCTGAAGCAGTTGCAGGAATTAATGACAAAGAGTGGTCATTGTGTGCATGTGACAACAATATCACAAATTCTCCACAAATGTGGCTTGTATGGGAGGGTTGCAAGAAAAAAGACACCCGCGACTGAGCTTTGCCGAAATGCATCTTGAAGATTCTGAGGCCACATGGAAAAAGGTGTTATGGTCAGATGAATTATTTGGCCTCAACACCAAACGATATGTCTGGCGGAAATCCAATACAGCTCACCATCCAAATAACACCATTCCTACAGTAAAGCATGGAGGTGGTAATATCCTCTTATGGGGGTGTTTCTCTGCAGCAGGGACTGGAGCACTTGTCAGGATAGAAGGAAAATGGATGGGGCAAAATACCAGTCAAATTCTTGAGGAAAATCTTCTGCCCTCTGCCAGAAAGTTGTCAATGGGAAGAAGGTTTACCTTCCAACATCACAATGACCCAAAGCACACAGCAAAACTGACCACACAGTGGTTGAAGGAGAAAAAGGTGAATGTCCTTGCTTGGCCTAGTCAGAGCCCAGACTTAAACCCCACTGAAAATCTGTGGAATGACTTGAAGACTGTAGTCCACAAACGGTCACCATCAAATTTAACTGAACTTGAGCAGTTCTGCAAAGAAGAGTGGGCAAATATTGCAAAGTCTAGATGTGCAAAGTTAGTAGAGACATATCCCAACAGACTAAAGGCTGGAATTAAAAAATAAGGCAAATTAAAGCAAGGGGCTGATCCTTTTTCCAACTCAGTGATTCTGGTTTTTTATTTATTTTGACATGTTGGTGTTATATCTTTCAGTTGGATGTTATAAGCTGCACTGAGTAAATACAGCTGGATAAAACATGTGTCCATCTTCATTTCAGGCTGAAAAGCAACAAAACGTGATTATTTTAAAGGGGGGTGATTCTTTTCTATGCCCACTGTATGCACTTAGGAATCATCCGGCCTAGGATATAGGGAGGCCTTGGCTGATCCAAGGGCAAAGTCAAGGCAGGAAGGGGTAACAGAGAGAGCTCGCAGATCTCCTACTTGCTTGAGAGGTGTCAGGGCTAGCAGAAGAGCTACCTTTAGAGCCAGAAGCTTCTCTGAGGCTGCCTCTCTGACTCATTCTCACAAAGAGGTGAGGGACAGAAAAGTAAAGAGATGTATATTGTCTTTTCTGAAAAATAGAGAGGAATTGAAGAGTTTTTAGGAGCGTTCACTCAGACAACCGACATGCGGTCTTTCGCTGAAGATAATAAGGCGTGGTTCACAGTTGCCGTTTTTATATCCCGTGACACGCTTAATTGCCACATCACCTGACCACGACAGGCCTATAGGCAGGCCGTGACTTTACACAGACTTCAGCTATCAGTCGCGCGCGGAGGCATGAAGCTCACTCAACGTTAAGTTCCCTTAGAAAGGGAACTCACTATGTCTTATGCTCAAAGTCTCCATGAAATGGTTTCTTAGCTGTGATATGGTTCTGTATGTTGATGTATTTCCTTCTGTAACAGGAAGTCAGAGTAATGGTGTGTTGAAGTACTTGACTGATTTACACAACAGCTAATAGCATTCAATAGATCTGAATCTAAACAAATCGGACAGCATCATAGCAAGCTAGCTACATATGAATAACAGTGAAGAGTTTAACGAGAGCCTTTTACTTATCCTGATTATTGGAGAAGCCCCAACGGTGTATAAAGACGCTATTGCATTCTTGCTCAGTCTGAGGAAGCGACATTTTGGTCAAACAACTACAAGAAGCGCCTGTCACATAACTGCAACTTCATACAAATCACAGCCAAACGAGCACCAGCAAACAATGTTCACTGCTAACAATCTGCTACTGTGCTAATACGCTGTTACTGTAGCGGAAGACCCACCTCCAGGAGGCAGGACATATACCTTCTAGAGGAATTAATGGGGCGATCACAAAGTTTTTCTCAATTCACAAAGATGGGAGCTCTGGACTACCAGGTCTACTCACAGGCGCTATCCCACTACTGATCAGTACGGGGGCTTTGACCTGCTTGGTTCCCGCCCTGGGCCTGAGAACCCCTCCTTAGGTGACCTGGTAGTCCAGAGCTCCCTTCAGAACACCATATCAACACCGATCTTAGTGCTGACACCAGATCGACGTAGTAGCCCAGCACCCCTAAGCTCAAGAAATCCACCAGCCTCGGCTTCCCAGTGACATCACCGCACCCGGCTCGGTCCTCCTTTCCACCAACCAGGGCTTGACCACGCCCCTGCTTCCACAGTGACAAACTGTAAAATTAAAACCAGTACGAAAAGCTTTAAAACATCAAGTTTGATTTCAGGGGCACTCTAATATATTTGCTCTATATACAGTAGGATAAGTGAGAGCACAAACACCATGGACTCATATTGTAATCCAAAACAAGATCTAAATGAAGGCTTTTTTCTAATTTTGAGAATTTTTTTTTTACTACGATTAGAATACTAATAAATAGTAATAAATAGTAATTAGTACTAATAAATGTGCTATTTCACTACATCCCCTCCTTCCAAACTTTCAAGAATTTGTTTGCATTTTGCAACCAGAAGAGCGGTCATGTTCTGCCCTTCACAAGGCACAATGTACATGGTTTCAACAAATAGATTAGAATAAATAGGGGGAAGGGGAAGGCCTATCTATGCTTTCATAGCATTTTCAATTCATTATGGAGGCAAAAGGGGGCTGCAAAGTTAGCAAATTTGCTCCTTTAAGTGATTTCACCCTCATCTAATCAAGTTACTGATAATGATTCGGGCTCAGCAGGAGTGCAAAAGTTCTTGACTCATTCACAGTTTTATTAACCACACATCACACATAACTTTGTAGGCGAATGTTCCAGTCATCATCACTGTGGTGTATACATCATTACAGTGGCTTCTGCTGAGACACTGATTACTAATCCCATTCTTTTATTAAACCCACCAAACTATTACACAGCCAATAAAATAGGACATTAAACTGTCTAACATGCTGAAGAAGCTTGGCAGTGGAGGTTTAAATGACAGATCGAGCATGTGCATGAGGCTTGGCTTCTCTTCAGTGAAACAGTGCTGTCTGCCTGCAGCTGAAACATTCTGTATATTACACACACTGTGATGGGACAGAAATAAAGACTGAGGAATGCAATAAAACTAATAAAGAACATGACATTCTGTTGCGTCATAAACAGCCGTTTGATATTTCTGACAAACGTCATAATTAGGTTATATAGGTTATATTATATAGGTTATATTATATAGGTTATAATCTTCCAGGATGAGGAAATTTGAAATAGATCTATTGTTGATATGTTATGCTTTTAAAGGCAAAGACTGGCAATACTTTAATACAGAAAGCAGCACTTATAGAGCAAGATATAGGTGTATCTGTACTAAAAAAAATAGTCTGAGGAATGGGTTTTTTTTTTTTTTTTCCCCAACTCATGCGGGAGGTCAGACATGAAGCTCATTTCCAAGAACTCCATTAAAAGTATTAAAGTACAGTGGATAATGGGATACCAAGAGTTTCCATTTTACACCAAGCAAAGTTTAATTCACAGGTTTAGTAAATATACCATGCAAATGTCTGCACTGACAGGTTTTTAGAAACAACCATCGCCACTGATCACAAAGTTAATTATTCCGATTAGATATTTTCTACACTCTGTAGCAGATACACCGAAGCACATGCTTCTGCAGTAGGACTAACTGCTGAATTATTGAACTGACATTCAGCAAATCTGACACTTGGTCTGGCAGATAATATTTGTTTATTATTTCTCTGTATTATTTCTGTCACGCATGAACATGTGCACTGTATTAAAAGCATTCAAAAACAGTGTTAGTCAACAGTCAACTACTGCATAACACAGTGCCACTATTCCACATCATTTGCTGTGATCCATGACCATAGATGCTATACTAAATGACCGCACACATCTTTAGCATGGCTAGTCTACAAAAGAAAAGAAAAAGACAAACAGCAACGAAAAGCAAAACTGTGAATGAATTTTAAAAGTGACCCAAACATCCGCTTCCTATGAGAAGGTAAAAATTTGTAATAAACAAATGTTACAGACTGAAAATTCCCAATATAACTGACTAAATGTATGAAATGAAAGAATGGTGGTGAGTCATGGCTGCATATGCCTTGGCACCCTAATATGATAAAAGTTTTACGTTAAATACCAGTTATTTTTTATTAGAATTTAGGCTGTTGCAGTACAAATGGGCCAGTACGTCAGTAAGTCAATACTTTTATTCACAAATGCAGATAACCTACTGGGAACATGTAGTTACCACAGTCTGCTACAGTAATGTAATGAATTTAATACATATTCATATTGTTCCTTACAAAATTGCTCAAAGAAACATGAGTGAGAATTAAGAGCTTAAGGGTGAAAAGAAATTTGATTCCAAAAAATGTGCAGCCCTAGCGTTGCCACAAACATGAGTGATGGTATTTGATTGACACATTAAATACTCCCCCTCCCATCACCCCATTTTTCACCACTCCTAACAGTTAACTAAATATTCATTAACTGTAATGGATATTTCAATATTAAAATAAGGCAGAAGGCACATCCCTGGTGTAGACAAAGAGTTCAGGTCAGGTGTGTCTGAATGAGTATGGTTAGCTCATTAAATGCCTATAATGGGGGGGGGGGGGGGGGGGGGGAAGGGATGTCTTTTGAGAACTTGCCTTTTACAAATATTTGAGATCAAAGCTAATATTTAATGATTAAATGTGTAATAGATTTACAAGAGCATAGAGAACAATCACATGGCCAGTGCAGTAAGTAGGCACAACCATGGCAGACAGAAACACCTCCTAGTAACCGACGTTTTGCAGTTTGGTCAACGTGAGATAACAATCGCAGCCGTATGAAAGCAGGCTAAGCGCCATCTCAAGTCTGCTTTAAACAATATTCTAGCACTTCTTCTAAACAAATTAGTGAGCAGCAAGTTATATAGGGTTGGACAATTATCAGAGTATGAATTTATCATATACTGCAGGTCCATCCCTAATTATAATGTATTGCCACAACTCATATAGATTAGGTTTTCCACCTGTGTTTCCAACTTCTTCTATAGCTGCATCTCCTGCATTCCTCTCTTCCACGCTGTTGTAACTGAACCTGACAGAATCAAATCACAAAAAGAGGCTGCCAAGCCTGCAGGAGTGCTGTAATACCTTCTGCACAACCTGCAATCTGAAAGTGGTGATTTATAAAGTTCCATCACAGGTTGCTGTTTGGCCAAGGGGCTAAATGTCAAACAGGAATAAAATGGCAGATCCATATGGCCTCTGCTGCAGGATAATATAGTTACAGCCTTCATCCACAATATTAAATGATTACTCAATGTTCGCTAGAACCTAGTGAAGCCAATTTGCAGGGCATTTTTGGACTCAACCCCTTCAGTTTCTCATAGGCACTCTTGCACACTCATAATATACACATAAAAAGTGATTCCAAAATGCTAAACTAATCAACAAACAAATAATATGCTTTGGAGAATTAGATTTTTTTTTTTTTTAAATAGCCCTGACTTTGAAATGCCCATACATAGTATTAGCAAAGTAAGACTTTTTGTTAACACAAACTGAATTTTACTTCTTATACTCACTATAAAAGTGCACTATATATTGGAAACCCCCTGGATATATTAGGTAAAACAAATAAAATAAAAAAAACAAATAATAACCACATAAAAAATAACAGCCCTCTGAGTGCATATTTACATTTGGCAGAGTAAATGCATTTAATTGTAAAACTTGAGTTTACACTGCTGTTGTTATCAAAGTGACAGTTATACCGGAGTCAGCACCGGACTCAATTTCCCAGAGAACAGGGCTGACATTCAGCTACACCTCCTGTCACTCACATCCATTGTCACGTTTACAGCCACCCGATTACTGATCATGCACACCTGAGTTTAATCACGTGTTTAAGTATTTCACAGCACTCACTCACTGAAGTATCGCCCTGCATCTATTTGCCAGACATACTGAGCCTTTGTTTACTGTGCATGCTTTTCTGGTTTTTGATCCTGTTCTCGTTGCCTGGATTTGTGATGTTGGTTTTTGTTTTGCCCATTTGCTGATCGCCTGACTCTATGCCTGAAGTTTTTTGCTTCAAATTTTGGAATTGTCTGCCTGCCTTTCAAATAAAGCGTTCCCCTGCAACCGCTTCCATCTCTGCCACCTGACAGTATACTTTGCCTTCTACATGGAGTAAGCAGTTGTGCCAGATTGGTAGCAGGTGCTAGCGGCTCAAGGCAGTCTCGTTGGGGAACAACAACAGCAGCAGCTAGCCATGATCAAGCAAGACTCATGCAAATCAACATACTGAACATACATACTCCCACTGGAAATTTGATTGACCAAACCCTCATCATAAATCTCAAATTGAGGGCCAAGCCACTGCCAACCCCTCTCCAAATTCAAGCACTAGATGTAGGACCCATTGGGGGAGGTTCCGTCATGCATTGGACTCTCCCCATAATGCTCCAAGTCAGCCTGCTGAATGAAACTAATATTGGCAACCAAGAACTCCTTGCAGTGAAGTTGGCACTGGAAGAATTGCATCACTGGCTAGAGGGGGTGGTGCAGTCCTTCACCATTTTCACTGATCACAAGAACCTCATATCTCAAGACAGCCAAAAGGCTGAATTCACGCCAAGCACGCTGGGCCCTCTTTTTCAGCAGGTTCCATTTCACTCTGTTCTACCATCCTGGTTCAAAAAACACCAAAGCACATCTGTCACATATGTTACCCGTTCCCCTCTAGGAATCCAAAGTATTTTATCCTGCCTCACTCTTCTTTCATGGAAGCACTAACTTGGGACATTGACTTAGAGCTAGCTCTAACGCCACTCCACAAGGTGCCGACAGCACACCCTGCAGGCAAGGCATATATGCCTGCTGCCCAGGGAAGCATTCCCTGGCACATTCCGCCCCTGCTATGGGACACCCAGGGTCCAAAAAACCCAACAACTCCTCCACACATTTATATTTATGAATATAAACTAAACCTTGTTAGATATAATTACCCTTAAAGCAAGCATCAATCATCATAATTTTCTTTATCAACCATATTAATGATAATGTTTAATGATGAAAATATAGTAATATTTAGTGATACATTGGCATTGTAGAAAAATTATGGGGGGGAAAAAGCTTATTGTAAATGGTCTGCACTTATATAGCTTCTTTTAACCGAAGGACACTTCGGCACATGGAGTCATGCGGGCCGGAAATCTAACCACCAACCCTACAATTAGTGGACAACCTGAGCCACAGCTGCCCCCATTATTGTGCACATTGCTCGCTTTCAAATAAAGACCAATATTACATTAAATGACCTGCATAGTCATTGCAAAAATTAAAAAAAAAAAATTACCTAAAATGAATAATTAAAGATATATAAGCAGGTCAGTGTCAGAATAACAGATTTTAAACCTTCATATATGAATATAAATTAGACCCTGTCTGATCCAATTTGCCTTAAGGCACCTGCATGCCTATTTTTGTAGCACTGTAGCAGGATGCTGGAAAATACAGAAGGGAGGAACATAAAAGAGGTAGAGATCACTGCTAGAGCTGCCATGTTCTATCAAAGAGCATGTCCAAGATGTGAAATCTTCATGACAGACACGAAATGTTTGTACAGTCATGTAGTCATATTTATAAGATCCTATGGCATGCAAAGCCTCGACAGCTTTTCTGTGGCAAAATAATAGCAATCTAAGCAAATTCCAAGTCGTCATTTTGACTTGTTTTGATTTTTTTTCCCCCTCTGCAACAAAATGGCATTTAAAGTAACTACAGTCAGTGAACATTTCTTCAGCTATAACAGAACAAGCCATAACTACGTATTAATCATTCACTAACAAAATATTCCTGCACAACATAAAATAAGTTTTCCTCCAGTTTTTAAGGTCATGAATCTTTTACTGGGCCTCGTTTCATTAAAATACATGGTGTTTGTGAATATGAATACATTTTATTTTCTTTTTTAATAAAAATATGATGAAATGTAGTACAAGGTCCTACAGTTCTGTTCACTAGACTGGAGTTCCAAGAAAATTACTAATGGTTGCTTTGATTGAAGCTAGAATGTTGCAGGGCTCAGAGTGGTGCAACAGAAAAGCGTTTCATCCGGAGAGTCAGAGTTTGAATCCTGATGATGCCACAGCCATCCGTGGCCGGTAGTCCAAGAGAAATTGGCCATGGGCGTCTGTGAATTCATGTACAGTGAGGGAAAAAAAGTATTTGATCCCCTGCTGATTTTGTACGTTTTCCCACTGACAAAGAAATGATCAGTCTATAATTTTAATGGTAGGTGTATTTTAACAGTGAGAGACAGAATAACAACAAAAAAATCCAGAAAAACACATTTCAAAAAAGTTATAAATTGATTTGCATTTTAATGAGTGAAATAAGTATTTGACCCCTTCGACTTAGTACTTGGTGGCAAAACCCTCGTTGGCAATCACAGAGGTCAGACGTTTCTTGTAGTTGGCCACCAGGTTTGCACACATCTCAGGAGGGATTTTGTCCCACTCCTCTTTGCAGATCCTCTCCAAGTCATTAAGGTCATTTTCAATGCCCTGGCTGAGGGAAGGAGGTTCTCACCCAACATTTGACGGTACATGGCCCCATCCATCGTCCCTTTGATGTGGTGCAGTTGTCCTTTCCCCTTAGCAGAAAAACACCCCCAAAGCATAATGTTCCCACCTCCATGTTTGACGGTGGGGATGGTGTTCTTGGGGTCATAGGCAGCATTCCTCCTCCTCCAAACACAGCGAGTTGAGTTGATACCAAAGAGCTCAATTTTGGTCTCACCTGACCACAACACTTTCATCCAGTTCTCCTCTGAATCATTCAGGCAAACTTCAGATGGGCCTGTACATGTGCTTTCTTGAGCAGGGGGACCTTGCGGGCGCTGCAGGATTTCAGTCCTTCACGGCGTAGTGTGTTACCAATTGTTTTCTTGGTGACTATGGTCCCAGCTGCCTTGAGATCATTAACAAGATCCTCCCGTGTAGTTCTGGGCTGATTCCTCACCGTTCTCATGATCACTGAAACTCCACGAGGTGAGATCTTGCATGGAGCCCCAGACCGAGGGAGACTGACAGTTATTTTGTGTTTCTTCCATTTGTGAATGGAACATTGTAATAAAATTGTAATAAATACCAGAACAGTGATTTCAGTACTTGAATACTGTCACCTCAAAACAGTAATCCAGGTATTCAAATACCCAGAACCTCACAATGTTCAAAACAAATACTATACTATGGCAAAAAGGATGCTTTACCAGTTTTCAAGCCTGAACACTCATTATCTGTTTATTAAAAACACAACAATTATGGGGGAAAAAATACATCCACACATTAATTGAATTCATTCAATTTAATTGAGAAATTACATTTTTCCCCCTATACTAGTTTGACTATTTTGAATTACTAAATAAGTTCGACAGAAACAGAAACATCTACTCAAGGCAGAAACTTTAATGGTAACTCAGTCATCATCTTGAACACTCAAGATGATCTTGAACTATACTTTTCTTTTGTCACTGGGATCTTTTGTGCCTTTAGTGTATCTTTTATTATAAGCTTACCTTTATTAGGTGGACGAAGTGTACCTTTATAATATTACTCTAAAGATAATTAATGTGGTTCTTAAGGGCCTGTTATGTACCATAAATCATTTTAAATGTACTCTGCACATTCTCATTAGAATGTAACAGATAAAATTAATGTACCCTTGATTTTTTTTAACAGTTTTGTAATGCTTTTGGGTTGTTCAGCTTCCTGAGGTTGTATTTTGGTCGTGCAATGCACAAAATCAAATCCTGCATCAAAGAGTGAGGCGTCCTTACTTCAGCTCAACATCAGTCTTTATCATGCTTGTTCAAATTTACATGGAAACTTACAAACGGCTATCTGGGAGCATTAATATTTGCATTTTCTAATCCATTAAAAAGTGATGAACAAGAATAACGAGTCACTCTAGAATATTATAATGAAGATGAAGTTTACTGGGTTGTGCTGATAGCAATTGCACTTCTGCAAAAAGACTATAAGGCAGCATTTTTATGAGTAGAGTTAGAAAAGCTAGACCAACATATAGGGGATATCACTGTTAAACATGTTCATCATAACGAAATCGTATACAGGACAGTTAGCTAACCTGTCAGCTTTTAAATTCTCTGTGAATGTCGGGATGCTTCTCAACAAAGAGATTTTGCCATGTTCGAGGTGTTTTTTTTTGGATCACCCCGGTCATCTGCAAGCTGTGGGTGTGAAAGGAACCCAGGTGGATGCGCCTTAGGCATTATTTATCATGTTATGTACTATGTGTTGTTTGCGTCACTGCACACTCTTGATTGGCAGCATGTGTAATGTGAGTCGGACAAGGAAAACAACATCACCATATTGAAATAAAGAACAGAAAGTACTGAAAGTTCTGGGATGAAACCGTTTTTCATGCTATAGAATCGAAATGTTCAATTGATTGTGCAACCCTAATTCCTAGTTACCAATTAATTACTAATAAATTACCTAGTTGCTAATTCCGTACCCAACACATTCCTCTCAGCTATTAGTATCATTAGTATAGCTTTCCCCTGTACCTTTTCTCTCAATGACAGGACACAAGTTTGAGAAATCACAACAGCAGCAAAGATTTCCCCAACAGCTCATTTCTGAGTTTGAAAACATGAATAGCTCCAGACAGTAGCCAATACATTTGAGGCTGCATGGTTTCTAGAAGGTTCATAGAGGGACAGACCATTCAAGTTTCCCCCAAATTCCAAAATTTTCAGATTTTGTGCGAATCCATGCAATCCATCATGTGTTCCAGCTGTGAGTACACCAAACTACGCCATACTAGGATAGATTGGCATGTGGCGGCCATATTGTTTACAAATGTCAAAATGATTCTGAAAATTATTGAGATTCAGATTCTGTTTGGAATTTGGTCACCAATATTGTGAAGATATGCCAAAAATCCTAGGAGTAGTTCATAAAAGTATGTTTTGCATATTATGCAAATTAGCTCAAAATACAAGTGGGCAGAGCTTAACGGTTTGTGAGGCTTTCGTTTTTGTGGGAGAACCCAATGATTCAGGCAAATAAATATAAATATATATATATATATATATATATATATATATATATATATATATATATATATATATATATTGTAGTACGACTTAGTGTTCATGAGATATGGTGAGATAAGAGGAAGGAGAAGAGGTAAAGGAGTATGATGAAATAAGAGGAAGAGGAGGACGGTGAAAAGGAGAAAGAGGACAACACAGGAGCAGAAAGGCAAAGGAGTGGAAGATAAGGGGAATGATGAAGAAGGGGAAGAGGAGGAAGACAACAAAGACAGGAAAGAGTAGGAGGACAACAAAAGAGAAAGAGGATGATGTATAAGAGGATGAAAAAGAAGAAAGGGACAGGACAACAAAGGACAGGACAACATAGAAGAGGAAGAGGATGACAAAGAAGAAGAGAAAGAGGAGGAGGATGACAAAGAAGAAATAGAGGATGATGAAGAGGAAGATGACAAAGAACATGAAGAGGAGGAGGAAGACAAAGAAAAAGAAGACGCCTAGCAAAATCACAAAGACACAAGTTATTCTAATTTGTTCTACTGCTTTTTTTAAAAAAAAAGAAATAAACATCTATTACTGAGTTATTGCTTTACACATGATTTTCACGAGTGCAAAGTACTGAATATGAATTATAATGAATAATTAGTCTCAGTTTGTGCCTTAAAAAGGCCAGCAGTGCCATTATCAAGACAAAACAGTCCAATATGGATGGGAAACCTTTTTTTATGAACCAGTTAAATGTGTTTTATGTGACACGCATTTGAAACATACACAAACATGCGTAGTGAAAAAAGGAAAAAAAAAAAAAAAAAAAAACACACAAAACTAACAATATTCAAATAAAAGTCAGTTTAGCATATAATACCCCTAAAAAAACTTGTACAAGATTTTTATACATATTTGCACACTCACCGTCCACGGCACTTTAAGTGTAACACCTGTATACCTGCTCTTTTATGCAGTTATCTAAATCAGCCAATCATGTGCCAGCAGCACAATGCAGAAAATTATGCAGGTACAGGTTGTAACGCCTCAGCACAAGCAGCATCATATAATTCACACAATTATAACCAGAAGAAATAAAACAATGGGCCTTCTCAGCCAGAGAACCCACAAGAAACTCTGGACCAAAATGTCTCCACTCAGGGAGCCATAAAATCAGGAATCCACACCCAGACACCCAGGAGCCACTTAAATCCAGCGTGTGCATCTGCCTTATCTCAACCAACACGGCAAGCGTTAAAGGCCTCCCTAACCCAGGGCTGAACCCTCTCGACCACAGAAACTGCTCTCAAATGCAGTGATTTAGGCCTTTTGGGGCCAGACCAGTAAGGCCAATAAATTCTGGAAGAAAGGAGAGACCTTTTCGCTCAGTCACGAAGCTTATACATTCCACAATTCCACACAAGGACTCACACATTCCACAATCGGCGCCTACCAGGAGCAACGACTGTGGGAATTAATACATCTGTGAACAACTGCAATCACCTATGTCCTACCATGTGTTGTTCTATTTTCTTCATGTGTATCACCATTAAATTGCCACTAATTATTCCATTTAATCATGTATTAGTGTAGTAGCCCTAGGAGGATCATTGTGTTTTAAATATTAGTAATGTACTTTAAGTATAGTCAAACATGTCTTGTTTGGTATGTATGTGTTCACTGAGATTTCCTAAATCATAAGAGTAAGGAAATTTGTGTAGATTGTTCTGATATGTACATGCAAGTTTCAGGACAAAGTTTAATAATCCACTCATCATTGAAGAGTGTCATCCACATGGACAAGGGGCTGATTAGCATAATAGGTGGAGAATCTGGCTAACACCCCGCCCAAAGACAATCTTGATTGGAGGAAGCACTCTGGGCTGGACTAGCCCAGGAAGTGTTAAAATCCTAAGAACACAAGTTCTGAAGGTCGTCACTTGCTTCGCTCTCTCTCGTATCTCTTGCTTCTTGGCACGTTTCGAAGGACGGGGTCGGTGGAGGGTCTCCAGAGCCAATCAACGTCAGGGAGATCAGATCACGTTTACCTCGGCCTGGGGACCCAGCGAGAGCCGCCGCCTGCTTTTCAAGCCTCCCGCCTTCATTCCACTCAGCATTCCGATTGGTCTTCCGAGACGCCTCTCACCGACCAGACCGCCGACGACACCACGACGTAACGAGGAAATCCCTTCAACACAGCTAAGGCAAGCGCAATACCCCAGAATCTAGCTAATCTGGTGTCTATAATAAGTTGAGCCCTTCTAAAGGAAGTGAAGATAACTTAATAAGCTGATGGTTCGTTCAGATCATGGTCTGTGAAATAGCATGCAACGCTAGAGACTCGGAACTTCATTCACTCTTCATTATCACCCGTTTATGTATGTGTGTGTGTGTGTGTGTGTGTTTATATATTAGATTAGTTTCTGTGTCATAGAATAGTTCAATAAAGTCTCGTCTGTTAAATATACGTGTTCTTATTGCTTACAAGTGTCTATTGCCTTGAATTACGATTCTGCTACATGCTCTTAAAATAATATTTCACTATGTTTAGGATATTATTGCCGGTGGCCACGGAGGTAATATCTAATGCATAATTAATGAATACACTAGTTTCAACTTATCGCTGGACGAATAGTTGATCAGTAATACTAAATTAGTCAAATTTCCCCTTTCGAGCTGGTCTGTTAATCTCTCCTACATCTTGGGAGGAGAATAAAGATAGCTCAATTTAACAACTAATTTTTACTTACGTTCATTCTTAAAGCTGATTCATTACAAGGTCAAGAGCCTCAGTTAATGTTCACATCAAGCATCGGAATGGGGAAAAATTGTGATCTCAGTGACTTGGCATTGTGATCTCAGTGGCATTGTTGTTGGTACCAGATGGGCTGGTTTGAGTATTTTAGAAACTGCTGATCTCTTAGGATTTTTACACACAACTGTCTCTAGAACATACACAGAATGGACTGAAAAACAAAAAACACTGAGTGAGCAACAGTTCTGTGGGTGGAAATACCTTGTTGATAAAAGAAGTCGGGGGGGGGGTGATGACAGTTTAAAAAAGAAAAAAATTAAAGAAAATTTTTTTTAAAAAGACTCATTGCACAAGCATTGGACATAGACAATAACAATTTGGAATGTCCAGAAAATGAAAGAAACCTCTGGTGTTCTAACGACAAGACATCTAGCAGGTTGGCCACAGAATACAACAGCAATTGATGACATATGGTAAACACTGCAAGGTGTGAAGAAAAACTCACAAAAATGAATAAAATAAAGTTAATGACCTCAACAACCTTCACAGGGCAGGGGTGAAGGTATCACAATCCACCGTTTCGAAGAAGACTTCAAGAGCAGAAATACAGAAGCCATACCACAGGATGTAAATAACTCACCAGCAGTAAGAATCAGAAGGACAGGTTGGAATTCGCAAAGAAATACAGAGATGAGCCACAAAAGTTCTGGAACCAAGATTAACCTCTAAAAAAGACGTGTGTGGAGAAAGAAAGGATCTGCTCGTGATCCAAAACATAGAAGCTCATCTGTGAAACATGGTGGAGGAGGTGTCATGGCTTGGTCTTTCATGGCTGCTTCTTGAATGGGCTCAATAATATTTATTGATGATGTAGCAGCAGAATGAATTCATGTGTCTATAGAAACATTCTGAATGAAATGCATCCAATGTAATTGGGAGGAACGTCATCATGCAGCAAGACAATGACCCAAAATACACTGCCAACAGTGGAAGGTTTTAGTCTGGCCAAGGCAATCACCAGACCTTAACACATTGAGCAGCATTTCACCTCCTGAAGAGGAGACTTGAAGAGGAGACCCCCCCCCCATTCATGCAACAAGCTGCACCACAAGCATGGAGAAGCATCACAAAAGAACAATGCAGAAGAAAAAAAAAAACATTATTTTTCACAAACATTACAGAACAGTGAAATTCTATTCTTCGCATAGCCCAGCTTGTTATAAAGTTGGGGTCAGAACACAGGGTCAGCTATTATATGGCACCCAACAATGGCAGCCTGGTGGGGGTTGAACCCCCAACCTTCTGATCAGTAACTTAGAGCTTTAACTGCAGTTCCACCATTGCCCACACAGTTTGATGATGTCAGTGGGTCACTGGCTTGATGCAGTTACTGCAAGCAAGGGATACGCAGTCAAACATTAAGTGTTATTTACTTTCATTTACTTTAAGACAATCTGATCCAACACTTTTGCTTACTGGGTGGTCTGCCACCAAAGATGTCATGTTGTTTAACACATCTAGATGAAAATAACAGGAAATGAAAGCTGAAATTCTGATCCATCATATCACATTCATCTTTTGATCTAAAACTCAAATGTCTTCAGTGTATAGCAAAAACAATAAAATTGGCCTTGCTGTTTGAAAACATTTAGAGGGGACTCTATCTATCTATCTATCTATCTATCTGACAAATATTAAAAATATCATATCAGTCATGTGAACATTAAACAACTGTTAAAAGGATTACAATGCAATTATAATGTGCTTTTTTTTAAAAACTGTTTACTGCACATTACTGCAGAATCACTTAAAAATCCACGACCCAGTTGAGTTTGAAATGGTAGAAATGCTTGTTTTCATGTCTTTTAAAGGCTTCTGGTTCTGGGTGATTAAATAAGCTTGTGATTTAAAAAAAAATATTAATTAATTTATTTATTTAAAAAAAAAAAAAAAAAAAAAAACTATATCACACAAGCCTAGCCTAATGAATTATGCAGATTACCTGATGTTTTGTAAACAATATTTGTCCTCAGTAATACTGCATTAATATCAAGATATACTTGTTTTTTAAGTCTTTATTTGTATGTTTCTCCCATCTGGTTCTGTTCTTTATATAAACTTGAACTCACAAATGAGCATGCAGGTGAAACGAGCCAGAAAATACTGAGCTATATTTAGTGCAAATCAGGCCTGATGAATGGTACTGCCTTAAGACGTGCATCAGTATGATAATATCCTGAATATACAGTTTGTGCCTTATCTCAAGGCAATTAATCCAACATCCCCATTTACATGTAAAGCAGTTTCTCTCATTAAAAACACATCTTGCTTGGAATATTTCAATATTCTGGGTAAGTACAACCCAAATATTCATACCAGGTTTTCTTGTGCTCTTCTATTGAAAAGTATGAAGAACTCTAATTAGTAACTAGACTGAAATCCATTATTAATAAGTGTAATTAAACTTCTTACTCTATCACAAGACATATCACAGTCTATCACAGTAAGAAGCACTGTGTTTACGCAAAGTTCTTATTTGAATCCTTGCAAATAGTCGTCACAAAAACCTAAAGGATGATGATGATTGGGAAAGTGTATATAGATACTGCAACCACAAACAAGAGTCACTCAAAGAGAAAACAGCATAATTTTGGGCCATAGTAGTAGTATTATGGTATAGCTTAAAATTAGCACGATATCTGTAGATCACCATATAATGTGATGACCCTTTAGCTTTACAAGAACCGCATTTATAAACATTTTTGGCATTTTTTTGTTGGTTCCCTATTTCGGGACACTGATCAATGCTTTATTGGTGGTTAAAAAATAAATAGTGGGTTCCAGTGTGGCACAACAGAAAAGCGTTTACCCTATCGTCAGGAAATTGCAGTCCCAGCAATGTCACAGCTATCCGTGGCCGAGTGCCAAGGGAGCCAAATTAACTCTGTTGTCTGGAAGCAGAAGGGGCGTTCTCTCTCTCCTCCATCAATCACAGTGACACTAGCCAATTGTGGCCGTCTGTAAGCTTAAGCATGCACTTGTTCTGCTCTGTACCGAAAAGACCAACACGCATTACATAATACAGTTTCATGATCACGTTATAGCGGTTAAAAACAGCTCTTCAGTAGCTTTCATACAACCCCAAAGGCCACAGAAATCTGCCATTATGTTTCAGTAGATCATTTTCAAAGTCCCCAGGTAGACGCTTTGTTTATACCAAGTCCAGAGCCTTACTTGTTATTTTGTAGATACATACATCAGTATGTTCTAATAACTGGTGTTAGAAGTCATTAAAAGCTAATGGGTTAGTGACAATATAGCTATTATAATTACGGTTAGATTCAGTTCTGCCATAGGGCATGGACTTTTTCGAACAATACGAATGATTTTTGCCACCACTTTGGAGGAGAGAGTGCACAAATGAAAACTTGCTGAAATCGAGAAAAGGAAAGTGATTTCCAAGTGATGACTGACATCACACTGTGTGATCACTGTCACACATAACCAAGACACTGTTTTGTATTGCATTCTGTGTGGATTACTTGCAATGTGTTGTTTTCTCATGCAAAAAAATGTTCCATACCGGTATAACTATAAGAACAACAGTTGAAAAACAGGGCATAAAGGGTCACACTGGACTTCATTTAACAAGAAGTGAAGCTAACCCCACTTGTGCCAACCCTGGAGACTGAGATTCTCTCCCGTGCACACAAAGCCATCAAACTCGGTGGCCTCAATCCAGTCCCCAAGAGCGCAAAAAAAAAAAAGAAAAAAGAAAAAAAACCACTGCTCATTTTTTATTTATGGATCCAGCTGTAGAGGCTCTGACAGCAGTCAACCTTTCAGAAATCAGAGGAGAATATGAGTCCTGAAGTTTTCAATTAGCCACAAATGATTTTTCTGTGTACTTTCACCATTGTATTCATCACAACTGACCAGAACACTACAGAAAAGACAATTAACAGCTCAAGACATTCCTGCTAAAAGAAAACCATACCATAAAGGTCAACCATACCCTGAAAATATACAGTAGTGTACAGTTGTGATCACAGGAGAAAAAAAAAATATTTTAAACTTCAAAAACCACCCCTATTAGGTTTATATTTAACTGCTTTGTTTGGCTTTTTAAGGAAATCGCATGATTTCTCCAAATGGAACTGCCATAGCACTTCCCTTAGAAATTTACAAAATAAATAGATCTATACTTTTTGAAAAGGTCATCTCCCTCCATTAATGTGTTGTTACAACCACAAGGCTACTGAATATCCACAAGGTGTATATAAATATCTTTTGAATATTGATCCGAGATATCCTGAAATATCACATGACCGAATATGCACTGATGTGGGACAATGGTGTTGGAAATGCCCTGTATTAGTGCTTGAATACTGAGCCAAGTAAAGCAGTTCTGGGTAGTGTTCTGAATGACAGGTGTATGACTAATTCTTGGTAGTGAAGTTACACTTTTGGACATACAGTATGTAATGGCAGGTGTTGTCTAAAATGTCACTAAGACTGGAAAGCAGTCTAAAGAAGAACAGAAATTAAATTAATATTAAAGGATTCGTAAAAGGGTCCATGACTTATAGGAATGCAAAAACTGCAGATCTACCATATGTATGTGTTTTAAAAAAAAAAAAAAAAATTTAAAAAAAAGTTAAACTATATACACACACACACAACTGTCTCTTTCTCGTTTTATTAGAACCTTTACAGTACAGATTTCTTCAAACCCAAATATAATTCAAAAGGTTACTTTTAGACACAAGAAGCTAAAAAAAAAGATGCTTTTATTAAAGGAGTAAGCCCAGTCAATCTGTCCATCAAAGCAAACCTCCCTGCAGTGAAAGGAACCAATCGATAAAAGGCAATTTCCGAGTTTACAGGGTAACTAAATCTCTGTTCAATAAAAAGCAATCAATTAAACAAGAGGAGCCCACACTCCAATTAACAATGAATTAACCACCCAGTGAAATATGCAGCCGTGACACAATTAAACACATTAAGGTGTCATAATCTGCAGTAAGCAATTAGTGAACAACAGTGCAGCAACAAACAATGAGCAGAAATCCTCCTGATGTTAAACGCTGCCTATTGTCACTGTGGATTAAAGTCACAGAGAAGCCAGTGTTGGACCTTTGGCCATAATATACAGGGGTGGACAATTCACTAGGCTGGGCATCTGGGACAAGCAAATTGTGTGACTGGTTTAAAGATTAAGATTTTGAAACATAGCAGCAATCACTAGCATTAGTGTCTAGTCAGCTTTTATTAAAAATTCTTTTGCTTAATTACCCATTACAAGGTCAGGAATGCTTGCAAAACTGAAGTTGGGACTGTAAACAAATGTAATGTCTTATCAGCTGTATCAAAGTTCATTACAAAATGTAAATAAAATTATATAAACTACACATGCATATACTTGCGGTGAAAAGCAGCATAGATACTTCGTGTATTATTGTACAGTGAAGCTAAGACGCATCAAAGAAACATGATTTGTTGTTCTGCTCCAAAGTCAGACAGCAGGTTATTAAGGTCCGTATGGGATACAAAAAGGAAACACATTTTACGAGCTGCAACACACTTTCTTTTTGTTGAGCATAAAGCTACCTCCACTACGGTTTCTGACTGACATTTAAATCGTCCGACTTGACAGCCACCGATACTATGGTCAAATCATCCTAAGCCTAACACAGGGGTATAAATCAAGTGAGCTCATTAGAATAGTAGGCCACATCCAGACAGTTCTCAGATCAGCTGGTGTTTTAACAGAATTACATTTCTGTCATGTTCATTTTTTTCATCAAACATTGCTGGATGTTTAATAGATCACTCAAGTTAGACATCATAATATCATTTTTACCTTAGGCTTGCTTTCACTGAGCAACATTTTTGGTGGAGTTATTTGTGAGCTATGTGTATTGCCGAGCCAGTTGCAGTGCACGCATACACCTCCATTGTACCACAAGATCAGATGGGTCACAAAAGTTATAGCGTTGTCATAGCACCCAGGACTACTAAAAATCTGCCTGCTTTAAGTGTTTAAGCATTAGCTGAAAAAATCAGCCATCAATTCACAAGATCTGGTTATGCAGTCTAGACAACGCATGTTAAAACGGAGCACTAGCCAATCCTATATGTGGCCATTAAAAAAAATGAAACGTGATGATTCACTCGATAGCAAAAATTCTGCACCAGATTTCCAGAAACAGCTGGTGTCCAACAATTAAGACTGATAAGACAATCAGATCTTTTCACCCAACAGATGGTGTGATTGTTTCACACCAGTGAAGATGTTTGTTTCCCTATAGGAAAAACTTCAGTAGCGCTGTTACTGAGACACGTGCGTGCTCAGCAAAACATATAGTAAATATATTCAGCATTCATGCATACATCCAGTTTACATCAGTAATCATCCATTTGAAGAATATATTCAGCAATATTCATTATGCATTAGCAAAAAATAAATTAAGACTAAAAATATTATGTATTTTCAGGATGGTATTTAGACATAATAGGTTTTCGATAGATAGATAGATAGACAGACAGATAGACAGACAGACTTTTCCTTTCGGCTGTTCCCTATAGGGGTCGCCACAGCGAATCATCTGCCTCCATCTAGCCCTATCCCCTGCATCCTCTTCTCTCAGACCGACTACCTTCATGTCCTCCTTCACTACATCCATAAACCTCCTCTTTGGTCTTCCTCTCGACCTCCTGCCTGGCAGCTCTAACCTCAGCATCCTTTTACCGATATATTCACTCTCCCTCCTCTGAACATGTCCAAACCATCTCAACCTGGCCTCTCTAACTTTGTCTCCAAAACATCTCACATGCGCTGTCCCTCTGATGTACTCATTCCTGATCCTATCCATCCTCGTCACTCCCAAAGAGAACCTCAACATCTTCAGCTCTGCTACCTCTAACTCTTCCTCCTGTCTGTTCCTCAGTACAACTGTCTCCAAACCATACAACATCGCTGGTCTCACTACTGTCCTGTACACCTTTCCATTCATTCTTGCTGGTACTCTTTTATCACACAACAGACCTGACACTTTTCTCCACTCGTTCCAACCTGCCTGCACACGCTTCTTCACCTCTTTTCCACACTCCCCGTTGCTCTGGACTGTTGACCCTAAGTACTTAAAATCCTGCACCGTCTTTATCTCTTCTCCCTGTAACCTCACTGTTCCACTTGGATCCCTCTCATTCACACACATGTATTCTGTCTTGCTGCGACTAACCTTCATTCCTCTTCTCTCCAGAGCAAACCTCCACCTCTCTAGAGTTTCCTCCACCTGCTCCCTGCTCTCACTACAGATCACAATGTCATCCGCAAACATCATAGTCCATGGAGATTCCTGTCTGACCTCATCTGTCAGCCTGTCCATCACCACCGCAAACAAGAAGGGGCTCAGAGCCGATCCTTGATGCAGTCCCACCTTCACCGTGAACTCCTCTGTCACACCAACCGCACACCTTACCATTGTCCTACTGCTCTCATACATATCCTGCACCACTCTAACATACTTCTCTGCCACTCCAGACCTCCTCATACAATACCACAGCTCCTCTCTTGGCACCCTGTCATACGCTTTCTCTAAATTTACAAAGACACAATGCAGCTCTTTCTGACCCTCTCTGTACTTCTCCATCAACATTCTCAAAGCAAATATTGCATCTGTAGTGCTCTTTCTTGGCATGAAACCATACTGCTGCTCACAAATGCTCACTTCTCCCCTTAGCCTTGCTTCCACTACTCTTTCCCACAACTTCATTGTATGGCTCATCAGCTTAATACCTCTGTAGTTTCCACAACTCTGCACATCTCCCTTGTTCTTAAAAATTGGCACCAAAACACTTCTCCTCCATTCCTCAGGCATCCTCTCACTCTCTAAGACCTCGTTGAACAGCCTAGTTAAAAACTCTACTGCCATCTCCATTAGACACTTCCATACCTCCACTGGTATGTCATCAGGACCAACCGCCTTTCCTCTCTTCATCCTCTTCAAAGCTCTCCTAACTTCACCCTTGCTAATCCTTTCTACTTCCTGCTCAACAATATTTGCCTCTACTACTCTTCTCTCTCTGTCATTTTCCTCATTCATCAGTTCCTCAAAGTACTCCTTAGATCTTTCCCTCACCCTCCTGTCACCTGTCAACACATTTCCATCTCTATCTTTAATCACTCTAACCTGCTGCACATCCTTACCATCTCTATCCCTCTGCCTCGCCAACCGATACAAATCCCTCTCACCTTCCTTACTATCTAACCTTGTATACATGTCCTCATAAGCTTTCTGTTTGGCCTTTGCCACCTCTATCTTAACCTCACACTGCATCTCCCTATATTCCTGTCTACTTTCCTCCGTCCTCTCACTGTCCCACTTCTTCCTAGCTAACCTCTTCCTCTGGATACTCTCCTGAACTTCCTCATTCCACCACCAAGTCTCCTTGCCTTCTTTCCTCCTTCCAGAAGACACACCTAGCACCTTCCTACCTGTCTCCCTGATCACTTTGGCTGTAGTAGTCCAGTCATCTGGAAGCACGTCCTGACCACCTAAAGCCTGTCTCAACTCCTCCCTGAAAACCACACAGCACTCTTCCTTTTCCAACTTCCACCACTTTGTCTTATGCTCTGCCTTTGCTCTCTTCATCTTCTCACCACCAGAGTCATCTTACACACCACCATGCTATGCTGTCTAGCTACACTCTCTCCTACCACTACTTTGCAATCGCTAATCTCCATCAGATTACAGTGTCTACATAAGATATAGTCCACCTGTGTGCTCCTGCCACCACTCTTATATGTCACCCTGTGTTCCTGCCTCTTCTGAAAGTACGTGTTCACCACAGCCATCTCCATACTTTTAGCAAAGTCTACCAACCTCTGTCCTTCTGGGTTCCTTACCTGAAGACCAAACCTGCCCATCACTTCCTCATCCCCACTATTCCCTTCACCAACATGTCCATTAAAGTCTGCCCCATCACCACTCTCTCACCTCTCTGCATCACTTCCTCAAGCTCGCTCCAGAATCTGTCTTTCTCCTCTTGCTCACAACCTACTTGTGGAGCGTAAGCACTAACAACATTCAACATCACACCTTCAATTTCCAGCTTCAGACTCATCAACCTATCTGACACTCTCTTTACCTCCAGAACGTTCTTCACAAACTCCTCCTTCAGGACCACTCCTACTCCATTTCTCTTCCTGTCCACACCATGATAAAACAGTTTAAACCCTGCTCCAATGCTTCTAGCCTTGCTCCCTTTCCACCTGGTCTCCTGGACACACAGAATGTCGACTTTCCTCCTCTGCATCATATCTACCAGCTCTCTGCCTTTACCTGTCATCGTACCAACATTCAAAGTTGCAAAAATGCCTTTCCTCTTCTCTCTCTGCCTACGGACACGCCTTCCTCCTCTAACACACCTTCCTCCTTTCCTTCTTCGACCAACAGTAGCCCAATTTCCACCAGTGCCCTGTAGGTCAACGGCACCGATGGCGATCGTTGTTAACCCGGGCCCCGACCGATCCGGTATGGAAGTCATGTTAGTGATTCGCATATTGAATTTGGCAAAAGTTTTACGTCGGATGCCCTTCCTGACACAACCCTCTCTATTTATCCGGGCTTGGGACCGGCACAAAAAGTACACTGGCTTGTGACCTCCTGTGGCTAGATTATAGATAGATAGATAGATAGACAGATATTTATTTATTTATTTATTTATTTATATCTATATCTCTATCTATCTATCTATCTATCTATCTATCTATCTATCTATCTATCTATCTATATATATATCTCTATCTATATCTATATATATATCTATGTACAGCTGTGCCCAAAAGTTTTGAGAATGACACAAATATTAATTTTCACAAAGTCTGCTGCTTCAGTGTTTTTAGATCTTTTTGTCAGATGTTACTAACTGTTACTGAAGTATAATCACAAGCATTTCATAAGTGTCAATGGCTTTTATTGACAATTACATGAAGTTTATGCAAAGAGTCAATATTTGCAGTGTTGACCCTTCTTTTTCAAGACCTCTGCAATTCACCCTGGCATGCTGTCAATCAACTTCTGGGCCACATCCTGACTGATGGCAGCCCATTCTTGCATAATCAATGCTTGGGGTTTGTCAGAGTTTGTGGGTTTTTGTTTGTCCACCCGCCTCTTGAGGATTGACCACAAATTCTCAATGGGATTAAGGTCTGGGGAGTTTCCTGGCCATGGACCCAAAATGTCGATGTTTTGTTCCCCGAGCCACTTCGTTATCACTTTTGCCTTGTGGCAAGGTGCCCCATCATGCTGGAAAAGGCATTGTTCGTCACCAAACTGTTCTTGGATGGTTGGGAGAAGTTGCTCTCTGAGGATGTTTTTGTACCATTCTTTATTCATGGCTGTGTTCTTAGGCAAAATTGTGAGTGAGCCCACTCCCTTGGCTGAGAAGCAACCCCACACATGAGTGGTCTCAGGATGCTTTACTTTCGGCATGACACTGGACTGATGGTAGCGCTCACCTTTTCTTCTCCAGACAAGCTTTTTTCCAGATGCCCCAAACAATTGGAAAGGGGATTCATCAGAGAAAATGACATTACCCCTGTCCTCAGCAGTCCAATCCCTGTACTTTTTGCAGAATAGCAGTCTGTCCCTGATGTTTTTCCTGGAGAGAAGTGGCTTCTTTGCTGCCCTTCTTGACACCAGGCCATCCTCCAAAAGTCTTTGCCTTACTGTGAGTGCAGACGCACTCACACCTGCCTGCTGCCATTCCTGAGGAAGCTCTGCACTGGTGGTGCCCCGATCCCGCAGCTGAATCAACTTTAGGAGACAGTTCTGGTGCTTGCTGGACTTTCTTGGGCGCCCTGAAGCCTTCTTCACAACAGTTGAACCTCTCTCCTTGAAGGTCTTGATGATCTGATAAATGGTTGATTTAGGTGCAATCTTACTAGCAGCAATATCCTTGCCCGTGAATCCCTTTTTGTGCAAAGCAATGATGGCTGCATGTGTTTCCTTGCAGGTAACCATAGTTAACAGAGGAAGAACAATAATTTCAAGCACCACCCTCCTTTTAAAGCTTCCAGTCTGTTATTCTAACTCAGTCAGCATGACAGAGTGATCTCCAGCCTTGTCCTCATTAACATTCTCACCTGTGTTAATGAGAGAATCACTGACATGATGTCAGCTGGTCCTTTTGTAGAAGGGCTGAAATGCAGTGGACATGTTTTTTTGGGATTAAGTTCATTTTCATGGCAAAGAGGGACTTTGAAATTAATTGCAATTCACCTGATCACTCTTCATAACATTCTGGAGTATATGCAAATTGCCATCATAAAAACTGAGGCAGCAGACTTTGTAAAAATTTATATTTGTGTCATTCTCAAAACTTTTGGCCACGGCTGTATAATATATATATATATATATATATATATATATATATATATATATATATATATATATATATATATATATATATATATACACACACACACACACACACACACACATACATACAGTGGGGGAAAAAAGTATTTGATCCCCTGCTGATTTTGTACGTTTGCCCACTAACAAAGAAATGATCAGTATATAATTTTAATGGTAGGTGTATTTTAACAGTGAGAGACAGAATAACAACAAAAAATCCAAAAAAAAGTTATAATTTTTTTTTATTTTAATGAGTGAAATATCCCCTATTAATCAGCAAGATTTCTGGCTCCCAGGTGTCTTTTATACAGGTAATGAGCTGAGATTAGGAGCACTCTCTTAAAGGGACTGCTCCTAATCTCAGTTTGTTACCTGTAAAAAGACACCTGTCCACAGAAGCAATCAATCAATCAGATTCCAAACTCTCCACCATGGCCAAGAACAAAGAGCTGTCCAAGGATGTCAGGGACAAGATTGTAGACCTACACAAGGCTGGAATGGGCTACAAGACCATGGCCAAGCAGCTTGGTGAGAAGGTGACAACAGTTGGTGCGATTATTCACAAATGGAAGAAACTGTCAGTCTCCCTCGGTCTGGGGCTCCATGCAAGATCTCACCTCGTGGAGTTTCAATGATCATGAGAACGGTGAGGAATCAGCCCAGAACTACACGGGAGGATCTTGTTAATGATCTCAAGGCAGCTGGGACCATGGTCACCAAGAAAACAATTGGTAACACACTACACCGTGAAGGACTGAAATCCTGCAGCGCCCGCAAGGTCCCCCTGCTCAAGAAAGCACATGTACAGGCCCGTCTGAAGTTTGCCTGAATGATTCAGAGGAGAACTGGGTGAAAGTGTTGTGGTCAGGTGTGGTCAGATCTCTCTGGCATTAACTCAATTCGCCGTGTTTGGAGGAGGAGGAATGCTGCCTATGACCCCAAGTCATAACACCATCCCCACTGTCAAACATGGAGGTGGGAACATTATGCTTTGGGGGTGTTTTTCTGCTAAGGGGACAGGACAACTGCACCGCATCAAAGGGACGATGGACGGGGCCATGTACCGTCAAATCTTGGGTGAGAACCTCCTTCCCTCAGCCAGGGCACTGAAAATGACCTTAATGACTTGGAGAGGATCTGCAAAGAGGAGTGGGACAAAATCCCTCCTGAGATGTGTGCAAACCTGGTGGCCAACTACAAGAAACGTCTGACCTCTGTGATTGCCAACAAGGGTTTTGCCACCAAGTACTAAGTCGAAGGGGTCAAATACTTATTTCACTCATTAAAATGCAAATCAATTTATAACTTGTTTGAAATGCGTTTTTCTGGATTTTTTTGTTGTTATTCTGTCTCTCACTGTTAAAATACACCTACCATTAAAATTATAGACTGATCATTTCTTTGTCAGTGGGCAAATGTACAAAATCAGCAGGGGATCAAATACTTTTTTCCCCCACTGTATATATATATATATATATATATATATATATATATATATATATATATATATATATATATATATATATATATATATATATATATATATATTTTTTTTTTTTTTTTTTTCTTTTTTTTTTTTTCCCCCTATACATCTCTATCTCTCTGTATATACACACACAGGTGCATCTCAGTAAATTAGAATGTCATGGAAAAGTTCATTTATTTCAGTAGTTCACCTCAAATTGCGAAACTCGTGTATTAAATAAATTCAGTGCACACAGACTGAAGTAGTTTAAGTCTTTGGCTCTTTTAATTGTGATGATTTTGGCTCACGTTTAACAAAAACCCACCAATTCACTATCTCAACAAATTAGAATACTTCATAAGACCAATAAAAAAACATTTTTAGTGAATTGTTGGCCTTCTGGAAAGTATGTTCATTTACTGTACATGTACTCAATACTTGGTAGGGGTTCCTTTTGCTTTAATTGCTGCCTCAATTCGGCGTGGCATGGAGGTGATCAGTTTGTGGCACTGCTGAGGTGGTATGGAAGCCCAGGTTTCTTTGACAGTGGCCTTCAGCTCATCTGCATTTTTTGGTCTTGTTTCTCATTTTCCTCTTGACAATACCCCATAGATTCTCTATGGGGTTCAGGTCTGGTGAGTTTGCTGGCCAGTCAAGCACACCAACACCTTGGTCATTTAACCAACTTTTGGTGCTTTTGGCAGTGTGGGCAGGTGCCAAATCCTGCTAGAAAATGAAATCAGCATCTTCAAAAAGCTGGTCAGCAGAAGGAAGCATGAAGTGCTCCAAAATTTCTTGGTAAACGGGTGCAGTGACTTTGGTTTTCAAAAAACACAATGGACCAACACCAGCAGATGACATTGCACCCCAAATCATCACAGACTGTGGAAATTTAACACTGGACTTCAAGCAACTTGGGCTATGAGCTTCTCCACCCTTCCTCCAGACTCTAGGACCTTGGTTTCCAAATGAAATACAAAACTTGCTCTCATCTGAAAAGAGGACTTTGGACCACTGGGCAACAGTCCAGTTCTTCTTCTCCTTAGCCCAGGTAAGACGCCTCTGACATTGTCTGTGGTTCAGGAGTGGCTTAATAAGAGGAATACAACAACTGTAGCCAAATTCCTTGACACGTCTGTGTGTGGTGGCTCTTGATGCCTTGACCCCAGCCTCAGTCCATTCTTTGTGAAGTTCACTCAAATTCTTGAATCGATTTTGCTTGACAATCCTCATAAGGCTGCGGTTCTCTCGGTTGGTTGTGCATCTTTTTCTTCCACACTTTCTGTTAACATGCTTGGATACAGCACTCTGTGAACAGCCAGCTTCTTTGGCAATGAATGTTTGTGGCTTACCTAGTGAACCAAACTGAGAGACCATTTTGAAGGCTCAGGAAACCTTTGCAGGTGTTTTGAGTTGATTAGCTGATTGGCATGTCACCATATTCTAATTTGTTGAGATAGTGAATTGGTGGGTTTTTGTTAAATGTGAGCCAAAATCATCACAATTAAAAGAACCAAAGACTTAAACTACTTCAGTCTGTGTGCATTGAATTTATTTAATACACGAGTTTCACAATTTGAGTTGAATTACTGAAATAAATTAACTTTTCCATGACATTCTAATTTACTGAGATGCACCTGTATCTCTCTCTCTCTCTCTCTCTCATATATATATATATATATATATATATATATATATATATATATATATATATATATATATATATATATATATTTTCATATTCTACAGCACATAACACAAATATGCATAAGCATACGTATAAAGCATATAAAAGCTGGTTTTGCATGTTCTTGGTTCTTGGCTGCATATGCATTTTAACTCCAATAGTCCTAATCTGAGGCATGACATTATTTCAAAGCCATCTTAATAGTTATACAGAACAAATTGTTATGTTAACACAACATAACTTGCCTAAACTTTCCAAGTGTATCCGTCTGTGTCCTGCAGGATTACAAACCACGCCCCTTACAAAGCACGGCCACCATTACAAGTTACAGCCACAACAAACAAAGTTAGGGTTAGGGCTGGGGAATTTGGGCATGGAATTATTATGTAACGTGATTTGCTAGTAGGCATTCCTTGTTCCAGTCTGTACAGTATTTCAGAGCTTTTTTGTGATTGTTGCAGCCAAAAATGCTTGAATTTGCTGCAGCTTTTTTCAAATTTTGCGATGCGAAGCACAAGTTTTTTTGCGCTTTTTTTTTTGCAGGAAACTACATGAATTGGCGAAATTGCAATCACACGAAATTGTTTTGCACAGTGATGTTTGTTGGTAAATGAGACCTTTTAGGTGTACTCATGTTTGACGCACGTGAATCAAAGAGGGCGTGTTGTGATGATGTCACAACCCAAATTCGCAGAAAATCTTTGGTAATTTTGAAAAATTGCTCCGAATATTGCGGAGTTTGCTTGATTTTGTGTTCATTTCTGCAATCACATGATCCTGGACGGACTGAATAGGCGTGGTTTGTAGTCTTGCAGGATGCAGACAGACCCTTCTCAAACTTTCAGCAAAAGTTTCAGAGCTAAAGTTCACAGTGAAAAAGGAAAAGGCTTTTTTTTTTTTACCTCGAAAGACAAAGGCTTTGCTGCTGTTGTGGAGACCTGCAGTTTGACTTATTCCATGTGTAGCATTGGCCAAATCCAACTCTCTGATCAGATCAACCTGAAAATCAGCATCTAATCCAAACACTAGAGAGAAAGAGAGAGAGAGAGAGAGAATTTGAATTTTATGGTTCCTTTAATGTATCAGTTTTAAATATTTACATGTTTTAAAACACCCTCAGACCCCACCCCCCACCCCACACCCTCCCACCCAAATAATCCAAAAAACCCTGTCAGTCCTGTTCTGATTACATTTTAAATAACTCTAATAAAAATGTTCATGGTCCGGTGTAAAGAGCTTTCCGTGCTGCTGATGTCTATTTTCAGAGTCTGAATCTTCTTCATGGTGAGAGCACCTATAAACGGTCATTTCTTGTGGTGTGTTGTGCTGATTTAACAAATTTTGCCTTATCTGGAAAGTAGCTGGAGAGCGAAACGTTCCTTTTTCCTTTAGTTAGTTGTAGAAACCGGTTTATTTGTGCTGTAGTGTACAGATCTTCGGACTGTTGGTGTGGGGTTTCTGAGCTGAAGATTGCTGGTTCATCTGACTCAATCGGTCCATCCTCCAACTGTGCAAGATCTTCTCCTGCAGTACCTGTGCTGCACCCTGCTCCTTCATCCTCCTTCACGGCGTTCTGTGATTCACTGTAGTGCTTTGGTTTTGTTGACAGATTGTTTATCTTCTCATTGCTTCCAGTTATCAGTTCTGCTGTAGTGTGCTGTGTGTGTGGGTTCTCCTGCTATTGTTGTACAGGGTCAGGATCATCCTCAGTGTGGACATGAGTGTCGGGGTCACTGCTAGCTCTAGCGCTGAGGGCGGCATCTGGTTGAAGTTTAAGCTTTAATACTGTCTTCGGTGTTCGTGTTAGCATCGGTGCTGATGTCAGTGTTATCACTGGGTGCAGTGTTTGGTTTAGTGTTGCTGTTGTGCTCCTCACGGACCTCTTTCAGCTCAGGCTCTGGTACGTTGCCCCTCTCATTTGCCTCAGTCGCCAGTTCTCAGGTGTTCTCTCGCTGGGTCTCCCTGCGCTGCTGCTGCCTGTCCGAGTCACCCTCGGAGCTCACCAGGTGCACAGCTCTGCGTGGGCAGCTTAGTGTTTTATGCCTGATGTCCCCACACTCAAAACATCTCGGACGTTCGGTGGTGGCAAAGACGGTGTAGCTGCTGTCACCGTCTTTGCACTTGAAGTTTACGTTCAGTGCTTCGTCACGATTGTTCAGAGTCATGTACACTTGTCTGCGGAAAGACAAGACGTGTTTCACTGCGGTGGTCATGGGGCTGGCGGACTTTCCGAAACGGACCAGCTCCTTCGTGATGAACGGGGACACGTTGGAAACGACGACTCGTGTCGCAGGGGCAAACAGAGGGACAACGTTACACCTTTTAGCCATATTCCACTTTTTACCAGTGCACTGACGAATCTTTCCTTTTTTAGGAACACCACCACAGCTTTGTTCATTCGGGAGGCAGAGTAGATGTTCTCACACCCGACCTGCTCTCCCACCGCCAGCAGCACCTCCTCCACCTGTGCTCCATTCTCCGGCACACACCTGACGCCATGCCAGAGAGACAGCGTCGGATAATTCACTTGTAACTTAAAACGTTCAATAATTAAATGGAAAAAAAGGCAAAAAGACTCGCAGAAAACTTTTGCAAGACGCCAAACTGCTCTTACGCGCTCTACACGCCACGCTCGCTGTTCCGCCGCGCATGCGCAAACAGCGAGCGAGCGAGCGAGAGAGACAGAGAGAAAGAGAGAGAGAGAGAGAGAGAGAGAGAGAGAGAGAGAGAGATTATATCAACGTTGAAGTTTTAAAGTTGCTGGTCACAAAATCAACTTTGACATTAATTCACTGCTCAGCACGTCGTTGGCAGTTTATGTTATTTTCAAAATTGAAGAAAAGATGATTAGACATCATAAGCTGTATACAAATGTTACAATTAAAAAACAACAACACCTCATTTACAAAAAGAACATGACACTCTGATCATCCCAGAGGAAAAAAAACCCTAAATTTCGTAGTTATTATCTGCTTTTATGTTTATTGATATATGGACTACAGATGCTGATGATGATGATGATGATGTCTATAACCTGGCTGCTTTCAGATGGAAAAGGCAGCCGCCCAAACGCCCTGCGCTCAACTCTCTCACATTTATTTCTCCTGCATGCAAATACCTTAAATCTTATATCTCAGAGATATGCATATCCTACCTGCTGCAATCGCGATTGAAACCGGTAAAACAACTGCTATAAGAGCCATTTTCATGAGGATTTTATCCTCCTGCAGTAACGTTAGAAATCCAGTTAATGTGGACTTGATGCCGCTGCCGAGCCGCTGCCGTGAGACTCTGAAGCGCGAGCAGCTGCGCTCGCGGGAGTTTTATCACCCAAGCAGCGTTTCAGGGCACGCTGGATTGTGATTGGCTGTAAGTCGTAACCAACAACCAATGAAAATAGAGGCATGGGTGGGGTTTAAGGCACCTAAAGTCAGCGCGACAGCTGACAAGAGTGGCGAATGTAGTGGTTTTCCCCTCAATTAGCAATTTGAATAGGATTGGAATGAAAATGGTTTTCTGATGCTCAGTGTCATTTAGCAGAATTACTGTCTGGGCCCTTTTTAACAGCGAATACGGCGGGATTAAAACCTAATCACAGAGGAGTTCACACCAAGTTTGCCCAATGAATGGTGCAGATGGCAGTAACCCATCTATTTCATCCAAAATTGCTTGCATTTTAACACACACACACACACACACACACACACACACACACACAAACCAGATGTGTTATTATTTATAACAGTCTAAAAATGCGGGTTAAACGTAAATCAGTTTGGGTCATATGCATTCACCAGCCACTTTAATAGGAACACCTGCTCAATCATGCAATTATCCAATCAGTCGATCATGTGGCATGCATAAAATCATGCATGTTCAGGTCAAAAGCTTCAGTTAATGGTCACATCAAAATATGTTTCCATCCAACTACATTAAACATTTCCGAATAAAGCACCTAAAAAAAAGCAGGTAAAAGCAGGTAATTTGCTAAACCTGCTTTTGCAAATTAGACCTAGGATTTTTGCCCTGTGCTCACGATATTAGTGTCAAAATATTCAGTAACCTCTGACAGTCAATAATATTCAAAACTGTGTTGAACAATATGGCCACCACATACCACTGAATCCTTGTCGGCAGAGCTTGGCTTACTCAAACATCTGTAACTCGTGTCTGGTTGCATGGATTCACATGAAACTTGGACAGCTTAAATAGCAACTATGATAGAGGTGAAATTTGGTAGATCTCTGCAGTAATCTTTATGTGGATTTGACTTGATTACTTAAAAACCATGGCCACAATCAATCAGCTTTCAATAGGCATTTGAGAGGGTTAACCCTGAGCTACCATCACAAAGCTTGAACGGTACTGTATGTCCATCTCAGAATTATCTAGTATTCACTTTTGTTGCCAGCTGTTTAGACATTAATGGCTGTGTGTTGAGTTATTTTGAGGGGACAGCAAATTTACACTGTTATACAAGCTGTACACTCACTACTTTACATTGTAGCAAAGTGTCATTTCTTCAGTGTTGTCCCATGAAAAGATATAATAAAATATTTACAAAAATATGAGGGGTGTACTCACTTTTGTGAGATACTGTACATATTTTGTAAAATACAGTGTTGGCTCGAGCCATACAAATTTGTACCAACCCTTCACTCCCAAATTTTATATAATTTCCATAATACTTTTGTAAACTAGTCTTAGGAATTTTGCCATATCTCAAGGAATTGGTTTCAAAATATGCAGTACAGTGTGAACCCACAAGTAATTATCTAAAACATTAAGAAATTTATAAACAATATGGCCAGCACATGCCAATCAGTGCATGCAGGTGTTACTTCCTGGTCTAGGGTCAGGCCATAGCAGAGTGGTTAAATGAAGAAAAAAAAGCTTTTATGGATGGGTGAGATATATGATTAATACTATAAGAAAAAAACAACACAGATGTAAACATACAGAAGTAGACATACATTGCCCCTCCTGATTTCTTTCTGATCTTTGCATATTTGTCACACTAAAGGGTTTAAATACTCAATGATCATTTTATTTATTGAAAAAGGTCATGCAACTCTTATATCTCTTATGTAAAAAAATAACTACCCCCTAAACTTAATAACTGGTTGCGCAGCAACAACAGCAACCAAATGCTTCTTATTTGGATTTGCTCTTGTGTTTTGTATTGTTGTATTGCTGCATAAAGCAGTTGTGCTTGAGTTTCAGATCACAACTGAGAGCAGAATTCATGGTTCCATCAATTATGTCAAGTCGCTCAGGCCCTGAAGCAGCAAAGCATCCCTACACCACTACACTACCACCACCATGCTTCACTGTTGGAATGATGTTGGATGATTGGACAGCTGACCCATTGTGTTGTGATTGGCCGAAAGCCTCACGAGTGTGTCAGAAATCTAACGCCCCTTGGGATAGCATTAGCCTCAAAAGCTAAAGCAATTATAAGCTCCTAAGCAACATGTCATCGGTTTAACCGTATCAGTTCGAGCCCGAGTCAGATTCAGAAAATGCGGATGATCAAGCGAAAGCAAGTTTGCAAACACGACTTGAGCAGAACATTTCACAGTGGTAAGTTTTTATTTTGTAACTCTCTTACCTTACAGATATGATTGTGCGTAGCCTGCCTTGTACTCTCCCAGGTTCAGGAAGCTGTCCTCCTTAAAATGTGCTGTGCACAAGCAAACATTCAGGTTGTACTGCTCAGGAACAGCATTATAAATAATCAGTAACCACTGATTTTGTCTGTTTTCAGAAGGCTAAACAAAGAGGTTTTGCTTTCGCACCGAACACACAGCGTGTCCACGACATGCTGCCTGAATTCACTGAAGCCTCATCTTCTTTCTTCATGGGATTATGATGATGGTGCACTTTGTGACGTAGAGAAATTACAGAAGTAAATCTGGACTTCAAACGAGGCGTTTTGGGCAGGTCTGGAGCAGCGCTCTCTGTTAGATAAAATAAATCCCTTTGGGGGAGACTATGAGCTTTGGGACTTTTCAGAGCTTATACATGCACAAACAGATACATTACACACCCAGACATAAGGAAAACATTCAAAATCATGATATGACTCCTTTAACCTAACAGTGATGACATCACTGGAAGTAATGAGGAACAATGTGGACTGGAGTATAGAAGTGAACTGCAGTGGACTAGATCTTTTAAAAACATGAAAATGGATATTCAACACACAGAAAAAGAGATTTCAACAAATAGAGACGCAATAGGGAAGCTTTTAGTCTCTATTTCATAAACCGATAATAACAAGCTGCATTTCCACAAGCCCCTCTGCCGGAATCAACACTTCCTCCACCTCTCTCTCCTCCTTTACCACATTTCTCACACCTCCAAAAATTAAAATAGTGCTGCAGGGGTTTTTGAACTGTTCAGCTGTCTCTGTGTGTCCATGTCTGGCCTGTCGCTGGTGCAGGTTGCCACAGTGTACACAATTTCAGTTTTTGAATAATATTGGAAATTCTACTTGTTTACCTACCTGGCACAAAATGGAGTTTTACAAATATCTCCAGCAACAGTAGACGAATGCCACTGTTTTTTTTTTTTTTTTTTTTTTTTTTTTTTCAACAGACAGTGAGAAGTTGTACAGAATATGTGCATTTAACCAAAACAAACATGTTACCATTGTGCTCTTCCTTAATGCATGTCAAATCCAAAACTTCAAAACCAAGAATACCAAACAGGGAAAACCATGCTCAGAAATACACTTTGGAACGGCACAACCTTGCAAAGATTGGTGGTGAATGAATGAGGGTTAACAGGTTTAATAGGCAAGCAACTGTCCAGACTGGATTGGATTGTAGATAGTGATATTAACAAACAATACAAAAAAAACTCAGTCTGGGCAAACAGATCAATTAGAGTTTTTTTTTTTTTTTATGGAAATTAGGAACCTCTGCTAACTGCACACAAGACTTAAATCAAAGAAGTGCTTACTGAATAGCAAATTGGTAAAGTTGCTTGTTAATTTATGAATGAGTTTAGTTGAGAAGGGTTTCAGGAAATATTTGCTGAAGACTTTAAGACTGTGAGCTGCTCTGGGTAAGGATGTTTGCTAAATGCTTTAAAAATGTGTGTGTGTGTGTGTGTGTGTGTGTGTGTGTGTGTGTGTGTGTGTGTGTGTGTGTGTGTGTGTGTGTGTGTGTGTGTGTGTTACCTCTGGGACTCTAAAGGCTTTTTATACGCACACCTACCCGGTGGCACTTTCTCCAGGTATCTGTCTCTAAGTAACTATTAAAATCACAACAAAATATTTTTAAACGCACACACACAATGTAATTAGTGTTGTTGCAAAACATGACCAGAACGCTTTCTGTTTTGTAATTAACCATGTAGTATCAATGTTATTTTTATTATTGTTACTATGGACACAAATAAATATGTACATATTTTAAAATATTTCTTAATGATTTTCTGTAGTTGCACAGTACCATGCAGGGACAGATCCCATGGCAGAGCAGATTTCTGCAACACAGACATAAATGGACAGATCTCTATGAATTATTTGGTGTTTGGGTTTCATATGTGCTTCCATGCACGTTTGATGATTATATGATATGAATAGTAGACAAAAAATACTGCATGTTTACCCAAGTTTACTAAAAGTATACAGTCATAATATAATCTTGCAAAGGATATGAAGTTGATATTTAATATGTTGATCTATATCATGCATATCAATGAGAAGTGCCAGTAAATTAGTAATAATATGATTACTAAATGCATTTGTGAATACACTAATTATTTTTTATGTACTTACTCTATATTAGGTGCACATAAAAATTTATGAGATTTTAAGTGAGTTAAATATAATGCAGTACACATTTTTATCGATCTCCCAAGTGTCACAGTGTTCAGTTTGTAGTTGGGAGATTACAACCACATGAAAGATGAAAGATGGTCTTCCTCCCTGTTTCAAAAGCGTCATTACTGTAGCTACTGTATGTCTTAGTGAAGGAGAAGATAAACTTCTTGTGTGTCGGGCAAGTTTATTGCAAAAATTTCAGTGAAAGTGCATCATCCTTTCTAGAGCTCTGAAGTAGCATCCCTTCTCCCCCCTTTCTTGTCAGAAAGAGCTGTGACAGAACCCCTTCGATGGCTTCCAAGGCCAATGTCCTTCTATGCTTCCCTAAGTTGTGCAGCCTGGCAGTCTGGCTGGTCATGATGGAAGTCTTGTATAAGTGACTAGTCAAGGATGTTCGCAGATGTCACCCATGAGGGTTCCTCTGGGTCATAGCTCTCCCAGTCCACTAAGGAGAACAATCTTTTACCAGCACCTGGAGGGTTTTGACACTGTAGGAAGTCTGACCAGCCACAGTCAGGGGAGAAGGAGAAGGACCATCAAGCTACCTTGTCCAGTGTAGAAGATAGAAACATAGTAGAAATATGATAGCTTGAAGGCAATTTTAAGCAATGTGAGACATGTCATTTGTCTAAGTATATATCTGAAAAGGGCATATAAACATACGACTTAACTTGTGCATTGATAAGACAGACACCATCTGTCTTAGGTGTAACTGAGGTCTGCTAGCAGTTTCTGATGTCAGATGGCTCAGTGGAGGTGCATATGAGCACCTGCCCAGGTCTATACTCTCATTTCCATTCAGTCATTTATTGCCATGACATCTGATTGTTTTCCTGATCAGGGAAAATGTGGGGACTGATATCCTAAAATGCACTGAAATGGGTGCAGTTTCGTAGATGCACTATTTGATAAAATTTTGTGTGTCCTTCCCAGAGTAGATAGCATCATTCTTTGAAGTGCTACCATATGAACACAGAAACCTTTCTAGTTCCTGGTTGAGGCCTCCTTTGTGACAACTGACATCTGGAAGTAAAACATATTGATATTGATACTTAACAGCTTGCAGAATCCTCAGGTATTCTGTTCCGTCTAAACACAATTAAATGACTTGTTTCAGGTTTTCAGCCCTTTATCAGTAACTACCAGTGACTTTTGAAACAAGCTGCACAGTGTGAAGAAGGAGCTTTAAGGACATTTTCACATCACCAAGGTTAAACACAGCAGCCTGACATCATCACCTGGGTTATAACAACACCCATAGGCATCAGTGTTTTAACCTGAGCTTGTCACTTCCCCTGGAAATGATTAATGTCATCTTTCAGTGCGATAGGAAAGAGGAAAAAGAAACAGAAGCGAAACAAAAGAATATCTGACTCATTGAAAGTACAAATATGTCCATTATAGAATTTAAATACTGTGAAAAATTCCTGGTATGATAATTGACTGGTTCAGTGTCACAGTTTTCAGTACATTGTGTCAGTGGTTCTCAAAATGGGGAACCCCCAAGCGTCTGTGTTTTTGTTATTGTTGTTGCTGTTACATAAATCACAACCACTGTCTGGTTTGATACAAACCTCAGTAACTCAAAAACTAGTCAGCCTGAGAATAATGCCAGTGGAAAGTTCAGGAATGAAACAGTCTATGGCTTCAATAAATAACCAAATTATATTGTACACATTTAAATAATAAGCCTAATATTTGAATAGTCAGATTATGTTCAGAGGGGGTTCCTGTCTGACAACAACTGTATTATGGTATCTTCTTACTTCTCACTATATACCATATATTTCAGATTATATCAAGAAACACAGTGTATTTTTTAAATGGATTTTACTTAACATATTCGGATTGACATATTTGCTCAATATATAAGGCATTGCCTTTTAACACTATTAAAAAAAATTAAAATTAAACAATATATCCATATTAAAAAATAAATCAAATTGGAACCTATATTCCATATTTCCTCCTTCTTATAGATAAGTGTCACAGTATGTCAGAAACCACTTAACAAGTCAATTTAATAACAAATTGAAAAGCTGTTTTTAGGTGTGAGCATGATGATTTAGACCTGCAGTTACCATGGCTCAAGACCAGAGGCTAGAAGGTTTCTATATTTGTTAGTTTCATTAGCCTTGTACTTTCAGTGCAAAACTAAAGAAGTGAAGTTGAGACACCAAACATGTCTTGGATGACTACATTTGGAGTGAGAAGGACATTGTGTACATTTAATTTGTTTACCAAACTATTTCTAATTAAGGTGAAAAATAATTGTCTCTACATTGTTATGATGATATGCTAATGACTAGAAGCCATCCTCTTATCAAGTCTGCTTCAAGCAAAGTTCTGGCAGGTTTTCTAATCCAATAACTGAACGATTGCACTGCTACTGCAGTGTTATACCATTTGAGGTCAGTAGGAAGCTGTAAGCAGATGCTGTGATGTACTGAAAATTGTCTTAAGCTGCCAAATATTGTCATTTAACTGGCCAATCATTAATAAAATCTGAAACAAAATGGCATAAGTGTCATGTCTATGTGGGACATTTCACTGCCACACCAGAAGGTGCACTACCCTGAATTCTAACAACTCTTCCTCGGATATCAATCCAAATTCCAGCTGCTAACATGCATAAAGAACATGGACACTTTACATAACTGTCAAACCTTGCTGATTACTCATATTAGAGTAAGTTATGAGCTGTTTGTACCATTATCTGTTTCCTGTATATGTCGCTTGCTCCCTGTTCTGGTTTTCTCATTTTTGGATTATCCTCTTATTTAGATTTTCTGAGCATTTTCTGCATATTGACATCTGCCTGGCTTTTGACTCTGTTTTGGATCACCCTTTGATTTGGACCCTGGACTATCATTATGTGAGTGTTGGAAACGTTGTTAAAATCTCATGCACATGGATCCATAGTAAATCTTATGCACATGGATCCTAACTTTTCCTCTGAGCCCCATTTGTTGGCCCACTTTTATGTCTAACTTTAGTTATTGGGTCACTGGGACAACATCAGGTAACATAAACTAATAATGTGGATTCTTAATGTAATTATATTATATTACAGCTACTCTTGGGCCACTTCAGATGCTAATTACCTCATCACTTAAAGTATCAAGTAGAGTATGACAGTGATTATGGGAATAATTTCTATAGTTGTTGTCAAAGACTCAATTTGAATGTGTTATTTGTTATTTTAACTTTATTTAATATAAAATTGTCACAATACCTGTTATTGTCGGGTTCAGAAGCTGTATAACAGTGGTATCACTCATAACAACAACAATAACAAAACACAGAAAATAAATATATGAAAAGTTTTATAATGATGGGTCGGCATAGAAAAGTCTGAACAACAGCTTAACCTTTAGGTTTACCTTTTAGCAGTTCAAAATATGATTGTATTATGTTATAAAAATGACAAATTTTTATGTGTAGCTGTTCACATTTGTTGGCATTGTAGCCATAATATAATTGATATTTTTAAAATATCTTTAAATGTCTTTAAAAACAATAAAAGCATTGTGTAACCCAGGTACCGATTAGGATAATTGGGTGCCTTGAAGTTGTATGTAAATATGTATAAAATAATAGTAGTTGAACTAACGGGAAGTAAGTCACACAAGCGAAAACAAAAAAAAAAAAAAAAAATATATATATATATATATATATATATATATATATATATATATATATATATATATATATATATATATATATTTATTTATTTTATTAAGTTTCATATTTGGGATATTGTGACAGGTTTGTCAAATTGGTGATCGGAGGGTCACTGTGGACGTGAGTTGACCAATCGGGTTAAACCCGTGGTGGGAAAAGGACTCCGGCTGATTTAATGTAAGAGGGGGAGAGAGAAGAAAAACTTTTGAACAAAATAGACGCAGTTGGTTGATTACCTGGAATAAAAAAAGGGAACAGTTAGAAAAAAAGTGTGTTTAAACACTTAAACTATCTAAGGTTAAATATATACGCTGTAAACTTATTAACAAAATTATTATTTATGTGGATTTTTTTTTCTTACTTTAATGAGTGTTAAAGTTGAACGAGTTGGAAATTCACCGCTGTTGGTTTTCAGCTGGGAAAATAAGAGAAATAGAGCTTGGGAAACTACGTCACTGTGCATTGCATTCTGGGTAGTCGCCACCATGTTTTAGGACACGCTCGTCAGGATATTAGTACACAGAAAAAAATGGAAAAAAAAAACAATAATGGACCGAACGAAGATCAAATGCAAGATTCCATATTGAGAAAAGCTCAACAAGGAAGCAAAGTTGCGGTACTTAGAAAAAATCAAGGAAATCAATGGGCTCGATCCGAGCTCTTCCTTCAGTCTCCCGTTCTCCTCCAACAAGCGGTTAATTCAGCACGCCTGCAGCTACAAAAGCGACATTCCTGCTGCAAACTTTACCTCAGTATGCATAGAGAATTCACCATTTACATCTACGAACTGATAACGATCAGTCAAATAAGACCTGAGCCAGGAGAGGGCCGCTCCCTTAATGCCAACAACGTTTTCTAGTCTACCAAGGAAAATAGTATGATCAATTGTATCAAAAGCTGCACTAAGGTCAAGCAACACAAGCATGGAGACACAACCCTGATCAGAGGTCATCAGTAGGTCATTTACCACTTTAACCAGTGCTGTCTCTGTGCTATGATGAGGCCTAAATCCTGACTGATACATTTCATGAATGTTATTCCTATTAAGGTACGAGCATAGCTGCTGTGCTACAACCTTTTTTAAGATCTTGGTGATAAAGGGGAGATTTGATATTGGCCTATAGCTGGACAGGGGTCGAGGTCAGGTTTTTTAATCAGGGGTTTGATAATTGCTAGTTTAAATTATTTAGGTACATAGCCAGTGCTAAGGGAAGAATTGATTATTTTTAGAAGGGGTTTGATTACATCTGTTTGAAGATAAGATAAGATAAGGTAAGGGAACTAGTATACAAGTTGATGATTTTGATGAAGAAATTAATGTAATTAGTTCGGTCTCTCTAAGGGGAGTAAAATATTCTAATCGTTGATCTGATATTGCTATATTATTATCTACAGGGTTAGTTAGACTCTCTGGTTGTAAATTAATAGTCTGAATTTTTTGTCTAATATTTTCAATTTTGCCAATAAAAAAACTCATGAAATCATCGCTGCTACACAATGATTGTGTGCCTGTTTCTGTGTCAGTTATATTAATTTTGCTGTGGTATTAAATAAGAATCTAGGATTATTTTTGTTGTCTTCAATTAAAGTAGAGAGATAGACTGATCTAGCAGCACTAAGAGATTTCCTATAGTTCAGGAGGCTCTCCTCCCATGCTGTTTGAAATACTACCAATTTGGTTTGATGCCATTTACGTTCTAATTGTCGAGTGATCTGTTTTAAGGTACGTGTGTGATCATTATACCAGGGTGCTAGCTTTTTCTCTCTAATTATTTTTCTTTTAAGTGGAGCTACCTTATCTAACGTGTAGCAGAACATTGACTCTAAGCATTCAGTCGCCTGATCAAGTTCTATGGGATCAGACGGTGATCGAATCATAGCTGATATCTCTGGGAGGTTATTGATAAAACTCTGTGCAGTAGCTGACATGAATGTACGTTTGACACAGTAGCGTGGCAAGGTGCATATATTATGATCAATATGCAATTTACACGAGATGAGATAATGATCCGAGATAGCTTCAGACTGCGGAAATGTGACTATATTTTCTATATTTAATCCATATGTTAGTATAATGTCAAGAGTGTGACCCCCATTATGAGTGGGTCCTATTACATTCTGATTGACCCCTACTGAATCTAGAGTAGACACAACCGCTGTTCTCAGAGGATCTTCCGGGTTATCAAAATGAATATTAAAGTCACCGACAATTAATGCTTTGTCTAAAGAAACAACCAGGTTCGAGATAAAATCTGCAAATTCACCAAGGAACTCAGAATATTGCCCTGGGGGTCTGTAAATAATAATGAGTGGAATCAACTGGTAGACTTATTTTTTGTGGTTACATATGTTATACTAGTATGACGAACTTCAAATGAGTTGAACTTATGGCTAGATTTTTGTGTGACGCCTAGATTATCATTATAAATGAGTGCGACACCTCCTCCTCTACCAGTTAGATGGGGCTGATGTATATAACTGTACCCAGGAGGACTGGCTTCATTTAATGCTATGTACTCGTTTGGTTTAATCCATGTTTCTGTTAAACACATTATATTAAACTCCTGATCAGTAATGGTTTCATTAACAATAAGTGCTTTAGAGGTAAGAAATCTAATATTTAGCAGTCCTAGCTTCAGATCAGAGGTGCTGGATGTGCATTCAGTATGGTCTAATTTTATGTTAATTAGGTTACTATAACAAACTTTCTGAAAATTTCTACATATTTGTTCAGCTTGGGGAACAGACACAGTCTCGATATTGTGGAACCTAGGTGACAACTCAGTGAAGCTAGCAGACAGTTGGTTTAGCCTGCTTGTCTGCTCCCTGGCCTTGGCTCTGGATAGTCAGCAATTAACTAGGCCTGTTCTGAGACTATGTGCTATGCTGCAAGAAATGAGAGCAGCACCTTCCCGAGTGGGATGGATACCGTCCCGCCCTAACAGGCCAGCCTTGCCCTCAAAACTACTTCAATTATCTATAAATTTCACATTGTTTTCGGAGCACCACCTGGACATCCAGCAGTTCAGTGACCATAACTTGCTGTAAGCTACATCGCCACGCCGCATTGGGATGGGGCCAGAGCATACTATTGCACGGGACATCACCTTTGCTAATTTACACACCCCTACAACATTACTCTTAGTAACGTCTGACTGACGAAGGCGTATATCATTAGCTCCTACATGAATAACTATCTTTGAAATCCTGTGCTTGCCTAAGAACCTAAGATTACCTGCTATGTCCGGCGCCCTGGCTCCCGGTATACACCTAACTAAAGCCGCTGGAGCCCTTAAACGCCTAGCTAATTTCACGTGCCTTAAGATAGAGTCTCCTATAACCAGAGCTCTTTCAGGTTTTTCGGCGGATGCTTCACTAAGGAGAGCAAACCTGTTGGATACGTGAAGCGGAGAGGAGTGGTGCTCCCGGGGGCGAGCCTTAGTGTTAGCTTTGGCTTTGCGATTATGCCGCCGAGTCATCACCCATTCACCCCGCTGTGAGGGCTCTAATGCCGGAGTTGGAGGATTGCTATCTCTGCCTGAGGCATCCAGAGTTTCCCCTATAGAAACTACACTGCTCTCACTCTCACTATCCTGCTCTAGAGTCTGGATGCGCACCTCTAATGCTGCAATCTTCTCCGTCAGAGAGCTAACTAACATACACTTAGCACAAATAAAGCTATTACTAATGACAGAGGAAGAATTACTAAACATCCTGCACTCAACACACTGAACAAGCTGAAGGTTTGCCATATTGGGTGTTTAACGTACCTTAGTCAAAGATAAATTGATATTATTTTAGACGGATCTGACGTGGATGAACTCCGCTTGCTGTCTTTAGTCAAAGAAACAAAAGCGCTCTTCGAAAAAAATAAAATACGACAGAAGGGAAAGCAAAACTACAACAAATGGAAACGATAGCACAAAAGTATTCATGAAAAATAAAGGAACAGTATAATTTAAATGCCGAAACAAGCTCCCGGCAAACGATTCGAGAACAGGAACTACATCACAGGAACTACGAAGTCAGCAGTCACCAAAAGATATGAGAACCATATATGTATATATGAGAACCATAACATAAGTACCCCACTCACGGCAGATCCTGGGGGTCTAAGTCTGGTGGTGTGTCTGAGACCTCAATGACAATGTACTGGCCGGCAATTTTTGACTGCTACCACAATAAGCCGCCTGCCTAGGGGAATAATACAACAATACAACACACAGTGTACAATAGCTAGAATAGTTCCCAAGTGGACCAATATGGTGGTCCAGTCTAAAGAGAAGGGCCAGGATAACCATGGTGCATTGTGTGTACCAAAGCCTGTGTTCTGGACATGTTCACGTTGCAGATCCTTCAGTCGGGTCAGGACCTGTGTGAGGGCCCCCGCGAGTACCTGTATGCAAGGGTATGACAGCACAACATTCTGACCCAATCATGTCACACATGCCCTCCTGTGGAGCTCTCATCTGATCAATAATAAAACGATTCTGAACAGCCACTATTGAGGTAATTGTTCATGGCCTAAGTCCAGTGCAGCCACTGAATAATTGATGAAGCGCTGCTGATTATACCAAATGTAGTTTATCCATGCAACGTTCCGAGTTATCTGGACGCCAGACATGAGAAATGCTGCAAATTCTCCTCCCACTGATTTTATAGCTTTGTGATGTTCTGGCATTCCTCTAGGGCTTCCTGCAAAGTCAAGAGTAATGTTAGTATCAGGGGCCCAGTTTATATAGTTTGTGGAGGCACTGTCCTGTAAGTAATCAGTCCAGGAGGCTTCACGGGCCATACGAGAGCGAGGCCTAGCAGGACTGGCAAAGTAATTAAGGGAGAGCACATGTTTTTTCCCTTCCAACCTGATTGGACTACAACATCCTAACCAGTCTTCGGGAAGTGTCTGGTGTACCATGTCTTGTCCACAATACCAAAAGATGTCAGCGACAGGTCGGGTGCCCCCCACCATGTCAGGTAGAGCCAGGAAAACCTGTCCGGCATCAGTACATGAGTAGTCAGTAGTAGAATTGCAAGTGGGACAAGTGATGACATAGAGCCCTTCAGCGCACAGTGAATGGTTACATTGTGTCTATATGTTGCCAACAAAATTAAAGCCTGTATTAGAGCAGATACATAGTGGAAATAATTTAACTGTAGTACTATTCACTGAGAAAGCTTTGTTGCCATAAGTACCTATCGCATGATAATTACAACTGTCACTGGTATTTCGCATCCACTCTGGGCCTAGCCTAACAAAAACTGCATCCAATAGACAGGCAGTGGGGCACAACCACAATATTCATGGAATAATATTCATGGAAAGTTGACTGGAAGGGAAAAGTGTGGTAGGAAAAGGTGCACAAGCAACAGGGATGACCGCAGCCTTGAGAGGATTGTCCAGCCAAGGCAATTCAAGAAGCTTCACAAGAAGTGGACTGAGGCTGGAGTCAGTGCATCAAGAGCCATCACACACAGACGTGTTAAGGAAATGCGCTACAAGTGTCGCACTCCTAGTGTCAAGCCTCTCTTGAACCAGAGACAACATCAAAAGCGTCTTACCTGGGCTAAGGAGAAAAAGAACTGGACCGTTGCTCAGTGGTCCAAAGTCCTCTTTTCAGATGAAAGTAAATTTTGCATTTCATTTGGAAATCAAGGTCCTAGAGTCTGGAGGAAGAGTGGAGAGGCACAGAATCCAAGTTGCTTGAAGTCCAGTGTGAAGTTTCCACAGTCAGTGATGATTTGTGGTGCCATGTCATCTGCTGGTGTTGGTCCGCTGTGTTTTCTCAAGTCGAGAGTTGATGCAGTGTCTACCAGGAGATTTTAGAGCACTTCATGCTTCCATCTGCTGACAAGCTTTATGGAGATGCTGATTTCCTTTTTCCAGCAGGACTTGGCACTTGGTTTGATGACCATGGTATTACTGTGCTGTGACCTGAATTTTGTCAAGAGGAAGATGAGAGACACCAGACCCAACAATACAGAGGAGCTGAAGGCCGCTATCAAAGCAACCTGGGCTTCCATAACACCTCAGCAGTGCCACAGGCTGATTACCTCCATGCCACGCCGCATTGATGCAATAATTCGTGCAAAAGGAGCCCCAACCGAGTATTGAGTGCATAAATTAACATACTTTTCAGAAGGTCGACATTTCTGTATTATAAATTCTTTATTCTAATATTTTAAGATATTGGATTTTTTTTCCATGAGCTGTAAGCCGTGATCATCAAGATTAAAACAAAAAAGGCTTGAGATATTTCACTTTATGAAATATATGAATCTAGAATACATGAAAGTTCCACTTTTTGAATTAAATTACGGTAAAAAATGAACTTTTCCACGATATTCTAAATTTTTGAGATGCACCTGTATAGTCACTTATATAAGCACTGCATTTCTTCCCCATGTTGCTTATATTGTTCTTATCATGAGTAGCTTGCATTTCTGTTTAATGTGCCTAGCCTTGCCTAGCCTTGCCTAGCCTTGCCTTCCCTTGCGCCAGAGTTTTGTTATTGTTTTTTTTTTTTTTTTTCTAGTTTTGGTACTTTCCCTGCTATTGTTTGTATAGTTGGTATTTCATTTAATAAATATTGTCTGCACTTGTATCCCTGGCTGGTGGAAATTGTTATATTTTGAATGTCACACGCATTTTAATTTATGCTATCTGTTGAAGTCACAATGGGATTTACAGTAGCTGACTAATCAGCAGTTTTGTTTAAAATTACATTCAGTGAAACTGAACACAATGCAATGTAATTATTGCATTTTTTAATGTCTATAAAATCTAGCTTTTGAAAGTCTTTCTTTCACCCCTGCATCACTTTAATTCTTGAAAGCATAGAATATACATGCGAAGAAAAGAATTCCACTGTGCTGTAATGTATATGTCACAAATAAAGGCTTCTTCTTCTTCTTCTACATCTATAGTATTTAAAAGAAACACTTATCCAAAATTAAAGTAAAATAGGTAAGACTAGTAAAATAGGTCAGTGTCTCAGAAAAAAAAAGCTATTCAGCCAGCCAGGTTCCATTCCACAGCCTGGGTGCCAGAACAGAGAAAGTCTATAGGCCTGTCTTCCTTGTACCTTGGATTGGAACGTGGTGCAGAGTAGGGTTTGATAAGTGTCTTTATGTAGGTGGAGGCTGGTTTGTTTTTAGCTTTGTAGCCAATTCATTATTATTGTTTTTTTTTAATCTGATGTGGGCAGGTACATGAAGCTAATGGAGGGAGCACTGCAATGGAGTTGTGTGCACGAAGATTGAAACCTGCAGCTGTATTCTGGATCAACTGTAAGGGTTTAATGGCACTCGGAGAAAGACGTGGCACGAGTTTCAGTAGTCCAATCTTGAGACTGAACAAGCTCCCAAGTGGCGTCTGTGGAGAGAAATCGCCAGATCTTCCTGGTGTTGTGAAGGAGAAACATGACCAGAGAATGATGTTGGTTGTCTACAACTTCATTGTACTATCCCAAGGTTGTGTATGGTCAGATGGTGTGATCTGTGGGAGATCAAAGATCTTGACTTAGAGATGCATCTCCAGGGATCTACTGAAGCATCTTGGTGGGGTTTAGTTTTAGGTGAGGAGTTGTCATCTGTGATAAGATATCAGCCAGATATGCTGAGATTCAAGCTGAAAGGATGAGTTGAGTGTCATCAGCATAGCAGTTGTATGAAAAACCTTGCCTGGATATTACCTCACTGAGGTAGCATGTATAAAGGGTCAAAGTGTCTGCCTGGAGAATGATCCCCTCCATGCCATCTGATCCTTCTTGGTAAGAAGCAAAACACTGCCATGTTGGGCCATTAATTCCAAGGCTCATGAGAATGGACAGTAGAGTCTGTGCTGAAGGCAGCTGAGAGGTCAAAATGGACCAGAACCGATGATAGTGGCATAAAACTGTTTCTCAGTAATTTTGATGTCTGGATTCTTGCTAAATCTACATGCAAAATATTTTTCACTGCACAACTAGCCTGTACTGTAACATTGTAAATATGGTGGGGTATTTCAAAATAAAATCTAATACTGAACCTTTTTATCAAATAAACATTTTATTATTCATTTTCTATCTTAGAAAATTAATAATAAATAATAAAATGTTTATTTGATAAAAAGGTTTCACTATTGTTCCAAATCACTGTGATCCGAAGAGAACGTAAGGGTTACATAAATATACAGCAGAGAGAGAGAGAGAGAGAGAGAGAGAGAGAGAGAGAAAGAGAGAGAGAGAGAGCTCTAATTTCCATTGAAAACTAGGAGTGTTTTTGGACCCATCTGGGTTGATGTATGTGACTTCAGGCATGCTGTGTGTGTGAAGGCCCAGCAGGGAGTGTGTTTCACCTGCTGATGTTTGTTACAGTCACAGCAGGGGAAAGTCTCCCTCACTCTGTCTTGCTCTGTTTCTCCACAGTAACTGCATGACCTTATGTGTAAAAATAAAAACTCACTCATCTACCCACTCCTCTACATTCACAGCCTTTAATTCTTATCCCTATGAATTAACATGCTTTCTGTAAGGAACTAACCAACTTTCTTTTTCCTTCACTTTTATTTCTTCTGAATTTATTTATTTATTTATTTATTTATTTATTTATTTATTGAATAAATTATTTAATAGATATTTTTGCTTGCTCAGATATTTCTTGCAGTGAAACTAAATGAGCGTACCAGCTGTAGATTTAAAGAATATCATTGTCTTAATGACAGCTGTGATGCTGAGCCTCTCACAAGGGTTCCACCATGCTCAGAGCACCTCCACTAAAAAGGGATAAGTACCTATGGGACACAGAAACAAACAAAGGCATATGAAGCAGAGGTGGGGCAGAATTCAGCCTTGCATGGCTGGAGGGAGATAATTGCTCTGATCACTCACAGTGGGCATGCTTCTTTTCTACTCTACATGATTTCTGTTATGTGCAGGACAATGAACTGCATCTGGCAAACAAATGAATTGAGGGGTGATAGACACTTTTTTTCACAAACCTGTTGTTATATCTGCAGTGTTAGTGACATTACAAGAACACATACAAAAGGCAAAGCAGATAGTTAATGGTGTTTGCTGAAGTCAAAGGCATTCCACTTTAGTTCAAGAAGCGAGGGCCCAAAATTACACTACCCATAATCTTCTAGATCACTGAGCTACAACTAAGGATGGCTAAATAGCTCAACTGCTCTTCAATACACTACACCTGTCCTCTCATGTAACACAGAACATAACGGAAAAGACATACTGTAACTGGCATGGCTACCAACAAACTCTGTTTATGAACTGAAAATGAAAATTTTTTTTAAAAGTGTAGCACAGAGCATAGGCACCCGTGTCAGGGATTGGGGTCAGAGGCAGATGCAAGTGCAGATGCAGTTTAATCGGTGCACTCTGTTGTGTGATTAGTGTATGCCTCTTTAAGAGAATGGTATGAGAGGATGGTAGGGAATAGGTGTCAAAAATGGAAGTGAATCAGGACTTGTTTAGAGAGGAGTTCAGTGGAATAAAAAATTAGATAGCCCGTTCAATTGGACTGATGTCTTTTTATCTACAACACAATATGGTGTTAGAAGAGGCAGATAAAGTCGGTGGGGAGTGAGTGAGCCACATGAGTGAAGACGGAGCGTGTCCCGTACACAGCCACACCAATCCGAATTGGATCTAAGTGTGTCTCCAAGCGCCAACTTCACAATTTAGCCTCCAGAGCCTTTATCTGATGTGCAGCACCATGAGTCCAAAACTGTTAAAGAGACATTCAACAGGCAACAATTTTTTGTGCCCAAAAAAGAACATATTTTATGAAAGAGCAAGATTCAATCAAAGAGAACAACAGCCCCATGAATCAGTTGATAACTTTATAACAGCCCTGTATGCTCTTGCAGAAAACTGTATCTATGAAACTCTTAATGATGAATTGCTCAGAGACAGACTTGTAGTTGATCTGAGAGAAAGTGCACTCTCCGAGCGGATGCAGCTAGACAAAGAGCTCACACTTGAAAAGGCCATTTATATGGCATGACAGTCTGAAGTTATCAAAAAACAGCAGGTGGACCTAAGAGGTGAGATAATAGGTGGGGCTGAAATTGATGCGGTGGCAGTAAAATAAAAAAAACAGAGACCACCAAAACTTGCAGTCACAAAATAGCAGTCTTCCTAAGCATGCACCAACCCCATCCCAGAGCAAATTTGATAAATGGTCATGTCAAAGGTGTTGGAAAATACCTGGTCATGGGAAATGGCAGTGTCCAGCCAAAGATGTTACATGCCACACATGGAAAATAGACATTATAGCAAGGTGTGTAAAACTGCCAAAATAGTGCATGCTATTGAGGCTGAAGGCTGCAGTGAAACAACAGAGCCCTGGCACAATGTACACAGTGGTCACAGTGGACGCAGGCCAGGATGATTGGGCCATGGAGCTGTGAATTAGGCACCATAAAGTAAAATTCTAAATTGATACAGGTGCAGACGTTACAGTCATTCCATTGTTCTACAGTCTTAATTTTCATTAGAAGGGGAGATGCGGTATGATTTGTGTATGCCTCTTTGAGAGAATGGTATGAGAGGATGGCAGGGGAGAGGAGTCGAAAGGGGAAGTGAGTCAAGACTTTTGTAGAGAGGGAGTTCAGTGGAATGAAAAAGTGGGTTAACACATTCAATTGGACTGATGTCTTTTTATCTACAACACAACACACTCCAAAACACACACAAGGGACAGGACCAAGAACAACAAGAACTAGGTAAACACAGGGACACAGGAACATGACATGAGCTTGACAAACGTAAGACAAAGTGTGCTACCAGGGACAGAACTTAAATACCCGTGTTCATTAGATATAAACGTGACTCCCATGAGGTGTATGGGCTGATGGGTAATGTAGGCCTGACAATGCCCGCCTTTAAGGCATGGTTCCTGATGTGCCTACTTTGGTCTCGAGGTGGTCCTGGGCCGCTGGTTAGTGCAACAACCACGGTGAGGTCAGAGGTGGGAGCAATGAACATGGCGGGGCCAGAAGGTGGAGCAATCAACACAGCAAGGCCAGAGAGGGGACCAATGCCCTCTGTGAAGCAAGGGAGCAGAGCAACGTCGTCAGCTGAGCAGGCATGCAGGCAGTGAAGTCTTCGTCGGAGTCAGGGGTCAATGTGGACTGGACACTAGAGACCTCACCTGCGGCCTGCAATGCCTCCTCTTCGCTCTCTGGCTTGGGTGCTGCTTGTGAGGCCACTCCATTGGCCTATAGCTTGATCATGGTTTGCAAGGCCGCCCTGTCAGCCTCTGGCTTGATTGTGGCTTGCAAGGCCGCCCTGTCAGCCTCTGGCTTGATCGTGGCTTGCAAGGCCGCCCTGTCTGCCTCTGGCTTGATCGTGGCTTGCAAGGCCGCCCTGTCTGCCTCTGGCTTGATTGTGGCTTGCAAGGCCGCCCTGTCAGCCTCTGGCTTGATCGTGGCTTGTAAGGCTGCCATGTCAGCCTCTGGCTTGATTGTGGCTTGCAAGGCTACCCTGTTGGCCTCTGGCTTGATCTTGGCTTGTGAGGCTGTGCCGTCAGACTCTAGCTTGGGCTAAGTTGGAGAGGCCTCTGGCTTGGGCTGGCTTCGAGTGGCCACCCCACCGGCCTCTGGAGTTAGCGCAGAGGTCTGTGTTCAGCCATGTAGGCCCGGCCAACACTTAAATAACTATTTGGGGGAGAACAGCCTTTAGCTGGTCCAGAAGGGCTGCCTCTGGTTCGATCAAGCTGCCTCTGGTTCTCCTGGATTTGCTAGTTCTGGGCCTTCTTATTCGCCAGTTTCTTATTTCGATTTTCAATTTCACCTTAAAATGTCCATTAGCTGCATTATTGCACCTGTAAATGGAAAATAAAAGGAAAATATCTGCTTATTTCTTATGCCATAATCTTATCATTCACAAAGCATCACAAATGTGACAACCACATATGAAATACAGTGGAACACACTATTAAAATACTCAAATAGAAGAAATGTAACTTTCTCTCTTATATAATTGTCAAATTTGTGAGATGCTTTGAGAGTGAGGAGATAATAACATAAGAAATAAGCAGATTTTTCCCTTTTATTATTTCACAGATTAAGTTATCATTAGAAAGGAGGATTATTTATAAATACTGAAAGAAAACCTCAAGAGCTCAGCCAAAGAGTTCAAATTTGGTCACATATCCAGCTTCCAGCAGGACAATGATCCTAAGCATACCTCCAAAGTTGTAACAAAATGGCTTAAAGACAACAAGTACAAGTACTGAAATGGCCATCACAAAAATCTCTCTTTCTCTCTCTCTTTCTCTCTCTCTCTCTCTCACACACACACACATGCAAACACACACACACACACACACACACACACACACACACACACACACACACTTTGAAATTAACCCGGAGGAAAATCCGAAAATTACACTAGCTAGTAGGAATGGATTATAGACTCATGCAACTCTTTCAAACATCCCCACAGAGCACTTTGGAGCACAGCAACCCACAATTCTGTAAATAAAAACCCCTCTGGGCCTCAAAGTGTGTGTGTGGGTGTGTTCAGGTTCAGGTTGTGATATTTACACACAACCTGCTTGCCACAAGGACAAATACCAAACAGTAAAATCACAACCAGCTACACAAAAACACAACAAACACATGCCTTACAGTTTAAAATCATATCTGCATAAACACTATCGCTAACCTCAGATTGAAGCCCAAACTATCAGCAGCTGTTTTCCTAATGATTAGCATACTTTGGGAACTAATCAAGGGACAAACAATGGGCCGCTTCAAGAAGGAGGCATATCTATCTATTTTTTTCAATGCTCACATGAATATTACAGGTAATAGTCACTTTGGACTTTTGTCAATAAGTTTTCTAGTTGGCCTACATTCCCTCAGCTCCCCACACAAGCACTCCCACTGAAACTGTAATTAAAGTACTTTACTTAAGAAATGTTGATCTAGATGTTGAATTAATCACTCAATACATACATACTTGCAATAGCTTACCCATAAATTATTAAACTTTTACATGGAATTATTATTTTAAGAATTTTAAATAGATAACCATATTAACTCATTTATTTCATTCACCAATTCAAGGCCCAGCAACCTGCTTCCTGAACCGGTCGGTGCCCCTGCTACATTTTTATTACGGAACAAGTTACTAGCTGTTTTGTTGAGGGTGCTGAAACATGAGCATTATCATGGTACATTATATAGCCAGAAACTGTGGACAGGAAGTTATTTACATCTGTACCGCTCCAAGATGTGTGTGACCACCAGGTCGGGTTTTTGAATATTTTTGTTTGCTTTCCTGGTTCAGTCCAGGGTCTTCCTTTTGTGGTCAGTCAGATATGAGCATCAAATAGTGTTCAGCAGCTACCACACAAAAGTTTGTGTCATCATCAAGAGGGCTTTCGATATAACGAAGTTATAATGAACCCAGTGGTGGTTTCTTGCAGGCCTTGGAAGTCCACCCTGCAAGCAGGGACTCCTCACAATGTACACTCACTTAAACCACTATAGGACAAGAGAACACCTAATAATCTGTTCTTATTTCACATTATTCCTGTGGTCTAATGAGATGCCAATGGCCCTAACTCCTTTTGCCCGCCAGACCTGCCTGATCCATCCCTGAGAATAACCTGAGAATCATTCGCTGTTGCTGAAGATGGCCCCACATGAATACCCTAAAAAATTGATGCAAGATGTATTTGGATTGTACCAAACGGATAGCCTAATGGTTGCTGTGGATGGTCCCACTTAGATAGCTTAAACATTGCACTTACTGAACACAGTTTATGCCCAAGTTAATTCATTATTCAGTTGATACCTTCACTTGGATACTATGAATTTAAAGCTAAAATCTCTAATGAAATGTGGCTGAACCCAGCAATCCCCCAAGTGAGGGCTCTCAAGTGCTACATGTAAGTAACTGTCTTCTTTCCTTAAACACTATTTGACGTGCTTTGGCTATTTCCTGGACTAGTCTAGGAAGAATAGTGAGAATAGTGTATGTATGTGAGAGTGAAAACGAGAATAATATGAAGGCCTTGCACTAGATTTTGGAGCATGGCTTTGGGGATTTGCGCACATTCTCTGTAGTGTGCATAAAAATGCCAAGTAGACCTAGCTGACCATAATTTTGGGATCTAAATGACTTTGAAAGAGGGTTCATTCATTGGGTGTGAAAATTCCAGGAGATCAGCAGTGTCTGAAACACTCAAACCAGCCCTTCTGGTACCAACATCGATGCTATGATCAAAGTCGCAGAGATCACACTTTTTCTTTATTTTGATGTTTGATGTGAACATTAACTGAAGCTCTTCATCTGTATCTGCATTTTATGCATTGCAGTGCTGCAACATGATTGGCTGATTAGATAATTACATGAATATGCAGGTGTACAGGTGTTCCTAATGAAGTGGACAGTGTATCCATTCAGATTTCTTCTCTTGGCTGACAACAGTGGAACCCGATGTCATGTCACCACAGGTTTGAAGAGTGGTTATTTGAGTTACCTGTTTCTCATCAGCTAATGGCAAATAAAATGTGATTTCACAAACTAACAGACAAATTTGTTTGCTCATTTGAGGTTTGGGGCAGTTAAATATGCAATTGGAAATATGGTGACTCTGTTCACCTTTTATGAACATAATTAAAGCATAATTGCTGTACAAAACTGTTATTTGACATTGGATATGATAGTTTTGTGCAGTAACTTTGCTATAATGATGTTCATTAAATGTACTGTATATATAATGAGCTGCACCATATGTCCTGGTCAGTGTTGCTGTGAATACGGAGCCAATCCCAACAGCACAGCACAATGCGGAAGAATACACCCTGGATAAGACACCAGTCAATTGCAGGGAACCATGCAAACACACATTTATATATTCATTCACACCTAGCAGCAATTTAGAGTAGCCAGCCCATCCACCTACATGTTTCTGTATGGCATAAGGAAACTGGAGAACCCAGAGGAAACCCACACAGACATGGGGAGAACATGCACAGGGGAGAACATGCACAGAAACTCCACACAGTAACCTGAAAGTAACCCAAGCTCCAGATGGAAACTGGGGACTGTGGAGCGGTGAGGCAACAATACTACCCACTGCACCACAGTGCCACCACTGTGAAATCCAGTAGCACTTAAAATCAATGGCGAATAAAATAAAAAATAAAAGAATAAAAAACACACAGATGACTGGTCACTTATCAATAATACATCTTTTTGAAATACCAGTAGCTAGTCTTACCATCTACTGTTGGGCATAGGAAATGCATGTATTGCAAAGAATTGCTGCAAAAACACTGCTAAAAACAAAACAAAATCAATCAGCTGCTGGTTTGGTCTAAGATAATTAATCATGCTAATTGGCAGCAATCAGCTTTCATTCATTAACATACATGCACACCCACAGCATCACTCTAATCTCTATGTTTGTCGGTGGTGGCAGTTTTTGTATTAAGCTTACTGCATGTTTTCAAGCTTTCCTGGTAGAGCCTAACTAGTATGATGAAGCCTCACAAACTACAAAGCTAGGATCAGATCATGTGCAAATCCTCTCATTTTAACCACAAACCAGATGCTTTCCTGCTGAAAGGGGAAATTCTGGAGAGTATTCATTTGTTCATAAGTTGCATCTGTGTAGTATATCACCAACTACTTGTATAAGAATGAACTGAAATCAGCATTTGTTCATCATGAAATCTATGTGTGGCAAAATCATAGACACTGTTCTGTTTGCGTACATCAAACACTGTACCCAGCCTTTACGCAGCACTGTCAGCATCACTAGCTGTTTCAGGAGCTGTGATTTGTCACAAATATCTAACAGAAACTAAAAAAACTGATAATGTTTAACAGAATCATACAACTGTCCATTGCCAGTGTTCACTTCATGTCCTGATGCTGTAAATTTTCAACTCATTAAAAATAAATGACTTCCAGCTACTTTGTAAATACTGTGTATTTTGTACTGAACCTTTAGAACAAACACAGGAAATAATACATTGTAATGGATGTATTTTATGAGTATTTCTTCATTAACTTTAGTATGAATATAAAAATATAAAAATTAATTTTCTGGTTTTACTCTGTTTTATAACTGAAATGGCAAAAGGAAAATTTAAAATTTCACATGTACAGTTCAAGAGAATTTCCAAATGACTACTCCATACTAGGAAAATCACTGTCATTATGTTATTTTTGTTATTTTCCCACACTAGGAAAGATAGGTAAAATAGGTGACTTTTGCCACCACAAGAAATAACTAAAGAATGATTAAAGCCAATACCACCTGTATTGTGTGTGTGTGTGTTTGTGTGTGTGTGTGTGTGTGTGTGTGTGTGTGTTATAAAGACACAGCGGAAATTGTGCTTTTTCACTGGTGAAAATGATGGACAAATACAGACAATACAGCAGTGGTCTCATGTATCAACCACCAGGGAGGGTTACATTCACGCCCCCTGTTCAGGCAGGTGCAACTACTACTTCTCTGGGAGGAAGGAAAGTTTTTTTCAGTGAGTGCAGTGTACATTCTGGGCAACCAGAATGTGGGGGCAGACATCCTGTTGAGGCAGGGGCTGAGGCCAGGGGATTGGAGGCTCCATCCACAAGTGTGGATCCTAAGCACCATTAGGGCCGGACGCCATGATACACACGTGGCCAAGGTCACGTCTGTATGCTTTTCCCTCGATTGCTCTGCTCCCACAGGTTCTAGCGAGAGTTCGCCAAGATCGTGCTACATCTGCTGCTAGTGGCACCGGATTGGCCAGCTTGTATTTGGTTCTTGGAGATAACTCTGCTGGACTGCACTCCCTGGGAGAGTCCCGTTCGCAGGGATCTTCTGTCTCAAGCCAGAAGGGGTTGATTTATCACCCTTGGTCGGAAATATGGAAACTGTGGTCTGGCCTCTGAGGGGCACCAGCTCATAGATTCTGGTCTGTCGACCAAGGTTGTATAGACCATGTTGAATGCTACAGCACCATCCACAAGAAAATTATATGCGCTCAAGTGGTGACTTTTTGTCTTGTGGTGTGAGGAACGTCAGTTAGACCCAGTAAACTGTGCAATAGCTAAGGTTCTAGATTTCTTACATGAACGTTTCTCAGCAGTGTTGGCTCCTTCTACAATTAGGGTGTGGCCACCTTTTCGGCCAACCGTGACCCTATTGATGGAGCCTCTGTGGAGCAACATCCTCTAACTTCGAGGTTTATGCATGGTGTCAAGCAGCTGAGGCCCATCTGCAGACCATGCACACCTTCCTGGGACCTTTCTGTGGTCCTGGAATCAGAATCAGTCTCAGAGAAGCTTCTGACTCTAAAGGTAGCTCTTCTGCTGGCCCTGACATCTCTCAAGCAAGTAGGAGATCTACAAGCTCTTTCTGTTGCCCCTTTCTGCCTTGACTTTGCCCCTGAATTAACCAAAGCCTTCCTATATCCTAGGCCGGATTTTTTTCCCCAAAGTGCCTACGTCTGCTGCCCAGCCGGTACTGTTGCAGGCTTTCTGCTCTCCTCCGTTCCACTCAGCAGAACAAGAGAAATTGCACCTACTGTGCCCAGTAAGGGCTCTCTGTACTTACGTCCACCGCTCCGGCCAGTGGCGTAAATTGGAGCAGTTGCTAGTCTGCTTTGGTGGCGACAGTAGAGGTGATGCTGTGTCAAAGCAGCGCAACTCTAATTGGATAGTGGAAGCAATCTCTACAGCTTATGAGGCACATGGTCTCGCTACGCCTCTGGGCATAAGGGCTCATTCCACGAGGGCGGTAGCCTCCTCGAAGGCTTTATCCAAAGGGATACCCTTGCAGGATGTGTGTGCTACGGTGGGGTGGTCTACATTGCACACATTCATTCGGTATTACAGATTGGCTTTATTGGCCAGCTCGTATATGGTTCTCAGAGATAATATCTCTGCTGGACAGCACTCCCTGGGAGATTCCTGTTCGCAGGGATCTATTGTCTCAAGCCTTAGGGTTGATTCATCATCCTCGGCCAGAACTATGGAAACTATGGTCTGGCCCCTGAGGGGCACCAGCTCATAGATTCTGGTCTCTCAACCAAGGTTGTAGAGACCATGTTAAACACTAGGAACGTCATTGTGACCTAGTGTACCGCGCAATGGTTACAGTCGTTTCTCAGTAAGGTTGGCTCCTTCTACAATTAGGGTCTACGTGGCAGCCATTTCAGCCAGCCACTCCCCTACTGATAGAGCCTCTGTGACAGGCCATACCCTCAGCATGACGGAGTGGGTATATTTGTTCCCACAGCGTGAAGCTCACGCAACTTTGAGTTTCCTTAGAAAGGGAATGTCTGGGTTACGCATGTAACCCTGTTCCCTGAGAAGGGAATGAGATGTTACATAGCTCTGTCTTTCTGGGACTTGCCTGTGAATTGCGTCTTCGCTTCAGATAATAGAGGCTGGTGGTGTGGTTCACAGATGGCATTTTTATATCACGTGACGTGCTTAATTTCCACATCACCTGACCATGGCAGTCCTATAAATTGGCGTGATTTTAAACAGACTTTAGATACCAGTCACATTCGGAGGTGCTTCCCACAGCATGAAGCTCACACAACGTCTTGTTCCCTTCTCAGGGTACAGGGTTACATGCATAACCCAGACAGTTTTTAATCTGTTTTTCTTATAACTGGCCATGGCTAGGATAATGATAATGGCTTTCCATGGCAGATGAGGTAGCATTTGAATATTTGAATTAATGGTGGTAGAAGCTCAGTGGTTAAGACATTGGACTGATTGGAAGGTTGCGAGTTCAACTCTCTGCACCACCCAAGTGCCACTGCTGGGCCATTGAGCAAAGCCCTTAATCCTCAACTGCTCAGGTGTATAAATGAGATAAATGTAAATCACTCATAAGGGCAGCTTCAAAATGTAGAAAGGGTGCCATCATTCTTATAATTTAGACAGTTGAATACCTAATTAATCTTGTAATCTAAATGTTTATATCTGTAAATTGCATGAGTAATAATTAACCAAACAGTTTAGGTGGGAATGAAGATGGGCAGTTGTCTTTTGGTGCAAACATGTTGGTTAATATGGTCATTGGTCTGACACATTACAAGTTTTTCTTTAATGGTTATGCAGACTAACTAGTCATGATGGTATTTTAGACCTAGCATTAAAACCCAACTTTAATGGGGTTTTTGCCAACTGATGTGTGTTTAAACAGAGTATAGAAGCATGCTAATGACAGTTTTAATCAAAAGAAAATCTTGAAATACCATAACAATCTATTTGCAGATGCTGTCGGCCTGAAATGAATATACCCAAAATGGTTGCCCGTGACATGCTGATGTCTACTTTGTTTTTGTTACACAGTGTTAGGTAATGTGCATTAGGTAATGAGGCAAGAACATAGTCAAAAAACAGGTGAGGGTCAAGCGATCTACAAACAATATGAACTGGTCTAGGCAAGAATCGAAAATACGAAGACGGAAACAGGATCAAAAACCATGGAAACAAAATGACGATCAAATGCAGTACAGAAAGTACAGAAAGGAAACTGAGCAAATACTTTGTGTCGAATAGGGAAACACGAGGATTTTAAATACCTAATGTAATCAAAGGAGATAACTCAAAACAGCTGAGACATTAGGAAACAACCAATGACAATACAGGGGTGGAGACATGACAGAAACCAAAACAAAACATGTGTAGTTAGTAAACAAAGTCAATGTCAATGAAACCCGGAAGTGCACAGCAGTTCACGCTGAAGTGAGCGTGAGGGGGAATCTTTAACACACAGACAACTGAAAACATGGAACCCTCAACATGAAACCTATTTCTCCTATTTTTCTTGTGTTTGTTGACCTCCGGAGATGTTTAATTACAGCCATGGCCAAAAGTTTTGAGAATGACACAAATATTAATTTTCACAAAATCTACTGCTTCAGTGTTTTTAGATCTTTTTGTCAGATGTTACTAACTGTTACTGAAGTATAATCACAAGCATTTCATAAGTGTCAATGGCTTTTATTGACAATTACATGAAGTTTATGCAAAGAGTCAATATTTGCAGTGTTGACCCTTCTTTTTCAAGACCTCTGCAATTCGCCCTGGCATGCTGTCAATCAACTTCTAGGCCACATCCTGACTGATGACAGCCCATTCTTGCATAATCAATGCTTGGAGTTTGTCAGAGTTTGTGGGTTTTTGTTTGTCCACCCACCTCTTGAGGATTGACCACAAATTCTCAGTGGGATTAAGGTTTGGGGAGTTTCCTGGCCATGGAGCCAAAATGTCGATGTTTTGTTCCCCGAGCCACTTCGTTATTACTTTTGCCTTGTGGCAAGGTGCCCCATCATGCTGGAAAAGGCATTGTTCGTCACCAAACTGTTCTTGGATGGTTGGGAGAAGTTGCTCTCTGAGGATGTTTTTGTACCATTCTTTATTCATGGCTGTGTTCTTAGGCAAAATTGTGAGTGAGCCCACTCCCTTGGCTGAGAAGCAACCCCACACGAGTGGTCTCAGGATGCTTTACTGTTGGCATGACACAGGACTGATGGTAGCGCTCACCTTTTCTTCTCCAGACAAGCTTTTTTCCAGATGCCCCAAACAATCGGAAAGGGGATTCATCAGAGAAAATGACATTACCCCAGTCCTCAGCAGTCCAATCCCTGTACTTTTTGCAGAATAGCAGTCTGTCCCTGATGTTTTTCCTGGAGAGAAGTGGCTTCTTTGCTGCCCTTCTTGACACCAGGCCATCCTCCAAAAGTCTTTGCCTTACTGTGCGTGCAGATACACTCACACCTGCCTGCTGCCATTCCTGAGCAAGCTCTGCACTGGTGGTGCCCCGACCTCGCAGCTGAATCAACTTTAGGAGACGGTCCTGGTGCTTGCTGGACTTTCTTGGGCGCCCTGAAGCCTTCTTCACAACAGTTGAACCTCTCTCCTTGAAGGTCTTGATGATCCGATAAATGGTTGATTTAGGTGCAATCTTACTAGCAGCAATATCCTTGCCTGTGAATCCCTTTTTGTGCAAAGCAATGATGGCTGCACGTGTTTCCTTGCAGGTAACCATAGTTAACAGAGGAAGAACAATAATTTCAAGCACCACCCTCTTTTTAAAGCTTCCAGTCTGTTATTCTAACTCAATCAGCATGACAGAGTGATCTCCAGCCTTGTCCTCGTTAACACTCTCACCTGTGTTAACGAGAGAATCACTGACATGATGTCAGCTGGTCCTTTTGTGGAAGGGCTGAAATGCAGTGGACATGTTTTTTTGGGATTAAGTTCATTTTCATGGTAAAGAGGGACTTTGAAATTAATTGCAATTCATCTGATCACTCTTCATAACATTCTGGAGTATATGCAAATTGCCATCATAAAAATTGAGGCAGCAGACTTTGTAAAAATTAATATTTGTGTCATTCTCAAAACTTTTGGCCCCGGCTGTACACTTAAGAACATACTTAAAGCTGACTAATACATACTTGTCTCAAAAAATCAGAAAATGCAAATTGAAAACGGAGGTATAATTTTTTTTCTTTGCTGTCAAATTTAATACGATGTGACAAATAATCAAACACAATTTAGAAATAAATATTTTTTAAAAATGATGATGATGATAGATGAATGGGGTGCTGGTAAAGCATTAAAATAACCATTTAATAGGAGTCTATGAGACTCCATAAACATTCCTAGTTGTAATCACATTAATCACTGCAAGTTTGGTTTAATTCAACAATATAGCACCATCATCATAACTATCATTATAAAATAATACTTGATCCAGCACATGGTATTATTTTGAATTACGTATTTTATATGCTTACATTAATTGTGCACACAATTTAATGAACCCACAAAATGCAAAATTAAGGTCATGAACTCGTAACGTGTAGGACCAGTAGCAGTTCCTGCTATAGGCAACAGAGGGAATTCCTAGAGAGGCAACTTGCCAGGGGTGACACAAAATGTGTTTTAGATACTGTAGATGCTCTTGAAGTTGTGCGGTGTATAAAGTTGAAATTAATACAGTCATATAAAGTTTAGTTTAATAGAATGTAATACTAATGTGGGGATGTGGTTTTTGAAGTCAGTTTGAATATTTGTTTGTGGAACTTTAAGCTGAGTTAATCTTAAATGTTATGTATGGCATGTTTTTAGTTATGTATTGGCTTTAAGCCCTAAGGCAATTGTATTATATTTTGCGAGATCAAGAGTTTCAGTAAAGTTTTTTTGTTCAACCTCTTTGTGATATTCAGTCAGTTGTATTGTTTTTTGTTTGCACATGCAAAAGTTGGTTAAGTAGTCATGTTGAGTTCTGTCAGTTCTGTCTTTATAAAGGCAGATGTAAGTGCACGTTCCCATTGGAGTTCTGTTTTTGGTTTGAGCTGTTTAAAATGGCCATTTATTAGTAATAATAAATGATTTGCAAAATCAGACATTTCTAAACAAGAACAACAAATGACATTTAGATAATATTGGATCATTTTCCTCAATAAATAAATGACCAAGTATAATATTTTTGTCTCATTTGTTTAATTGGGTTCTCTTTGTCTACTTTTAGGACTTGTGTGAAAATGTGATAATGTTTTAGGTGATATTTATGCAGATATTAAAAATTCTAAAGGGTTCACATACGTTCAAGCACCACTGTGGTACATGTCAAAATAACATCGACATGAATGCCAGGACCCAAGGTTTCCCAGCAGAACATTGCCAAAGCATCACAATGTCTTCGACAGCTTGCCTTCTTCCAATAGTCCCAAAACTCCCAGCCAGCTCCATCAAACCCCTTCAGGTGATTCAGAATGTAGCAGCATGGCTTGTTTTCAACCAGACCAAGAGGACCCATGTCACACCCCTCTTCATCTCCATCCAATGGCTTCATGTAGCCACCAGCATCAAATTCAAGGCCTTGATGAAGACCTTGTCTGGAACAGCCCCCCCTCCACCTCAACACTTTCCTTGAGGTTTATGTTCCTTATGTTTATGTACCTGTGATCAGGTAACGACCGACTCCTGGTAGTGCCTACTCAGCGAGGCATGAGGTCCCTTTCCAGAACCTCTACTCTGTGCACTTTACTCCTCTAGAACTCAATTAATTCTAGAGGAGTAAAGTGCACAGAATAAAAAAACCTGTCTCTTCTGACCAACACCAGTTACCAGAAGCTGAGCCACCACCTCCACTGGAGATCAAAGGAGTGCCCACATATACAGGTGCATCTCAAAAAAATAGAATATCCTGGGAAAAGTTCATTTTTTCCATAATTTAATTCAAAAAGTGGAACTTTCATATATTCTAGATTCATTACACATAAAGCGAAATATTTCAAGCCTTTTTTTTGTTTTAATCTTGATGATTACGGCTTACAGCTCATGGAAATGAGATACCGGAAAAATCCAGTATCTCAAAAATATTACAATAGAGAATTTATAATACAGCAATGTGGACCTGAGAAGAGCTCTAATGCGCAAATTAACTCAAAACACATTTTTACTCAAAACACCGTTGCTCAGTGGTCCAAAGTCCTCTTTACAGATGAAAGTAAATTTTGCATTTAATTTGGAAATCAAGGTCCCAGAGTCTGAAGGAAGAGTGGAGAGGCACAGAATCCAAATTGCTTGAAGTCAAGTGTGAAGTTTCCAGAGTCAGTGATTTGGGGTGCCATGTCATCTGCTGGTGTTGGTTCACTGTGTTTTATTTAGATTTTAGAGCACTTCCTGCTTCCATCTTCTGACAAGCTTTATGGACATGCTGATTTCCCTTTTCCAGCAGGACTTGGCACCTGCCCACAGAGCCAAAACTACTAGTAACTGGTTTGCTGACCATGGTATTGCTGTGCTTGATTGGCCAGCCAACTCACCTGACCTGAATTTTGTCAAGAGGAAGATGAGAGGGACTTCCGTCATGCAGTTGAGGGAGTGAGGCGCGCCTGGGAGCAGCTCCGTAAATTTAATTTCTTTTCAATAGTTAATGGGAACATTTAGTATTCTTAATATCTTAAGACAGCGCCCGCAATGCTTATGAGCTTTGAAATGCTAGCTGAAGCTTGTCATTTTCGCTATTATGCCAAAATCTAAACATGTTTCCCCTGCTTCTGACGAAGTCGACGCCACCGCCATCATGTCCTCGAGTTTAACGCGGAGGCCTGAAGTTTAACGCCAGCTCTTTTAAAAGAGTTGCTTACCACAGAGATTCGTGAGGAAATTGCTTCACTAAGATTTGAGTTTCTCGCGGAAATATGGGCCTCTACAGCTACACTTCAAGCCAATATTTCTTGTCATAGCTCCAAAATTAAAGACATTGAAACCTTGATGAACAGCATGGAAGAAAGGCTCGACATTTTAGAGCGCAAATGTCAGTCCCTGGAAAGAGGTAATGAGGAGTTAAAGAACAAGGTGGATGATCTGGAAAACCGTGCAAGGCGGAATTATCTCCATATACTGGGTATCCCAGAGAATATTGAAACGTCCAAGCCCTCTCACTTCGGTTTCTTCGTTCTTCGCTGAAATTTTCGGGGATAAATTAACTCAGACGCTGGAGATTGAGTGTGCACACTGGTCCCTCGCACCCAAACTGTGACCTGGCACACCTCCGCGACCCATGATCATTCGCTTTCTTCGCTTCCGAACCAGAGAAAGAATCCTGAGTCTGTCACGCGAGCATGGAGAGATGCACTACAAGGAATCCAGAATTTTGATATTTCCTGACTTCTCGGTGGAGCTTAAGAAACGACGGGACCAGTTCAAGTCAGTCAAGGCCGACCTACACAGAGCCGGTGTCAAATTCTGGATGTTGTATCCCTGCAGAATTCTCCTTTCATTCACCGGCGAATCGCACAGTTTTGACACCCCCGAAGCCACTTCTACATTCCTTACCACCATGGTTAAACCTAGTCAGCCCACCGAGATATCTGCTGCGGACACAAGTAATTAGCAGATTATTTCTTGACAAGGCTCGACTCGGGACAGTAAGTAAGTAAGGTGGTTCATGTAATATCTCTACGTGCCCCGAATGGTCTGGTTATGTCATCAAAAGGCTGCGTTTTCTTAGACTTCACTGACTCTTTGCATCCTAAATATTTACAGATCATACAAATCCTCTTTATTTCCATATACGGTCTGTAACCTGTGTGTTGTTCCCAGTATTTTGGTATGTTTACAATTTGTTACAGAGCTCTCTTCGCATGTTCGGCAGAGAGAAGGTTTGTGCTGTATGATAATGGGTAATGTTCGTATGACTTATAGATATGGGTTTTTGTTTGTTTGTTTGTTTGTTTGTTTTTCCCTCTCTTGATCATTCTCAGGCATGTCAAGACAGGAGAAAGCCATTTTCATTTTATCTCGACAAATTTTTACTGCTGTTTTAATCAATGACCACTAGCTCATGCAGTGTTCAGTCAGGGGGAATGGAATGTTAAAGGTTTAAACAGTCCAATTATACGCAGCAGATTAAACGATTAATCTAGAACATTTAAATACTCATACTGGCTTTTTGCAGGAGACCCACTTAATAAACTCGGATCAAGTCAGAATTCACAAGAAATGGATTGGACAAGTATTTCATTCTAAATTTATGAGCAAGTCCAGAGGTGTGGCAATTACAATCAACAGGTGCATTCAGTTTTCTCCTTCACAAACCTTAGCTGACTCCGGTGGTAGATATGTTATTGTTTCCGGCCTGCTATATGGTTTAACAGTGACCTTGGCCAACATATACGCAGCAAATTACGATGATGAAAACTTTATCCAGAAAATATTCTCTTTACTCCCTGATCTAAATTTGCATTATCTTATCACGGGAGGCGATTTCAATTGTCTTTTGAGCTGTTCTCTTGACCTCTCATCCACCAAACCCAACCAATCCTCCAAAACTGCAATTGCGCCTCAATCGCTTTTAAGCACCTGTGGTCAAGCCGACATATGGCAATCCCACAGCACAACCATATTCTTTCTTCTCCTATGTCCACCATAACTATTCTTGTATTGATTACTTCTTCTTAGATAAGAAACTGCTGTCTAAAGTGAGGGCCTGTTCATATAGAAGTATTGTAATATCTGATCACACCGCACTTACACTTTCTCTTCAATTTCAAGATAGGATGTTTAGCTCTGGATGCTGGAGATTTAATCCCCTGCTTCTCTCTGATAAGAAGTTTTGTGATTCATTAAAAAACAATTATTTATCTTTTTGGAGATAAACACTGTATCTGAAACTTCACCTTCCTCAGTTTGGGAAGCTTCGTAAGCATATGCTCGGGGTCAAATTAACTCATGCTCAGCTGGTGTAAACAGACAACGAAGAAATAAATTAGAGGAATTATCTCTCGAAACTCTTTAACTAGACTTGGCTTACGCAACTTCTTCAAATCCAGGAACTTACAAGAAGAGACTCAAACTTCAAACTGACTTTAATATGTTATCAATTTACAGTTTTTCTCAATCGATTTGACACATTTCTCCAAATGAATGTAGTTGCTCTCAAAACAATTAACACAGCAAACTAAACACAGTCTTATGTTGGCGAAACAGTTCAATATTCACTGCATAATGAAGCATTGCATTTTATTCTAGTAATGCATTTATTAGAAATAAATACTAACATCAAAACTACAATTGTGTTCTCTGTTGATCTGATAAATTCAGCTGTAGATACACAAATAAATGAATGAAAATACATGTTTTTCATGAAGTTCTTTAATGAGGAGTTTAGTTGTATAACAATGAGTTTTTGCCCCCCAAAAATAATAATTAAGTAAGTAAATAAATAAATAAATAAATAAATGTGCTTCAATCATTAAATCAATTAACTTTATTGATCTTGCCTCTCAATTACATTTGGCCAGAGAATTTCATCAACATCACAGCATATATTTTCATGAGTCATGCATCATGGGAAAAAACGCTGTGAATGCTGGATCCATCCTTGACATGCTTGTGCCTCAATTTCTCCACAGGCCTCTTCCATCACTTGAAGAAGACTTACTTGGTTGTAAGGGTTGCGATCATATACTTTCCATCGCCAAGAGGAGAAGAACTCCTCAATTGGATTCAGGAAAGGAGAATATAGTGGAAGGAACACCATCCTGAAATGTGGGTGATGCTCAAACCACTCTTGCACCGGTGCTGAAAGGTGGAATTGGACATTGTGCCAAACAACTACAAAATTTCTCTCTATTTGCTCCTGATCACCCTGTGGAAAGAGGATTTCATTAAGGAAGTGTAAAAAATTTAGAAGCCTTTCTGTGTTGTGTGGCCCCAAGACAGCATTGTGTCACAAATTGCCCCACAACACCAGTGGTTGAAATTGCAGCACACATAGTGATGGCCAGTATCAGCCATCACTATGGCCAATCACATTTCTCCCTCTTCTCCTTTTTTTGTGAAGATTGAAGCCAGCTTCATCAATATACAGGTACTCATGATGAGTTGCACTGCTATCCAACTCCAAAATTCTCTAGAGTAAAAAGAACACAAGGTACAATAAGTTAGTTTTTTACAGTAATGCCATTGATTGCAAAGTTGATACTAAACTGTTGCTGAAGTCTGAGTTCCCACTTTGATGCAGCACTACGCATAGAGATGCCTGAATCTTTTCACTTAGAGTGGAATAGTATATGGACACATAATATCCAGGAAAATATATTTGTGTTTACAGTAAAAGTGCAGTAATTGGCTTGCACGTACTTGAACAAACTGGAATCGCAACTCCTTCACTCTAATGGAGTTCCTCTCAAAGGGCACTTTGTATACCTGTTTCATTCGGATTGCATTTCTCCTTAGAACACGATCAGTTGTGGAGAGACTGCATTAGTGAATATTGTGGAATAGTCGATTATCCTGCATTATTCTTTGCTGAATTTCTTTGAGGCGGAAGGTGTTGTTCTGGACCACCATGTCAACAATGGCATGCTCTTGTTCAACTGAAAATAGTCTTGTTCGTCCACCTGAATGTTCTCGAACTTCAATTCTGAAAAATGTTTGGACAAGCAGGAACATTTACAGTGGAAAACTAGAACTAAAACAAGACTAATAGACTCCAATAGATGAATAGACTCTCACTCTTCTCCTCTTCCTACATCCTCAACTCTTCTTGCTCCATCTCCTCTTCCTATACCCTGTACTCCTCTCCCGTCATCTCTTTCTACCTCTTCAACTGTTCCTCTCCCTCTCATTTATACCCTTCTTCTACCGTCTCCACCACCTCTCACTCTTATACCTCTTCCTTTTCCCCTTCTCATTCTTCTTCTGATGTGTGCTTCTTTGATGTTTTTCTTTCCCCCTTTTATAGCCATTGTAATTAAGACAGCTGTGTAAACAATTAGGAAATTTGCATTTCTTGTGTTGTTTGTATTATTAACTACTCAGATATCAATTTGGGGCTAATTGAAAACATACCATGTGCAACTGAGAATTTAACAAATAACAGAGTTTTGTTTGTTGTGTTTGGAAAAATGGTACACAAATGTTTGTGATATTTGTAAAGACCAAAAAAGAAGAGCAAGGAATAAAAATTTTCACTATTTTCTTGTACCTGTATCCTGTTGTTATTGAAAAAGTTTAATAAACAGATTAAGCCAAAAAAAAAGAGGAATATGAGAGACACCAGACCCAACAATACAGATGAGCTGAAGGCCGCTGTCAAAGTGACCTGGGCTTTCATAACACCTCAGCAGTGCCACAGGCTGATTGCCTCCATGCCACGCCGCATTGATGCAGTAATTCTTACAAAATGAGCCCCAAGTGCATAAATTAACATTCTTTTCGGAAGGTCAACATTGCTGTATTATAAATTCTTTATTCTAATTTTGAGATACTGGAGTTTTGATTTCCATGAGCTGTAAGCCGTAATCAAGTTCAAGTTCAAGTGGTTTTATTGTCATTTCAACCATATACAGCTTTTTTCAGCCTTCTCAGAAAGTAGAGGCGCTGCTGGGCTTTCTTAGTGATGGAGCTGGTGTTGAGGGACCAGGTGAGGTTCTCCGCCAGGTGAACACCAAGGAATTTGGTGCTCTTGACGATCTCCCCGGAGGAGCCATCGATGTTCAGTGGAAAGTGGTCGCTCTGTGCTCTCCTGAAGTCAACAACCACCTCTTTTGTTTTGTCCACATTCAGAGACAGGTTGTTGGCTCTGTACCAGTCCATTAGCCGCTGCACCTCCTCTCTGTATGCTGACTCGTCGTTCTTGCTGATGAGACCCACCACGGTCGTGTCATCGGCGAACTTGATGATGTCATTCGAGCTGTGCATTGCTGCACAGTCGTGATTCAGAAGAGTGAACAGCAGCGGACTGAGCACACAGCCCTGGGGAGCACCAGTGCTCAGTGTGGTGGTGCTGGAGATGCTGTTCCCGATCTGGACTGACTGAGGTCTCCCAGTCAGGAAGTCCAGGATCCAGTTGCAGAGGGAGGTGTTCAAGCCCAGCAGGTTCAGCTTTCCAATCAGGTGCTGAGGAAATATTGTGTTGAATGCTGAACTGAAGTCTATGAACAGCATTCGCACGTTTGTGTCCTTTTTGTCAAGGTGGTTGAGGGCCAGATGTAGGGTGGTGATGATGGCATCATCTGTTGAGCAGTTGGGACGATATGTGAATTGCAGGGGATCCACTGAGAGGGGCAGCAGGGTCTTGACGAGCCTCTCAAAGCTCTTCATGATGATGGGTGTGAGTGCAATGGGACAGTAGTCATTGAGGCAGGACACTGAAGACTTCTTCGGCCCAGGGACAATGGTGGTGCCCTTGAAGCATGTTGGAACGATGGCACTGCTCAGGAAGATGTTGAAGATGTCAGTGAGAACATCCACCAGCTGGTCTGCACATCCTCTGAGCACTCTTCCAGGAATGTTGTCTGGTCCAGCAGCTTTCTGTGGGTTGATTCTGCATAGAGTTTTCCTCACATCAGCCGTGGTTAGACACAGTGCCTGGTCGTTAGGAGGAGGGGAGGTCTTTCTCACCGTCACATCATTCTGCGCCTCAAACCGAGCATAGAAGTTGTTCAGCACATCTGGAAGGGAGGCATCACTGTCACAGGCGGGGTGATGTTGTCCTGTAGTTGCTGATGGCCTGAATGCCCTGCCACATGTGAGATTAAAACAAAAGATTAAAACAAAAAAAGGCTTGAAATATTTCACTTTATGTGTAATGAATCTAGAATATATGAAAGTTCCATTTTTTGAATTAAATTATGGAAAGAAATTAACTTTTCCATGATATTCTAATTTTTTGGGATGCACCTGTAGTGTCAGCATGCTTCTTGACTCCAAGTGATAGGGCTAAATCATGTTCTACTTGGTGGACTGGGAGGGCTGTGGCCCACAAGAGAGATCTTGGGTCCTTGCAAAGGACATTCTTGTTCACTCATTCATCAATGATTTCCACCAAGAACATTCTGCTCCCAGAATCCAAGGCAGGTCCTGTCGTAGGATGCTTTGGCGTCAGGAGAGGGGATATTGGTCTGTGATGGCTGTTCAGGACATTTCACTGCCCTGCCAGTAGAGGGAACCCTACTCCATGTCCTAAGGACTCTTCCTTGGTTGTTACATCCACTTCCTGTTATAAGAGTATATAAAGCATGTGTATGGTAGGTACATGGATCCAAAGCTTGTGGATCACTTGCACTTGTGTAAGTTGTGAGCCATTTGAACCATTGTCAGTTTTCTTGTGTATTACCTTTGTTTTCTGTGCTGGATTACCTTAAGAGGCCAGAACATGACAAAATTCATTAATTGATAGCCAGTTGATCCAGGGACCAGGTTCAGGGATGCAATCAGCTATTGTGTGGACTGTGAACTAGGTTTGAGGGAGATGAGAAACACCTTTTAGATGGTATTAGATGGTAACTCAGTAAAACACTGAGTTGTAACTGCTTGTGTAACATTGTGACATGTGGTGTTTAAATGAAGAGACATCTGTATGTAGCAAAGCACATGTGGCACAGACTGAGATGACATGCCCTGCCCATGTGATGCCAGTAGAGACACTCACTGGATGAGGAATGCAGAACTCAAAGCCTGGGAACAGCGTGTTCTGGGTAAATGTAAACAAAGCCTTATCAGTGTTAGAGCCTGACAAAGAAATGGCAGGATGATGACACCATAATATCATCAAAAGAACAAATCTGATTGGAAATATCACAAATCTCCCCATTATATATTTTGAGAATTTCCCACCCCTTACTAAGATTACCAGTACCTGTAAACACAGTACCTGAATAATTACCAAAATAGCTTAGGCCTTGCTGAAGAGCCTTTTGAAAAGTCTAAACCTTAATTTGAGAACTTGTGATATGTTTCTAATTCTTGGATTTTGACTTTAGGAGATGAATGAGTGGTTATAGTATGAGCTATAGTTACACAAGCTATAGTGTTTACAGCCTTTCCCCACACTGTAGAAAAACTAGGCTTCTTGATATCAAATAACCTCAGGGCCGAGTTGCCACATACGTATTGTTGTATAATGTGAAACTAGTGACTGTGACTAATTTGTAATCAATGATACTGCCTGAAGGTTCTGCCTTAAGTATAGAGTCAGAATCAGACTCTTGTGTTGTAATGATGGCAAGGACGGATGGGTCTTGCTTCAGCACAGTGCACGCAGACAGCAAATAGCATTGAGGCACAACATGGGGCCAATTAGGAGCAAGTGGAAACCCGATGTATCCAGTAGTAGACTCTTGGTTCTCTCCTAGCACCTGCACCAACTCCAAATACACCTCACTTGGTTCTTCCTGGAAAACACACACACACACACACACACACACACACACACAAAAGATAGCAGTATCATGTGACAGACACAGAAACAACTTGGTGTTTTTTCCCGTGAGGTTCAAAAGAAAAATTATTTTTAAATCTCTCCAGACCTTACTTGAAAACAGACACATATATGGTCTTTAACCAGATGTTTTAGGTTCATATAATCTAACATTGTGGGGGTTATTGTCTGTCCCTGCCTAACTTGGGTCCTGTCCTCTGAGAGGGGTAAAGAGCGCTAACTGCATATTGGGGAAAGGGAATCTTCACTTCAATTTTAACCCCCGTGGACTAAATGCCATCAGATTCTCTCAAAGCTCTCCTCTCACAGCCACTCAATCTATCCCTATTTAGGCGGGAACACCACTATACAGTGTGAGGCATGTATCTGAGTCTAAAAACCCTGATACAACACTGCTGAATCAGTTAGAGGACTTGGAAAGGGCCATTCCATTTCACTTCTTAAGGACCAGCGGTATTGTTTTTGATCATTACCTACTGTCCCAACACCATAGCATGTCCCCATTTTGATGTGAGGTCCACACTTCCTGTACTGTACACATGGTTGCACAGAGCTAACAGCTTCAGTGAGCTCTTCACAATACTTCATCAGCACATCAGATGTAAGATTCACATCTGCTTGTCTTGGATCGATTATCCCCAGTAAGGCCATCAGTCGATTCATAATGATCTTGTATAGGCTGAGACTGACCCCACTCATGGGTGTGGACCAAATACTGCACAGAACAACTGGCAACGCATCCACCCATGACATCCCACTCTGCTGTAACTTTGACAATCGCTGTTTCAAAGACGTTCAACCTGTCCAGAAGCCTGAGGCCTATATGGACAATGAAGCTTCCATTGAACATTCAGCATTAGAGACAAGAGCCAGGGTATAATAAAAGAGATTGCATGCATGAAGACAGCCTGGGTGCTCTATAGTCTAAACATAAGTTGGACACAGCCAGTTTTTACACTGATGTGTACGTGCAAAGGACACACTCAAGGATAATACGAGAAACACATCAGATAAAAACATAATCAAGGACAAAAACACCTTGACCAAAAAAACAGATACGTGTACATCATGAGTGAACAAAGGGTAGACACGTATGCATCACATTGAATTGATCTTAAATGATTGAATCGTGTATCTTTCATCACAAAATCGTGGAAAAATAGGAAATATTCACACAATGCTCTTGCATATGGATCCTAACCTACCCTCTGTGTCCTATTTGTTACACCCAACTGTTGGTGTGAATATTGTAGATGATTTACAGTATTTAGTACGGAAGCACCTACATCATCTTCTTACCCCACCTCAGTATTCTAAATTACCACACATTCAAACAAAAAGGGGAGAATTCTATATCACTGCATTATATGAACCCAAAAATAAAGGGTTCCTTATTTGTATCCTACATTCCATCCAAGAATTGTGGATAGTGTAATTTAATATATCTTTGGCAATATTTTGATGCTCATTGTTTTATTTACATACTTATATTGTGATGAAATATTATTTTTAATGAGTTTATGGAATATGCTGTATCATACATATTCTGGGACTTCACACAGGCACACAAATGTAGATGTGTATTAGAGATCGAATTTTTAGTTTGTAGTTTTCCATAAACAGAAGATTCCTTTCAATTTAAGCTTTTCTGTTTAATCTAAATGCAGATCCCATTACTCCCAGTATGTTATCACACCTGCATCAACATCCTGACGATTATCTTTCAACATAAACATCACCACAGCTGCCTCAAAGTCCCCATGACTGTCCAACCACATAATCCTCAACAAGGGTTGAACTTCAAGATACTGTGTCATGGGTGGATAGGTTTGACATTCCTTAGGACAAAATGCCCTACCAACTCAGCTAATGCAGATGACACACAGCTACAGTTGCAATCAAAATTATTAAACCCCCATTGCAAATCAGGTTTATTGTCAAAAGAAAATAAACCAATAAATTCCAAATACAAACATGCCCCATAGTATACTCCCATCCCCAACACTGATTGGCAGGTTTCTGTGCAAGGCATCAGAAATGCAAATGCAAAGGGATTTGATATTTGTTTGAATTTTATCAAGCTCTGTACATGACCCAGAGGAAGTGAAATAAATGGATTAATTGCTCTTGCTATTTCGATATAACCGGATCATAACTCGTAAGACATGGGAAATGCAATTGCAAATGGACTTTGTATTTCCATTTGAAATTTGGCAGACACTGTATGCTCGTGTAAACGAAAACGCAAACAGTAATACACGATTTGCATTTTCATTTGCATTATGTAACAATTTATGTGCCCACAATTAGGAAATGCTTTTGAAAATGGTCAGCAAAATATTTCCATATCAGTCTTTAGGTCTAGGCCTGAAACCTATTTGTTTAGTCAAAACTTTTGTTAATAAATTTCATCTTAGTTAAAGGTGCAGATCTGGATGGTTCATGGGCATTCTGGTAAACTGGGACGTTTGGCTGTTCCAGGGTACTTTCATGCAAGTGTTACCTTCTGGCTCTTCAGTTAAGTTATGCTGTCATAGTTAGTCTTGCTGGTGTCCCTGATTGCACTGTGCACCAGAGGCATTAGCTGGGCTGTTAATCATCTGGGGCTGAGCCCAGATTCTTCAAAAACTATCAAAAAACTTTTAAAAACGTGCTTCTGAATAGACTGTTTCCATGCATTTATTTCTTGCATGTGAGGGCTAATTGCTTAAAAAATGGGCAAATTTGGGAAAATTGGGCAAAAAATTGGATTTATCATAAAAACCAGGTTATGACTGTTTGCAGGACTACCAGACCAATAAAATATAAAACCTTTTGGCTATCTAACATGAGACTAGGCTAGTTTGGTGTCTTTAGTCAAGGGGAGGCACAACTAAGCTATCATTGTATGGCTTTAGCTGCTACAGAGCCATGCAAAGTACGTTAGCTGTCCTTATGCTCTGCTCATACCATGTTCACGTAACATGGAACTTATATAGACATTTACACACCTTGTTTTCCTGCTCAGCATGAGAGGAAGTAGTGTTTCAGTTTCAACCCTTTTACTGGTAAAAAATCGGCGTATATCCATTTTTCCCCTCATACTAACTGACTGTGTGAGCTAGCGTTTGACAGAATTGAGACCTATCAGCCAATAAGACACAAGTATTTCCTTGTATTTTCCTGTAAACCCTTTCTGATTGGTCTTGCCTTTGTTCACTGATAAAATACAGCACTTCATTTACTGAAGATACAAAATTACAATACTGCCATCTTCTTTTATTGATATTCAGTTATGTAGTGACAAACCCCTCCAAGTGAAGAATTATTCGGGGCTTAAGAAATAAATCTTACAGGCCACAGCCCCAAATGCCCAGGCCAGGTTATGCCCCCACTATGCATACTTCCTCTTTAACTACTACAGAACAAGAGCATACCTAATAATCTGTGTTCTGTCTCTTTCCATCTCTTTCTCCCAATCTCCCCCCCCTTTGTCAAGCTACTCATATTACTCCTGCTGCCTGATGAGATGCAGATGATCCTAAATATATTTACCCTCCAGTCTTGCCTGATCCATCCGATGCTCTACTTCTGTTTAGAACCATACTTCACCTGAGAATCACTCACTGCTGCTGAGGATGACCCTACATGGATAGCCTGAAGATTGCTATGAGATTGCTGTGGATGCTACCAACTGGTACTCTTAAGATGGCTGTGGACAGTCTCATTTGGATAGCCTAAAGATTGCACTTACTGACAAAAGTCTCATTCATTATTCAGTGGATAACTTCACATGAATACTATAGATTTAAAGCAAAAAAACACTAATGAAATTAAAAAATAATGAAAAAAATGTTTGCACTGAAGATCCTTTCAACACACTTTGCACTGACTGACTTTATAGCATAGAGCTATGGAGGAGTAACGACTCATAATCACACCGGCATTACCCAGAAAAGGATGGGTTCCCTTTTGAATCTGGTTTCTTTCAAGGTTTCTTCCTCATGTTGCCTCAGGGAGTATTTCCTTTCTCCTTTGGCTTGCTCATTAGGGATAAATCTAAATCCATATCCAAATTTATGTAAAGTTTGCCTAGATACACTGTAGCTTTTTTCATACCATTTTGTTTTTTCCTCACTTAATTCACACCTAATTCAACTTTCCTGTAAATTCTAGATTTCTACCTTTTCAGGTGCCGTTAAACTGCTAAATATATTATTGGCATAGAAGTGAATCAAAATAACTTCCAGTTTTTCCATTTCGTGTTTCCAGCCATCTGTCTGCTTGACCTTTTATGGAGTTTCTTGGGTGTAAATGCAAGTGAGATATGTTGGGAACATGCTTTGCACTTTACAGGTGATCAACTTAAGCACGAGTGCATGAAGAAAATCAGTTTTTCTGAGACTTTTGTAAATATTGTAAATATGACAAAAAGTTTGTTCAGTTTAGCTTACTCAAACATTTACACACGACTTCACTAAAAGACTGATAAATAAGGCCCACTGATTGCAAAAACTGTAGCAACTTGTATTTACATCTTTAACCTCAACCTTGGGTTCAACCTGTTCAGAGCTGCAATTTTCTAAATCTTTGTGCTGAAATACTGATCACCTGCTTTCCACTGTAATCAGTATCTTATTGTCCATTGTAATGTCTTTACAAAATTAATCTGTAACAAACTTAAACGATGGGCAAGGAGGAGGCGGGAACCAGCTGAACATGCGTAAAGTTGAATAATAAACGAAACTCAAACATAACATAAAACATACAAACAGAACTCAAACACAAAGTGCATGTCCGTCTCTCTCTCTCTCTCTCTCTCTCTCTCTCTCTGGCGCTTCCAGCCACTCCTTTATCTCTCTCTCTCCCACTGATTAGCCAAATCAGTGCCAGGTGTGCATCCTCACAGCCTGGCTTCCCCCTCCTCCTTTTCACACAATCATATTCTGATCATTCTCTATTACACATTACTATTTATTTGAGTTTTTAAGCTCATCAGGCTTATCTTCTTGTATTATTCCAACTTTTCTCTTATTTATATTTTTCTTAGCTTGCACCATTTCTGTCCTTAAAACCTTACATATTGTTTTGTTTTCAAGGATTTCGCATAAAGTATCTGCAATCTAATTTCATCTTATACACAGTAGAGTACAATTGTACATAATAAAACCCATATTAAAGCCTGCAACCATTAAATGTAATCTGTAGCTGTAGCTGTATCTGAAGCACGGCTGACAGCAGATAATCACCACAGCTGCTCTCACTCTCCGCATCACTCCATGAGGATAAAAGGGTGACGTCTGCAGAGAGAGGTGAGTAGTTGCTAGTGTCCTACTGACAGTGCTTGTCCTCTATGTTTTTCCCCACAGAAATAGATAACAGCGAGCCTCTTACTCTGCCGACATTATGAGCCAAGGAACATGCAGCTCCAAAGAGCATCTGACGACCTGCCACTGCTCTTTGCCTCGTTCAGGTGCCACACCACGGCCTACAAACATGGCCAATCATGACTACAATCCACAGCACCTCACTCCACCGGCACGTTCATGCTCACTAATCATGTGTACCTGTTTCCAATCAATCTCACAGCCTTTATAAACAGACTTTGGATATTGCCTGTTTGCAAAGTAATACTCAGTGTGCCTTTCCTGAACTTACCAAGAATTTTTTTTGGACTATTCTTGATTATGAATTTTGCTTCATGAGAGAGAATATGGTTTGCATATTTCGTTAACTCATGTTTTGACAGGTGTATGTCCTAAAAGTGTCATCTTCAGTGTCATCATCATCAATCAAATTAATTTTGACGTGTATGTTATTAGTTACATGAAACCACTATTCCACACACACACACACATACACACAGGGTTGGTATAATCCATCAAAGTAATTTAACAGTTGTATGTTATTGTTTAATGATCATAGCTTACACATGAAAGCACACACACATACATTCATATAACCAAATGTATGTTTTATAAGAGTTTTCACATGAAAGCACCATTCCCACACACCCACACCCACGCACGCACACACCTAGGGTAGTCATCAATTTAATTTTGACAGGTCAACATGTGTATGTACTTAGTTAAATGAAACCACTATTCAACTATTCTGAATCATAACCGAGCGATCCAAAGACTATAAAGGCAAACTATACATAAGTCACAGCATAAAAGCATGAATATTTCATACTGTAAAGTCTTTTATTTATCATGCATTTAGATTTTGTTTGTTTCATATTTAGAAGTAGAGGATTCCCCAACTGTCAGTGATGATGAATCAACCGCATCAGGTGAGATGATATTATGTATATTTGCCTTCTATTTCACCATCCGTTCAGTGTAAAAAGCTCTCTGTCACATTTACTTTGCTTGTTGTTCTCTTTTAGATGTGAGTGATACTGGCGAAGAACTAGAGGAGGAGGAAATTCAGGAAAATATCGGTTTAGAGCGGTTCTGAGCATTGTCCAACGATGGCTGCTTGTCCGGACGCCCCGAAAAAGGTTATTTCTAAGATTTGAAAAAAATTTAGAGCATGAAAAGATCCAATACTGGGTAACGTGTCAAATGGTTGTACAGCCGGAATTTTTTTTCAATGCAGAAAAAGGAGTCATTGTGCTTTTCAAGTTCTCTGTACCGGGTCACATCCATTTTAGCAATGCTACTGCAACCATAACTTTTGATGAGTGTGACTGGAAAAAGTTCCGTAAATGGTGTAAGGACTTTGACTATATTATTAGAATGGAATTCTTTTCACCAGATGCCTACAGACGTAAATGGAGAAGCGGTACATCTCCGCAAAAAACATATCACATAAGAGCAACAAATTTCTCCAAGAACCAGGTTTCACTGCACTGTGTTGCTGTTATTATCGGTGACTGCTCATCTGATAACAAAGAGAAGTGTGAAGTGAGGTATGAACGAACCAGCTGGCACAATCTACAAAACTACTTTAAACAAATCGACGAATTATTCCAAAAAAATGGGAAGAAACAAAGAAACAGCAGAGTTAAAAGTAAGACTAGATGATCTCTTCTGAGGTCATTATTTTACTACTCTTTCAAGGCTAAGTAGAGACCCCACCTTCCCCAAGACTCCCGTATGATATATTTATATATATGTATGAGTCTGACTTCATATTGAGTTAAAACGCCTCATGAGAACCAGCAAACAGTATGGCTCATGAATTCAGACCCAGTTCTTACAACTCTGCTGCTTCCCTGGATGATGCTGATGCAACCAGTTCGGGTTTTGAAGGTGAAACCGTAGGAAAACAAAATCTAACCTATCTGTCAACGAATTATGAAGCTGACGGGTGCATATCCAACACCGTGCTAGCCATCATCCGAGCAGTGATGGGAGAACTGTTGGACAGAATTATTGATCAAGATCTGAAAGACAACTGCCACGGCTGCACGATTGATCACCCGAGTCAACTCCAACACACATGCTTGTTTGATCCTGACGCATATCTACCCATGAACACCTACAGACTGATGAAAAATCTGCTTAAACCGTGGTTCAAATACATGGTGGCCAGAGGTCTGAAATTGTGTGGTATCAAACACAATCCACCCCTGGAAAAATCCGTCCCCGTATTTTCTGGATTGCTAGATTACATTGCTCAGTTGGCAGTTTGGTCAGTCTGAAAGGACAAACACACAGATCCACAAAACCATACTCAAAGAAGAAGCTGCAAGGAGTGGCAAACCAAATTCTTGCTGAGCAGTTCAAGTGGGAAATATCAGCAGTAGTTTAGGAAAGGCATAAAAACAGTACAGACCAAAGACTGTATATGTGAGCGGACAACATTTAGCCATTTACTCCTATTGTGCAGTTTTGAAGCCTTTTTTGGTCAAAATGGGAGTCGCCATCTTACAAAAATTGGAGCCAGAGTCTGTGCAGTAGAGACCTTAAATAGTTTTACAATGCTACAATTACAAAAAAATCTATAGTACTTATAAAAAATATTATGGGTGTTACTATTATGGCTTTGGTACTGGAAAAATAAAGAACATATTACAGTGATACTAGGCCATCTCATTCTAGCGTTCAATGCTGAGGAGTAGTCTAGCCTAGAAGCCTCAGAAGGACTGTTCCAGGAAGGACGCAGCCTCACTAGAGGTACATTCTCACATTCTTATTTGTGCATCCTCGTTTCCTTTCCAGAGAAGAAAGAAGAGGAACCAAAGCAAGTCAAATAGAATATCCTCACTCTCTCAAGAGTTACTTCAAAGCAGCGTGATGACTGTGCTCAGATGGATTACCTCACTCCGCTTCAGGGATCTGCTGTTATGTTGTTGGAGGGTTGGGAGGGTTACTTTTAAAATGTAATCCGTTACAATTACAAATTACTTCATAAAAAATATAATCAGTAATGTAATCCAATTATCACAATATGAAAGTAATGTAATCTGATTACTTTTGGATTACTTCAAGGTCACATATGTAAATAAAGTCAAGAGAAAAGCAATATGATCTAAAATACTTTTATTTAGAGCTTAAAAACATGTTCAGTGTTTGGATTTGTTTTAATAAAATAAATAAATCAGAGATGCACCAATTGCAATTTTTTTGGCCGATTCTGATTTCCGATTTTTTTGTAAGTGTGACCTGCCAGTACCGATTTTTGCCAATACTGATTTTCTTTCTAAGAACTATAATTGACAGCATATACAAACAAAATCTACTTTTCTTCAATGCAAAATTTTATTTTCATAATAAAAGAATTATTAAACATTACAATTTCCCCCAAACTGCAGTAAGTTACAGGATCTTCTCTCACTTAAACAACTCTCAAAATAAAGTGCTCTGTGACTGGAAAGAGGTAGAAATAACAATTAACTGAAAATGAGTTGCTTTATAGAACAAAACAGATATCATTTTCCACTGTGTTTATAAATGGACCTTTTTCTCTTTTTTACTCGTCTCACAAAAGTCCAAAGATTACAAGCCTATGAACAAAACTGAAGTGTACAATACTGTTCCAAATATTAATAGGTGCAGTGGCTAATAATTAAATAACAAGTGTAACAAGTAGAATGAGTTGCTGCCCCTTTAAGGCGGAACGCTCTCTCTTACTCCCTCACTGATGAGTGGGCAGTCGGTAGACGGAGCGCGAGCTATGATCATCGCATGTATGCATGTAAAGCCTGGTTATATTTCTGTTGCTCTTTGCCCTGTTTTATTTATGTTCAGTAACGCAGTTGTTAGTGGAGTGTTTTGCAAACTGCCGCATGTGTGAGGATTTGTTGATCCTCCAGTAGGTCAATGGGTTTGCGCGTTTTTGCCTACGACATCTTTACATGCGGCTGTGGGCGTGGCTGTGACGTTATTGCCTGTGCCACTGGCAACAACACGGACCGGCTCGGAATCAGAAAGACGTGAGACTGACCGGCCAGTCACCGGTCCGGGCCGAGCATGCGGAAAATCGGCCAATTCCGGTCCCTGGCCGGTCGATCGGTGCATCTCTAAAATAAATTTGTTGCTCATGTGAGTCACAACTGGCAAGAGAGAACCAGAACTATAATCATGCAGCTGTCTATATTGTGTTCTGTCAAAATTGCGTACTTTTGATTATATCCTGTCTTGAGCTGCAGCCAATATTGGTGGACAAGCAACATCTCAACTAGATGCATTCTGCTCAAAGCACATCCTGTGTCGTTGTCATATGTCTTGCACACATCCAGTCCATTTTTCTTCATTAGTAATATCTGAGAGGTAAATTTGGTGAAAGGCAGCTCTTCACATGCAGTCATATAGACGGTGTTGAATTTTATTTTTAGCTCTTTCCATTCGGTCTCGTCATGTAGTTCATATGCACGAGACACTGCTTGTGCTAACGGTGTTTTTGTGGAGCTCTCTGTGATTACATAGTCACGAGCTTTTTTATGCTTTTGACTATCGCCCTGTTTTCTCACTGTCTCTTTCTTTAAATGGTTCGTTCCGGTAATGAAATCCGTTTCCCGCTATTTCTCTGCCCGCTTTGGAACAAAAGTCACAAAACATTTTCTGTGTGTGATGATCATACCTGAGCCATGTAAACTCTTGAATCCTAGAAGTCTTAAAATGCCTTTCTGCACTTTTACTTGGGCACATGATCCTCTGTGTCTCCATCATTTTCTGTCTCTCTCTTGCTGGCACAACTGGAGCCTGCTTTTTTATTAGCATTGGTGCTCGACAGAGATGAGGATTGTTTGAAAAAGTCTGATATTTTTCATTTAGACATGTCTTTCTGATGCAGAAAGCTGATTCCCTCTTTCCCTGAGCGTATTTTGGCGCTCCGGATGAATTTGAACTTCATGCGCAGCGTTTCATTTTATTATGTCAACACGACAAATTATGCGAGAGGCTCCTCCTCACAGAATGCAATTAAAAAGACAGTACATGCACACAAAGACAGTACACAAGACCATTTGCATGACGCTTTTACACTTTTTTTCATCTAAAATTAAGATGAGAATAATTGTAGGCCTATCCTGTGCCCTGACATTACACCAGATTCTGCAACAAATAATCCAACATGATCATTGTCGGTCACGTTGGTGGAAAGCACGACTGCATCGTTCTGTCCTTCATGTGGCTGAGGAATATCTGAGATGCAATGGATTAATTTTTTTTTCACAAGTGTTACAACTACTTGACCCCCAAAAAATATTCTGACTTATGATCATGTTTATTTCAAGGTAAATATATTAATCATTAATGTTACTATTACTGTAGGTATGTTTTGTATTTCAAAATTAACCTGGACTAAATAATGATACACAACAAAGCAAGGCCAACCAAACTGAACATTCATTAAAGGTGTTTTGTAACACATTCCAGAGTAGAATGTTTAATTCTTCAGTGCTATGTGCTAAAAGTCAAAATAAATACATACATTTACAAGGTATTTTTCATTACAGGTTGAAAATACACCGGCTCCAATCTATGCAGAAATCAATGCTGCTGTGCTGGTGCTAAAATTATGCATTGATGGTGAGCAGGACCTCATGGTGGACTTCTGACTGATCTGGGTCTCAATGGATGCCTTAATAAGGATGTTGCCACATGAAGAAACACATAGCTGGGGACACCACATAACAATACTGATAACTGTTAAAGGTGCCCATAACCTCTGTGTTCAGGCTGGTTCACACAGGAGCCATAAAGATTGCAGCCCTGTACCAGCATATCATAAAGTCGCCAACTGTCCAGGAGCTGAATGAGGTGGCCTTGGCTTTGACAATTTAGCCAACAGACCCATCTTCTCCAATGCCATAGATGCATATCTGCATCAAGACCCCCACTGGCCAGGACTACATCAATTGGAAGCTCCTCCCATCCATTCAGATGCAGGCAGTATGTGATGGGAAGGGCAGATTCTTTAACATCATTGTGGGATATCCAGGTTCTGTCCGTGATACCAGAGTCCTGAAGAACAGCAGGATCAACACAGAGGCTCTGTAACCTCCACTAGGATACTTCATTGTGAGGGATGGTGGCTACACCTGCATCATCCATCCTGTGGCCATCATTACCCCATACCGGAGGGGCCAGTCCAAGGGAGGTAACAGGACCTTTGGTAAGATGAAGGAGGTACCTGCTCTGTTCTCTTGAGGTGGACCACACCTTTGCCCCAACAGTCATCATGGCTTGTGCCATTCTCCATAATATCTGCCTGACAACAGGAGACATCGTTGAAGCCATAGAAGCTTTTGATGACATTGTTTTGCCTCCAGGGGACCAAAGTGGGAATGCTTGGTGAGACAGACTTGCAGGGAAACTCTCAGCTCTGCAGGTTTATCCTGTGGAGTTACACCACCATGATTATTTGTCATTTCATCCAGATATTTGTTTTTCACACAATGTGATTTTGTTTATAATATGGAGATTAAATGATCTTCTTCTCCATGCATCTAGCCCCATGCTTTACATTATTTGCTGTACCCACATTATCAATACATAAATATGTGTAAATATGTTCATTCTGATAGGATAATGTAGCCAAATTCATGCAGTCACATTTCAGGCTCAATGCAGACTATGTTTGCACTACATTAAAATATGAGTTACACATGGATACATCTACATGATATTATGAGAACTGAAAAGGTTCTAATTGCACACTGATGGATCGGTATAAAAATGATTCTAGTCTGGCTTAAGATTTTAACCTGTTTTTAGGCATAGTATTGTAGGTTTTTACAACTGCTAAATATTTTCTTCTATAATACATTCCAAACTCTTACCACCGGTGCCACAGTAGCACGGTTTAAATAATGATAATGTGGTTTTAATATTATTTGAATGTTTTGACCACATACATTACATGAATCCTGTTCACAATTAATTTCAGATTTAATACTCAAGCAGCAGTAAATTAATGTATGTACTGTAAATGACTGGATCTGTAAATATTTGCTATATTGCAAATATCTCAAATCAAACCACTACAGTACATACCTCTGGGCATCCTTTTGGGAGAGAAGATTAACCATTTTTAATAATAAATATAACATCTTATTAACTGCCTAAACTGTCCTGAACATCTGACAAGTGTGTTTGGCATAAAAACATCTATGGAACATCTATAAGGAATATCAAGTCGTACAAAACAATTTCACAACAAAAAGGACACTCCAGGATCATGTTTAACTATTTTTAATTCATTGTTCAAAGAGGTCAAGGAACCGGTTGGTGGTAGTGGTCATTAGTTCATGCATGGCACGAAATCATTCCTCCTCTTTTTCTGCCTCACTCTCCAGAAAATCCAGCACCCGGCTGCTTCTCCTCTTTTAAGGAGGTGGGGGAGTGGGGGACAAGACAGAGTGGAGGACTCATCCTCCTGCATGAGGCTGTTTGTGCCAGAAGGTGCAGAGCTCTCCTCCTCTTCCTCCACACTCACCTGGCTAACAGCTGCAGGGGAGGATGAGCCCGTGTCTGCGGCCACAATTGCACGTGCTGTGACTTCTGCATCACATGAGTCTATCCTTATGGGAGGCTCAATAGAGGGCCTCCCCCCAATAGCCTCATACATGGTAGAAAACCATGACCATGTGGCTGCTGTGACCTCTCCACTGTCTGTCCCTGTTACCATAGGAGGACAGCGGAGCTCCTCAAATAAAAAAAAAATAGATTAGTAAGCCTATTGAACTGGCAGGAACATGTTTCAAACAGTAAAAGCACCTAATGTACACACCATTTGAAACTGAGACATGACAAATTTTTTACCTACCTTATATTTCCTTTTCAGATTGTCCCATTTCTTAGCAATCTGACTTGGTGTCACAATTGTCTTCAGACCCATCTTCTCAAGTACATCACTGTACAATACAAAACAACAAATTACTTATATCTACACAAAAACACAAACCAAGACATATTATGACAGGTATTAGCTAATACCTCATTGCATGTATCAAACAAAATGAAAACACAAGTATATATTTCCATGTATAACTCAACATAACTCACACCCAGGCTTTTTTTTTTTAAGTACTTTTTTTTAGCACACCTCCCCATAAACTCTGTATCCTTTTCCATCTGTATTTTGATTAAATTGAGGGTCTCCTCATCAGTCCCTGTAGGAAATTATTTTGCATTACAAGGGTGCAGTTCTGAATCTTAATTTTTTTGCATATTTGGTTATCCCTACATGCATAAGCTACAAAAAATATTGTGCCTGACCAATGCATTAATTTAAAATGAAATAATTCTAGGCCTATCCAAAGTTAATTTCTCTATTGTCAAATAAAAGGAGCACATATTTGAGTTAGAGTTAATAGCTCCACTACATTAAACTAAAAAGTACAAAAGATGCTTAGAAATGCTCTAAAATCTACATGACTATGTCAAATATATGTTATTACAACAATAGTCTACATTTACAATAACTTCATGCAGCATACTTACATTTATGAGTGATTGGAGCTCCTGACATTGTTTGAGATTATGGCAGATGTAAAGGAGGAAGGGAATTTATACCTGCATCAGGTTTGTCGATAAGAAACACTTCTGCATAGGATACACCTGTGTATCCTCACTCTTGGCTCTTCTGGATGCTCCTCTTATACGCCTCATTCCTCGCCTCCTCGTGGTGCAATTAGAGAACTGATATGTCCTTCAAGATGGCTGACTTTGAACAATTTCCGGCTGGAGGACGGAGGAACGAGGAAACGAGGAAGCATCAATTTGAGTATTGAGAAGCACCCTAGGACACAGCCTTCTGTTTGAGAAACACCCATTGTCTACATGAGGACAAGTCCTTTAGAATGGTTAGTAGTGACTGCCAACCAATTACATCATAGATCATTGAGTCCAAGCCTAAAATACAAAAGCAGACACTTGTGTAGAGGGAATATCCATGCCAAATTCAAAAGCTGTGAATTAGTGAGAATTCCTGCTAATAATAGCAGACTCAGCAGTAAACTTACATATTAGCCACACTCTCCTTTAGCCAGTTAACTAGCAAAACCCTCTAGAATATGAAAAACATTAAGGGAGAAAACACAAAGGGAGGACCAGCTCAGCAGAAAAAATGAGCTATATTGTCCTGCTCTGCTCCATCATGAGAAATCATCATGCTACTGTGATAAATATAACCACATGGGCTCGGGAGAACTTTGGAAAACCGTTGTCACTAAACACAGTCTGTCGCTGCATCCAGAAATGCAACTATTACGCAAGGAGGAATCCACACATCAACTCTATGCAGAAACGCCGCTGAGTTCTCTGGGCCCGAGCTCATCTCAGCTGGACTGAAAGGCAGTGGAAATGTGTGCTGTGGTCAGATGAGTCCATGTTTCACAAATCACAGATTTTTGTTTTTATTGCGTTTTAGAAAAAATCGCAACTTTTATGGAAATGGGGTTGTATCATAAAAGAGAACAGACTCACCAATGTAGAATGTAAATATAAAAGGACTATGCACAGCTTTGGAGGACAGGAAACCTATAGCTCTGACAATAGTCACAAGATGCTATAGCTCAATATCATGATCATGTAGTCATGTAGTAATGCATGCATGAAGGAAAAAGGGACAGCAGTTTATATTATGAATAATGTTTCATATATGATTATGTGACCTTGTTGAAATATCTCAGCACTTTCGAGCATACACACAAGGGGCTACTAAGGTGTTATCCATGCACTCCTAGCAGTTGGAGGTGGTGCAGAGTTGAAACAGTAAAGCTAGTTTAATACTTAGGGCTGCAGGAAACTTAGAAAACAGTCATGTAAAATTATTTATGAATGCCTTTCATACATAAACATTATTAGTGTACTTCAGTCAGGAAACAGAGAAATACAACACATGCAGGCCCTTTAAGCACTACTCCAACTCTTATTATGCTAATAAGGAATAAGGGTAAGATAAAGTTTTAATCGTTCTGCAGTGGCCGGAAGAGAAAGCAGGGCAACCAAGGCTGACAAATGGACACTTGAGAACATCTGTCATTTCTCATGGGAATGATAGAAAAAAAGGAGAAAAAAAGGAAAAGACAGAGGGGGAAAAAGTGTTGGCCTGTTTTTCATCCTCACTGTTATCACAAGCACCATTTGTGTGGTAAAACATGCCAGTATATTCATTACTACATTATGAAATTCTATTCAGAGAAGCTCTTGGGGTTGTAGCTGCATATTATTATGGAGAAATGTGGATTCAGGAGGTTCAAAAATTCTAGGCCAGTTGCTTTTGAAACAAGTGTAGAAGTCTCTCTCTCTCTCTCTCTCTCACACACACACACACACACACACACACACACACACACACACACACACACACACTGTCTTCTTCTCTGATCTGTGTATGCGTCCATGGTTTGCTACTGGTTTTTCAGCAACTAAACCTAGACTTAAAGTAGACTACAGGTAACAATAACCAAATGACTAATTCTTCACTGTGCACTGTAGCTGTTTTGGACTTAACCCCTTGTCTGGGCTCAAAATCATAGACTTATATATTAGAGTGTTAGCTAGGCAGTGGTAGCTCAGTGGTTAAGATGTTGGGCTACTGATCAGAACGTACCTGGTGTTCAAACCCCAGCACTGCCAAGCCACCACTGTTGGGCCCTTGAGCAAGACCCTTAACCCTCAACTGCTCGGATGTATAAATAAAATAAAATATAAGTTGCTCTAGATAAGGATGTCTGCCAAATGCTGTAAATGTAGATAGCATTATGAGGTAACTTGGCAACCATACTGGTGCTTGCTCTCTATATTATGCCAATAGACATAATGTACCATTATAGACATTCCCACCAATGTAGCTAGAATGAAAATGCCAAAATCCCTGTTTTATCACAACACCCAATTCAAATGTCATCATCATCACACAACATGTGTAAGAATGTGTAACTATATGTGTAAAGGCATTCTTTTAAATGAAAGATTCACTGATGTTTGGCATAGCATAACATTAAGAATCATCAGCTAAGATAGCTAGACAGTTTTGCCACAAACTTTAGCTAGACATGTTAATCTTGTTAAACTTCATCAATTGTTATTCTTCATTAGTTGTTAAACTTAATCAAGGCAGTGGAAGCACAGAAAGTGAGCTGGTGTCCATGCTAGGCTAAAGGCTAACCCTTCACTCTCTCGAAAATAAACTGGACTTACTCAGTCTACAGCTAACTACCCAGCGTGAAATCAGGGACTGCTGTATTTTCATTTTTATGGAAACATAGCGGTGTGATGGTGGCGCCTCGCTCCCAGATGCCCTGAATGATTTCTACGCACGGTTCGAAGCACAGAACAGCATGCCAGCGAGGAAGACCACCCCAACTCCCACCGACCAAGTACTTCGTCTGTCTGCAGGAGACGTCAGGAAAACTGTCCAGAGACAACCCACAGAAAGCTGCAGGTCCTGACATACCTGGCCGGGTGCTCAGAGAATGTGCTGATCAGCTTGCAGATGTCCTCACAGACATCTTCAACATGCTAAGTTCAGTTCTAATCACATCATCAAGTTTACTGATGACACTACAGTTGTGGGCCTCATCAGCAACAATGATGAGTCAGCATACAGGGAGGAGGCGAACCAGCTCGCAGAATGCTATAGAGACAAAATCTGTTTTTTAATGTTGATAAGACTAAAGAGATTATTGTTGACTTCAGGAGAACCCAAGTGGACCACTCACCACTGCACATCAATGGAACAACTGTGGAGAGAGTCAAAAGCTCCAAGTTTCTTGGTGTGCACATGACTGAGGACCTCTCCTGGACTCTCGACACCACCTGCGTAGTCAAGAAGGCCCAGCAGTGCGTCCACTTCCTGTGGAGGCTGAAGCGAGCCAAACTCCCCCCTCCCATCCTCACCTCCTTCTACAGAGGGACGATAGAGATCGTCCTGACCAGCTGTCTTACCATGTGTTACGGGAACTGCACAGCCTCCGACCACAAGACCCTACAGTGAATTGTGAGGACAGCTGAAAAGATCATTGGGGTCTCTCTACCTACCGTTGACACCTCCTTCAACAACTGCTGCATCCGCAAAGCCACCAGTATTGCGGGCGACCCCTCTTACCCTTTTCATGGACTATTCACCCTCCTGTCATCTAGCAGAAGGTACAGGAGCATCTGTGCCACCACTAGCAGACTCGCAATAGTTTCTTCTCTGAGGCAGTCAGATTACTCAACACCCTGCTGCCTCTGCACATGCACTAACCCAATAAGACTCTACTGCACACTGCACTTTACATAGCTGCATCAGTCACTTTACTTTTCATCCTGTATTTAATGAAATGTCCAGGGGAAAAGCGCTACCACCTCAACATACATGAGGATGAGCGGGGAAGCGTATAACAACCAACTCAGTCAATTAAAAAGGAAAAAGGAAAATTAAATCAAGTGGAGTGTTTAACTCACATCCGTACAAGACCATGGATGGGCTTAGTCCTGTACTGTTGTGTTGGGCCGTATGCAGAGCAAAACAAATGTGAGGCAAATAACGATCCCAAGAGGTGTGTTTTGTACCTACATATGCCCTAATTGCCGTCTTTAATGTCCGATTTACATGCTCAGTGGCATTTGTCACTGATAGGCCGTTGTGAGTCTATGTTCCAACCCTAATGCAGACACTGTGTGTTTGAACAGCTCGCTCAGACAAACCCCCGATCAGAGATCAAATATTTTGGAGCACCATGTCGAGCAAAAACTTCAGAGAGTAGCTTACCAGCCACAACCAGAGCTATAGCTTCCCGTACCACACAGACCTCTACCCACTTAGAGAAGTTGTCCACGAAGACCAGAATATAGGCATTACCACTGGATGTTCAGGGTAAAGGACCCACGAAATCCATGCTGGTATATTCCCAAGGATGTTGCGGTCAGACAGGAACCATGAAACTGCTTGGCTTTCTCTGTGAAGGCTTAGTAAACTGACAAACAGCGTAAGTGCTGACATACCTCTTTACTTCTGACAACAAGTTTGGCCAGTAGAATCTCTGTTTAAGCCTTGTCGATGTTTTAGTCGCCCCTAGATGACCAGCTGTTGGATGATCATGAAAATATTGAAGTAAAGACAATCTCACCAACTGGGGAGTATAAAGCTTAAACTGTTTCATCGGATGAAGAGTGCACACAGTTTTTGGGTCCTTGTAATACAACAACCCCTCCAGCACAACAAAGTGAGGGTCTTCCCCCAAATTTTCCCCCTCATCCTTCTCTATTGCCACTAGCAACTTTTCAATGTCTGGATCTTCCCGCTGCAAAGCTCCCAATTGATCCCTGTCTTCAAACAACATGGTTGGCAAGGCACGCAAGTCCAAACTTCCCAGAACTGCGTGATCTCTAAGAATGTCAACTGGCTGACCACTGTAAGGCAGGGGATTCCTAGACAAACTGTCAGGAACACAGTTTGACAAGCCTGGCTTGTGGACAATTTCAAAGTCAAAATATTGGAGGCATCTTTACATCTTTACCATCCCTATCCCTCTGCATTAAAGCAGCACCCAAACCTACATCACAAGCATCCACGTGGATGTAGAATTGAACAGTAAAGTCTGGGAATGTTAAGATAGGCGCCGACGTCAATTTTCCTTTTAGATAATTCGTGGCATCCTGACACGCAGGTGTCCACATGAAAGGCATGTTTGACCTGGTCAACGCAAAGAGAGGTTTTGCATGGCGAGCATAATCATGAACGAACTGCCGGTAATAGCTCGTTAGGCCTAAGAACTGTCTAACGTGCTTAATTGTACTCGGGGTCACAAAATCGATGACCGCCCTCACTTTATCCTCATCAGGAAGGATACCATCCTTGGTGATTCGATAGCCCAAAAAAACTAATTCTGATCTGCAAAACTGGCACTTCTCAAGTTTTATTGACAAACATGCAGACCTAAGCCTGGCAAGGATTTCTTCCAGGTCTATCAAGTGCTGTTCAAATGTGGGCGAGGTGACTACAATGTCGTCTAGATATTCAGCGCATGATTTGTAAACAAGGCCTGCCAGTACCGTGTTCATGAGTCTCTGGAACGTCACAGGGGTGTTACATAGCCCAAAGGGTCCACGGAACTAGTACAACCCACAATGCGAAACAAAGGCATTAGGTCTTAGGCCTTGATGACTCATCCACAGCCACTTGCCAATAGCCCCTTGCCAAATCAATTGTGGAAACGAAAGTACCCCTAGCTAGAAAATCGAGAGATTCGTCAATTCTTGGAAGCGGATAGGAGTCTTTAACAGTTAGTCGGTTTAAACCCCTGTAATCAACACAGAATCTTGGCCGAGAATCCGACGCCGGCTCAGTGATACCATCCTTTAGCATCATATTGATTTGTCCTTCAATTAATTCCTTTTTCACAGGTGACGTGCGCTAAGGAGCCAGATGAATAGGCCTCGCCTGTCCTGTGTCGATTTTGTGTTCGACCATAGATGTGTGGCCCAGGCGACCATCAAATAAGTCATCAAAAGATCTTAATAGTGCCTCCAGCTAAGCCTGGACCCTATCCGACAGACTTGCATCTTTAACTTTGTCAGTCAGTTTAGATGAGACAACGTCCACACATAAGCCAGGATTACAAAATGAAATGCCAGCACCCTCCAACTCGTCAGAAATGTCTGAACACATGGCTGAGACAGAAGCACCCGTATCCAATGTAGCATCAAATACCTGGCCATGAAAATTTACTTGAACCATGAACGGAGTGTTCCAGAATGATGAAGATGCGATGTCTTGTACATGACCGAGAACAGGTTGAGTAAACTGAGAAGAGTCGAATAAGTGAGGCATGGTTACTGTCTCGGGGGAGGAATGCCTCTCTGAAATGTCCTCCCCCTCCTGAAATTTTCCGACCCCACTCTGAGTGAATCACTTTGGGTTGCAGCCACTGTATTTGGTGGGTTACATGGAACCTCCGAACCTCTCAACACCAATACCTGCTCGGCCAGCCGATGAGGTGCACCCTCAGGGCCCAAATTTGTTTTTTTCTGGAGTCGACAGGTTGGACAGTTACACGACATAAAGCCTGGAGTCAAACATTTGAAACAGTGAACCTCTCCTACTGCAGAACCTCCCTGTGGGGATTGGGGTGTGTAACGACTGCACGGACCCATGACCGCATGAAGTTCATGAGCACGCAAGAGAAGATCCACTATAGAAGATCACACTTGTATCATAGAACGCCACCCTGTACTTTTCAACAGCATGCTTACAAATTAATTCAATTTGTTCTAGTTCTGGTGGCAGAGTTTTCAACTTACGAAATTCACTCAGTATGTGAGCAACAAACGTAGGGAACGGTTCCTCAGGCAACTGAACACGATCTAATATACCTGTTCTTGCATATCGGGTGGCAAGGAAACTTTTTTAAACAGCTCACAAAATCGTGCCTACATTGAAACATGGGGGCTCAGCACATTAAACCATTTCTTAGGTTCCTTAGACAGGAAACAAGGGAGCTCTAACAAAATCTGTGTGTCAACAAGGTCTAGCGACCTTCTGTATATCTCAACTGATTGAAGCCAGTCATCCAGACTCACACTACCCTCACCATCGAATATTAGTAGCTCAAGGCGTGACTGATGCAGGACAGATGCTAACACTCTGGATGTGGCAGACAGAGGATGATTGAGCTGTAAACAAGAGGTGCCTTTTCAGAAAGAGAAGTATTATTTGATGTAGTCTGACTTTGAACATATGGGGTAGAAAAAGCCAAAGGAAAAGGTTGTGGATTTGGCACAACAGGAACAGTACCGTCATCAGGATTGATGCAATCAAGCGCACACTTCTGCAGGTCCAATGAGTCCTGAAGACACCTTTGCAGTACAGCAACCTCGTCTTGCAGCAGCTACACCTGATTCTGTAGGCCTCCATTATCATTTTGTGGAGCATTCTGTCTTGGCACATAGTCAGAACATCTCAGAAAGTCAAACAATTCACAATCAGTGGCCATTTTGAATATACAAAAATACGTCCAGTTATTTTGTAATTTTCACAGTCAATCAGCAGTGAAGAAATGGTTTTTAGAAAAATCTATTTCAATTCAGCGAAATAAAACACATAAAGTTCACCTTCCATCCTTTTTGATTGCAAATCCAATCGATCTTGAGCAAAACACCAGAAAACAGCATACAATCTTCAGAGTGCAGTCACAGATTCAACCACCAGACACCACACAGTCTCCCTAGTTAGCTTGGCTGGACCGCACACTGCAGCACGAGTTGATCGTCAGCAAACCGTAGCATCCGAATCCAGAGCAATAGACAAAAAAATAATGAAATAATTTTCATTATGCAATGACACAGAAAGAATCCACCATCACTTCATAAACACCAAGGACACAAGGCGTATGTGGCAAGGCATTCAGGCCATCATAGACTACAAAGCTATACCACTTGTCTGAGGTATACTCACACCTATTATCATGAAGTGCTTTGAGCAGCTAGTCATAAAACACATAAAGAGCAGTCTTCCTACCACACTGGACTCATTTCAGTATGCCTACCATCCCAACCGCTCAACAGAGGATGCCATATCTGCTACCATCCATCTGTCTCTGACCAATCTAGACAAAAGGGACAACTACGTAAGGATGCTGTTCATAGACTTCAGTTTAGCATTCAACACAATCATCCCACAACAACTGATAACAAAGCTGGTCCTTTGCTGCTGGGTTTAAACACCTCCCTCTGCAACTGTATCCTGGACTTTCTGACTGGGAGACCCCAGAAGTTCAGTTCTAATCACATCATCAAGTTTGCTGATGACACTACAGTTGTGGGCCTCATCAGCAACAATGATCAGTCAGCATACGGGGAGGAGGTGAACCAGCTTACAGAATGATGTAGAGACAACAATCTATCTCTTAATGTTGATAAGACTAAAGAGATGATTGTCGACTTCAGGAGGACCCAAGTGGACCACTCACCACTGCACATCAACGGAACAACTGTGGAGAGAGTCAAAAACTCCAAGTTTCTTGGTGTGCATATGACAGAGGACCTCTCCTGGACTCTCAACACTACCTGCCTAGCCAAGAAGGCCCAGCAGTGCCTCCACTTCCTGTGGAGGCTGAAGAGAGCCAAACTCCCCCCTCCCATCTTCACCTCCTTCTATAGAGGGATGATAGAGAGTCTCAACTGTCTCAACGTGTGGTATGGGAATTTTGTGGACAGCTGAAAAGATCATCGGGGTCTCTCTACTCACCATCGACACCACATTCAATAATCACCACATCTGCAAAGACACCAATATTGCGGATCATGCCTCTCACCCCTCTTATGGACTCTTCACCCCCCTGCCATCTGGCAGAAGATACAGGAGCCCCTGTGCCACCACTAGCAGACTCTGCAACAGTTTCTTCCCTAGGGCAGTCAGATTATTCAACACCCTGCTGCCTCTCAACACTCACCTGGGCTAGTTAAACACCTAACCCAGTAAGACTCAGTACCACTGCACACTGCACTTTACATCGCTCCATCAGTCACTTTACATATGGAACTCGTTTTTGCTGCCAATATTGCTGCTATACTTGTGCTGCTACATTACACAATAGCTGACAGCCCATGTTCTGTGTATTTATTGTCCTGTGTATTTACTGTCCTGTGTATTTATTGTTTTGTTCTGTGTATTTATCATCTTGCACTCATCTCACACTGTTGTGTATTGCACTTTATGTAGTCTTGCATACTGTTCTGTGTTGCACCATGGTCCTGAAGACAAAAAGCCCACTTGACTTGACTTGACTTGACTTATCAGATAGACCTTCCTTATAGCTGTGTAGATAAAGACATTTTTTCATGCACAGAGCATGGTAATGTAACCTTCATCACTGCCACGTTCAGACCACAGTCCCAATGTTGGCTGAATATTTTTGATATGTGGACTGATTCACAACTAATCATTGAGTGATGTGTTTAAAGCCTCAGCAATGTTGCTCCACCAGACCAACTTATATCAGCACCGCACATACTACCATGTCAGTGTCATTGATGTGCTGAGAATAATCCACTACCCACATACTATTTGGTATAATTTAGCTTCATTTAGCTAATTTAGATTCTTCTTCATACCATTTAGTTTCTTTATTAGTAATGTGGCCACCATAAAACTCACTTCCCACACAAAATTATTAAATAATTTTGTGTTAAAAATTATTTTAAATACATCTAAAATGTAATCAAAATTAAATCTATAGTTCATGTACAGTAGAGGTCACAGGTTCCTGACATAAGGAAGGAGGCTGAGACAGATACAATTGCAGTTGAGGTTAATTTTAATTAACAACTTGGCAAACAAATTCTCAAAATTTTCAAAATGCATGAATAAAGTTGACTTTCCCCCAGATTTATAATAGCGCTAGCTCTGTAACCAGTGGAATCTCAAACTCAGAACTGAGAAATGAACAGAGATAATATAAGCATAACAAATGATAAAACTGAACAGTAGTTTACAGTTATTATGTTTATGATAGACATACAATAGCTTAAGCTTGTCAGTGAGGTCTAAAATGTTACTACATTTGATATTGGCAAAAGTGAAGCATGATCTATCACAGGATTCTTCAAATATGCAGAGTTTAGCTGTCTGTAATTTTCTAATATCCTGAAGACCTTTGTTAGCTTGTTCGGGTGAGTTTCATTAGGGTTTGAGCTAAACTCTGCAGGACAGTGGACCTTGAGTGCCAGATTTGAAGAACCCTGATTTATCACGTTGGTGCAGTTGGTTTGCTTGAATAGATTTTATCAGAATATGAAATTACAGTGTTCAGTTGGGTGTTTTACAAATTAACAGTGTCATAAACAGAGTTGTGGTGTTGTTTCTCCTGTGATAACAACAAAAAGTGACTACAGCTCAGAAGGCTTTTCCCCAGATTTGTACTACCCCAAGCTCTGTAACCAGTGGACTCTCAAACTGAGTGGAATCTCAAACACAGAATGGAGGACTTATAGCTGTGAAAATTTCAGGTCCTTATCTGGTACTCCGCCAGAGAAATTCAACCCGAAAGTGAGGGGAATTTTAAAAAGAATTGCACTTTCTTGTCCCCATAAAAAAAGAAGTCTCAAACTGAAATGTTCTGCATACATACTATACTTACATAGGTACCCCCTAAAAAATGAAGGTCTAGCTTATAGGTGACCTCATTGATCTGCTTGAAGACCTTGAAGGGGCTGATGTACCTGTGTCTTAATTTTCTGCAATTTTGCTGTTGTCGGAGGTCTTTGGTATGTCACACAGTACTTGTAGTGGCCAGAAGTGGTGCTAAATGCTGTTTTAAACTCATCTCCTTCCCGAATGCACAGCAAGTTATGAGTACTGCAGACGTCCAATTTTGTGAATATTCAACATTCAATATTCACTTAACAGTGACTTTATTTAATCCTCGATAATTGATGCATGGCTGGAGGGTGCCCCTTTCTTTTCCACAAAAGGAAAAGAAATCTGTGGAGGTAGGAGAGGTGGATGGGTGGATGTACCCCTGTTGGAGGGCCTCCTGGATATATTCCTCCATAGCCTGCTGTACTGTTATGGACAAGGGGTAAATCAGGTTGCGAGGAGGATTAGCAGTTCGATAGCACAGTTGTAGGGATGATGTGGTGGTAGTCCGCTGGCCTTGGCCTTGCTCAAGACCTCCTTCAGGTCGGCATATGCAGGAGGAATTGAAACTTTAGTATGGTTCTCTCTACTTTCTATAGATGTGGAGGCCATGATGAGCTGAGGTGCATGAATGTAGTGTTGAAAAGAAAAGGATGACCAGCAGGAGATTTGTTTTTATGCCCAGGTGATATGTGGATCATGTTGTCACAGCTACAGAAATCCCAGAATTATGGGGTGCTTAGATATGACGGTGACCAGGAGGGAGGTCTGTTCTTGGTGCACTGACTTGCAAAAGGAGGGGTTGATTGCAGAGGGTGATGGTACCTCACCCGATGGGTCCTCTGTTAATAGCATGAATGTTGAGAGGGTTCTTCATGTGCTGAGTGGGGATATTCAAATGAATGGTGGTCACCATTCAAATGAAGTTCACCGGAGGCTATCAGTGCTGTCAACACAGAAACCACACTTGAGTGTTGTATCATGACCTGTAGTGTAAGAGATTGATGAGACAGAGACTGCTAAGGACTCACCGTGTCAGAACGGGGGGTGGAGCTCCTCCTCAAAACTGGACCTAGTTTGGCTATGGATCTCATGCACAGAGGACATGAGATGAGGACAATGAGGTGATTGAGACTCTCCTCCCTCTCTCCTTCGCTAAGCTTTTTGTGCCCCAGTAGCATGGGCTCGGGAGGGATGCTGGCTCCTTGGAAGCTGTGGCAACTGTGAAGTAGGTGGTCCAATCGGATGATGAGGTTGATGAGGAAGTCTAGAGTGAGTGGTTTGTCACAGCACGCCATTTCTGTAAGCACTTCTGGGTTTAGCCCTTGGTGAAGTGCAGCTTTCAGGGTGGCGTCGTTCCATCTGCTGCCCCTGCTATTGTACGGAACTCAAGAGCAAACTCTACTACTTGGTGAGCACCTTGGTTTATAGTTAGGAGCTGTTCACCAACCTCTTTTCCGTTAGGCGAGAGATCGAACACACATCGGAACAGCTCAGTGAATCGCTCATACAAGGTCGTAGGCTCACTACCGTGGCCCACTTCAGTGCTCCACTTTGGTTGTCGCTCCGCCTCCTTGCTCTGCTGAGGACGTCAATCTGCCTTCCTGCTCGGCTGAGGACCTCGCTCCACCTTCCTGCTCCGCTGAGGACGTCGTTCTGCCTCCCTGCTCCACTGAAGACGTCACTCCTCCCCTCTGCTTTGCGCCGTTCGTCGCTCCCCCATCTTGTTTCACGGAGGACATCGGCCCCCCCTCTTGCTTTGCGGAGCCTATGGCTGTCCATATGCTAGAGTAAGCAAAGATTTGTATAAAATTAGGTGTCTCCTTCACCTCCCTAGAAGGCATGAACTCTAATTTGAACTAATGATCTAGAATGATCTAATTTGAGATCATCAAAGCATTTTGATGAAAGTTTTGCTAATATGCCTACATGCCTACAACTGGCTATATTTAATTGATTTATTCTGTTTTGTTTGTTAATGCTAGGTTAGACTACCATTGATTTTACCTTTTATGTGGGAACACATTGAATGGAGTTTCCCACACCACAATTATTCTTAGTACACTGTGTCAGAATGATGCAAAATTAAAATTTGCAACAATGATAATATGATAACATCCAATAGTGCAATGTTAGTGTAAACAATATGTATTCTTGAACTATCTCCTTGTCTCCTGTGTCTGCTTGAACTGGTACTAACTGATACAAGTAGTAGCCTAACTATTTTGAAAAAAAACCTTCAAACAATTCTGTGACTTTGATGCGAGTTGTAATGTACAGTAGCTGTTTCTCTGTATGGTTGGTTAGCAGCCAATGCTAAGTGTAATTACAGTGTAAGTCCTTTCTTGGTAATATATAATCACATCAGAGGGAAATGTTAATATTCTGAGTTTTTCTCATTTCCACCGTTACTCTACTTTTACACTGACCATAAAAAAGACATATCAGCTACATTTCCAGTAACAGCAAAGAGTCTTTTGGAGTCCATATTGCCCAGTTGCCTAGCAGTGATGATTTCTCAACTTTAACCCCTCAAATGGCAAGCAAAATACTGATTCTAGCATTTGGGACAGATACTGATTACAAGATGCTTTTTTTCTTCTCTTTGCTTCTGCATGTTGATGACTGAGTTTTCTATTCTGCCAGCAATTTTCTGTTGTTCAGAGGTCACTGGTAATTGCTGAGCTTGTCACTTGGTGCAGATGATGATATGAATTATGCACCCTGTCATTTCAGCACCTATTTTTCTTCTCTGGGCAGCTAAGCAGCTAAAAAGACCTGCCTTCTGTGTCATTAGCAAATCGATGTGTCTGCTGGTGTCTTGACATATTTATTAAAAAACTGTACGTATAAGAACAGCTTAACATAGTTTGGTATCTGACGTTTGCATCTTTATTTTGTCTGGTAGTTTTGCAAACTGCATGCCTAAATCATCACACACTCACCTCAGTAACAGACTTGCACAGGTAGTTTATGATACAATGTGAAACAATGTTTTGGACAAAATGGACAGAAAGTCAAAATCAGGAGTAGTATTAGCCATTTTGATGTTGAAGTTAATTTCCTACTCAGTACATTTTGATATCACTCCATGTGTGGATCTGACTCAGGTAGGAAGTGTGGCTTTCAAAATTCCAATTCTGAGATTCACATAATAATTAGGTTCCAGTTGGATTTGGAGTTGGATTCAATTCAATTTATTAAATTTTATTGGTATAGGGCTTAACAATAGACATTGTCACAAAGCAGCTTTACAGAAATATATAAATTCTGGATATAAATTTAGAAATTTATCCCTAACTAACAACTCAGTGGCAATGGTCATTAGGAAAAACTCCATGAAATGACATGTACGAGGAAACAGATTCAAAAGGGAACATATCCTCATCTGGGAAACACCGGATAATGCGATTATAAATAATTTCTCTTCTATAACAGTCTACTATATAGTCAAAAAAAGCAATTGTGTAGACATGAACTTGATAGCTTATGAGCAATTTATGAGTATAGGCATCAGAGTCATTTTTGAATTCATTATAGTTTTAACGTAGTCTATTGTATCGAAATTAACTCTTCAATGATGGAGACTTGAGTGCGAAACTGTTCTTATAATTGCAGTCCTAAGAAGGAGTAGGAGAAGTAGCATGTGTAGCTTGACAGAGAGAGAGTGTGAGAGAGATGGGGGGGGAGCCCCAGAAGGTAACACAGACATGATGGCACCCTGAGACATACAGTGGTGCTTTGAACCCTGAAGTTTGTGAACCCTTGTGAATGTTCTATATTTCTGCATAAATATGACCTAAAACATGATCAGAAGTCCAGAAAAGTACAGTTGCAATCAAAATTATTCAACCCCCATTGCAAATCAGGTTTATTGTCAAAATATACAGACTTTCATCTGTTTGCAATGAACAAGTCAAGCAAAAGCAACTGAAATAGCTCAACACAATGAATGCATCAAGTGGTTTCCCCAAATTCAACTAAAAATGTAACTTATAATGACTTCTCCAGTCTCAAAATTATTCAACCCCTTCAAGGCAAGCATCTTTAGTACTTAGTAGAGCACCCTTTTGCTGTTATGACCTGCTGCAAATGAGATGCATAGCCGGACACCAGCTTCTGGCAGCATTCCTGAGGAATTTTAGCCCATTCCTCATGAACAATGGCCTCCAGTTCAATAATATTCATGGGTTTGCGTGCTGCACCCGCCTTCTTCAAATCCCCCCAGAGATTTTCTATGGGGTTCAAGTCAGGTGACTGTGATTCCACAGGCCACTGTAGAATCTTCCAGGACTTCTTCTGCAACCAAGCCTTGGTGGAATTTGAGGTATGCTTGGGTTTATTGTCCTGTTGGAATGACGCCCAAGCTTCAGCTTCCTCACAGACTCCATGACGTTTTCTCCAAGGATTTCCTGATACTTCAATGAATTCATCTTGCCTTCCACACGCTGCAGATTTTCAGTGCCAGAGGATGCAAAGCAGCCCCAGTGCATCACCGAGCCACCACCATGCTTGACTGTGGGCAGAGTGTTCTTTTCATTGTATGTCTTCCTCCAGACATACCGCTGATCCATCATGCCGAAAAGTTCCAGTTTTGTTTCATCGCTCCACAGAGCAGAATCCCAAAACTTCTGTGGCTTATTTATATGATTTTGAGCATATTGGAGCTGACTTTTTTTTTTTTTTTTGCTTTTTTCTTGTGCTTTTGGGTCAGTAGTGGAAACCTTCTGCATTTGGTACCATCCAACTCTCCGCTTCCGGGTTTTGGAGCTCGCATTGCGACTCCTCCTTCCGGTGTGGAGAGTCAAGCCACCCTCTCTGACTCCGAGGAGCCAGAGGGGGTCACCAGTGCACCAAAAACGGAGAACAGCTCTCAAGCATATAAAGAGTTGCTTGAAGTGATCACTAGGGCTGTAGAAAAGTTGAATTTGGACTGGCCCAGGGAGATTAAGTGGCTCGTAGCAGGCTGAGCGAGCGTTTTCTCCCCAGTGAAATTAAAACTCACTCACACTGCAGAAAACTCCCCCTTTTTTTTTCAGAAGTGCATTATGGAATATCACGCTTCTGGGAAAAACCATACACCAGCCGTATTTTTAACCCAGCAACATTCTATGCGGCGGCAGGTCTCGTTTGTGGGTCACTACATACAATGGCAGTGTTGCAGACCTACCAAGCAGACCTGCTGAATGAGCTCAACATTCCTGCCTGTTCGGCGGTGCATTTAATGCCATCACCGACATGATCGAAAGGTGAAACAGCAAACAGCGGCGTTCAGCCACTCTTTTTTTTTAAACTCTTTTTTTCTTGTTTGTTGGTGCTAAGCACTTTTCATTATCAGGAGTATATAAGTAAATAAGAACTGTAAAGAATTCATGTTTTATAGAATCTACTATATTCAGCACCTCAGAACTTCAGGCACTTTACATTACTTCCTGCGCTTACGTCGGGCTCTTCTCTGTGCTGACTACTGTGGTGAGCACACCTCTGAACCGGGGGGGGTCGAGCTCTGAACTGGACCCGTTAACCCTTTTTTATGGTGGACAGAACCCATGGAGACACATTTAGCAGTAGTTTCCACGCTGCCAGATGGTTTTTATTGACGTTATTGACGTTGGGAAAGCATCACATTTTCGTTGCCCTGTGACAGCTCACTGACCAGAGGGGACTGAAAATCTGGGACAATTTTGGCTAGGGGGGGCCCTACAGTAATACTGGGGGCTAACTGCCCTGACAACCTCACATCCCCTGATACCTCCCTCCATGGTCCATCAGGACCGCTTCTTCTTTGCCTGCTTGGACATTAATGATTATTCTTATATCGGGCCTACTAGCAGGCAGCGATTGTGGCCGCCTGGTCCGCCTGGCTTTTTGCGGGGGGAGGCAGGCCACCACATTTGTCTTTCGAGCCTCCCTTGCACTAGTGCTGGCCCAACGTAGTGAACTCGACCCGACGGGAAGGAAGTGGCTGGACGCCGCTGCTTGCTGTTTCGCCTTTCAAAACCTGTTGGCGATGGCGTTAACTGTGCTGCCAAACAGGCCGGAACAACAAGCTCATTCAGCAGGTCTGCTTGGTAGGCCTGCAACACTGCTATTGTATGCAGAGACCTGCTGCTTCATTGGCTTTGCCAACCAACGCCGAGGTGGACTTACACGGCTTGGATGGTAAAGCTGGCCCCCCTAAATTCCCTGCCGTCGATGGAGAGAGGTAGCTCACAAGCGCCTCCTCCTCTTTTGGCATAGCCAAATACCCCACAGCATGAAGTTCACGCAACGTCTCGTTCCCTTCTCAGGGAACAGGGTTACATGTGTAACCCAGACGTTCTTGCTTGCTGAGAACATCATGCATGCTTGAGAACATTGGAGCATCTGCAACAACTCACATACTGAGAAAATTGTGTTGATGAAGTGCTCACACTATTCAAGTGGTTTGTTAGCAAGCATGGCTAGGGGTGGGGCTGTAACAGATCCCCCAAATTAGTCTGCAACAGGAAATCGGGGCTAAAATCATGTAGGGTGTATTCGGCATATAATTTCAAGTGCTCTGGTTTTTATTACATTATTGGCAAAGATACTATAGTCACATTTTTATGCATAAATACAAAAATCTGAGCTAGGTAAGTAACATAACCTGTGCAATGATAGGTCCACAATAAAGTGCCAACAGACACAACAGACATTACATTAGAGATCTATATGGAGATATATGACTGACTAGAAGCTACTTGGTACTGATATTTTTTAAATACATTTGATTTTTTTTAAATTACCTATAAGGCTGATTGACCTGAACATACATCAGTGAGCACTACATGGAAAATGAGTGGCAGTATCTCTGTCTTTTAAACACATAGCTTAATATTGTCTTCTTCATATATACGTAGGCTATTTATATAGTTTAGCTGTAGATATTATCTTTTATTTAATAAATATTTCACAAAATGACCATTTACAGTGGGGATAGAAAAGAATCACCCCCCTTTAAAATAATCACATTTTGTTGCTTTTTAGCCTGAAATGAAGACGGACACAGTTTTTTGTTTTATCCAGGTGTATTTACTCAGGGCCTCTCTTCTTTCTATGGATGCATCCTAAACCCTAGCCTATTACTAGCCAACTATTAGAAGTCTAGAAGGCTATTATCTATCTACTTAAGAGACGATGTTCATATTATATGCTAGCATCTGGGATATATGGAGATGAATATTATGAACCATTTATATTTGCTCTGCTTTCTGCACTGTGTAAATACTGTTGTGTTTGGCTATGGTATTCAGACATTTGAAATGAATTTATGAAATAACTGAAGTTTGGGAGAAACTGAGAGGCTGCGGCTCTGCCTTCTTTGTAGTTAACCACCTAAAAATTTCCATTACTCCCTTTCTCTACATGTGGCAGCGTTTCTGCACCCCCTACCTCCTCCATACTATTCAACAACTCCTACCCAAGATTTTTCATTGACTGACTATCTAGCTCAAAGCAGAAGTTGTCCAGAACTCCAGCTCACATTTTCAGAGTTTTCCTTCATTATTGCAATTCCACAGTGACTCTCTGTGCAATTTAGTTGAAGACATGGTCTGCCCTCAGATATATAGAGATATAAAGCCATAAATATATGAAGAGATTCTCACACAATCTCCTGTCTCTGTAGTCACCTACCAAAAAGTGGTTTCTAACTAACCTGAACTTTGCGTTCTGGAGACATTTAAATATGGCATTTTTGCACTATACAGGTTACCCAGCACACACTGAGTGTCATTATAGATATTTTTTTTATTTTCAGGACTTTTAGCCAGAACATTGTATGTTATTTATACAAGCATTTTAATATTTCATAATTTTATAGCATTCTACTGATTTTAGGACTCTCTTCATAGTCATACTGTTAACATACGGCAATCAAGTTACAGCTTATGTGTCTATGTCCATCATCAATTTTTTTATATTAAACACCTTGAAGATAAGTGATATTGTTAGTACTATAGCGCAGGACATGGCATTAAGGAAATTACAGGTTGTGATTTAAGTGACCAAAATTATCATTATGATCATTAATGTTGATCTTCTTTTCACTATATTCAGTATAACGATCCATAATTAATGACTATCCAATGTCTACATGTAGAATCTTGCCAACATCTCCCTTTTGATGTAGTGTCCAGGGGTAATCTTGGGTAAAGCATAATTTTAATAACTTTAATCCACTTGATTTAATCCACTTGTTTTCCTAAAGACACATGTCTAGACATATTAACATACAAGACATGGCTGGGTCATGGCAAAAGCCCTCCACAGTTCACTTAAACGATATACAGTACATGGCATAACAGCAACATGGCCCCAGGAAGCTATATCTGATTTTATAGACTCAAACAAACTATATTTTACTGTTTTTGCCTATTGTAAGCATGATAAATGGTACAATATTTCCACAGCACGGTGTAGTGATAAATATATAAAAGAGGCCATTTGACTCGTCTGTCCAATTTCTTGGGGCTTCCTAACAAACCTGCATTCTTTTCCTGAGGGAAAAGCAGATATTTAAACAAGGTATTTTTGCACTATATAGGCCACACTGACTGTCAGATATTTTTCATTATCTGCCGTCTATCCCAGGCTGCTAACACTAGATGGCTATTTAGGAACACAGTTACTAAGGAATGCACTTTTATACTCAAACATACAAATTTTGTGGTACTAAATATTGAAAGCAATTCATATACATAGAATATTTATATATATACTATTATTTTTTTCTCTTGACCCCTCATCTTTAGAGTCTACTATTGACATATGATTGCAAGTTGAACTTCATTTCACGTTGTGAGAAAGCATGCATGCAATCTCAGTGCTATACTTCAGCTTTTGTAGCATTTCGAGCAACTCACTCAAAGCACCTAAAGAGGTCTGTGTGATATTAAGCCAATAATCTTTGATTGCTTTAGAATTCATTACTTTGATTGGTCACTATCAGCAAATGTTTAAGAATTGTCCATGAAAAGTCATACATGTGAGATATGAATTGGTTAAAGAATGTAACCTTCACTTGAAGTGAAAGTTGCCTGCTATATCCGTAACATAGACATAAAAGTCATATGTCTTTACTGTCCCTGTGTCCCCTATCAGGCTTTAGTATAGTGTGCTGATTAATTTCGATCACTAATTGACCTATTTTTTAGCGAGCATGCTACAAACTAGCTACTGTCTGTATACCATAGTTTTGATTATTGTTGGCTAACAACGATTGACGACGTTCTCTGTTATCTGGTATGCTGTTCTCATTTGTAGCAACTCTTCTGTATTTAAGTAATATTAAAGAAAATATGGGTCTGAATAGTCCAAATTCACCCTTCCATTATTCAATGAGGAAATGCACATTATCATCTCACTAGAAATATGATTGTAGAAATATATAGTGTATAAAAAACAGATTAAATAGAATATAAAGATTCTCCTTCTTGCATAAAAGACACAGCAAGTCCAAGTAAAGATCACGAACATGTAGCGTTAAATATATATGTTTTCACACATAAATGCTACCTGGCCACTGAGTAGTGTTCTAAACATTATGGCTGCAATCGTCTGCTTTTTAATGTGAGAGATTAATGTGCATACAGTTTTGAGAGATTACACAATTGAAAGAAATCAACAACTAGCTTTGTGCTTCTTGTAATGCAAGAATATAGGATTTAGCAGCTAGCATAGTGCTGTCCTTCTAGCTTTATATTTATTCTGAATTGTACAGCAATAATGACAGAAAGGTGCTGCACAAAATAAAAACTATTATTGTTATATTCAGAAGAGGTCAGAGGCACAAAGTTACGGATTTAAAGAGCAGGTAAAGAGCAGGAATTAGCCTTAAAAAAAAAATCATTGTCCATCTCCCGTATGTGACTTTGGTATTTTCAGGACATGTTTGTGTATGAGAGGGTGAAAAAGTATGCAGAGCGGTGTATACAAGATGTCCACCACTGAAATGATAGCGGCTTTGCAGCTGAGTTGAGATTTTGAGAGAAGTTGAGATTTTGAGAGAAGAGGGAACGGTGAAGACAAAGGAAAGGGTAGAAATTTATAAGAGAAAGAGGTCTTTCCTGCTAGGAGGAAAGAATAAGAATAACTTGAAGGTAGAAAATTGAAGTTGAAGAATGGTCAAAGTGGCTGGAAGAGTTTAAACAGAGTTTAAGCCCCCAGTGAGTTCGAGCCAAGTCTGTCAATTAGTGCGTACTGAGGAATTAATAGAAATTGAGGGTAGACAAATGAAGTCAAAAAGTCAGTGGGCAACGGTCATTAGGTCAAGGGCCAGATAGCTGGAAGTCCTTAGGAGGAAGTTTGAGCCCCAGTGAATTTGTTCTAAGTGGGTCAATCATATTTTTATAGCGCTCACCACGATGCTTCATCAAGAAAGGACCCCAATCAGGCTGAGGAGAACATACAAGCTTTAATTGCTGCGGGGAAAGAAAGGGGGGGGGGGGGGGAGTTTAGTTTTGTTAGTTACTTTTAAAATGTTGAATTCTAAATTCAGTTGTTCACTTAATTATTATTCCCATCCTATAAATCCAGGTTTACAAAAATTGTATTGTCATTATAGTCAAAAGCTGAAATTGAAATTGAGAGAATGGTAAATAATATGGGGATACAATCAATTACCTTAAAGACTACCTGTTTTTTAATGCCCCGATTATATCTGTATGATTCAGCAATATGGAATACTGATGAATCATATCAAAGATAAAAGTTCATATGACTTTAGCCTGACTCTAAATATCCTCCGATGTTTGATTACATCTCCATGTATGCACAAAAGAGCAAAAACAAAAATTAACTAAGAATATCCTTTCAGATTCATCGGGTTTACTCATAAATATGACATAGAAGAAATGCACATTATAGTACATGCACACTGTCTTTACATACAGTACATTACATACGTTCCTCCTGTATTACTGTACTCATATTATTACTGATATTATGAATATGATTATTAGCACCTCGATGATGGTTCCTGGAGCAATGTACATCTTGATGACGAACATGATGGGGATACAGACAATAGAGCAGATGACCATGAGCCAGCCGAGCACCATGGACCAGGTGGGGTAGGTGTAGTCCTCATAGGTCATCACCTTCCACTGGTACAAACTCAGTGCCAAAATGAACTACAACACAAAACGGAATAAAAATAGAATAAATCTAAATTACAACCCTGTACTGGATAAATCTAAATTACAACACAGCACTGAATAAATCTGAACTACAACCCTGTACAAAATAAATCGAAACTACATCCCAGTAATAGACTTTGTCGTTCAAGATTTGTCGTTGGTCATTCTCACTCTCTAGTAGCTTTCTGAACACCTCAGATTTTCTATCCATCCATTTTCCTTATCGCACTTATCGCACACACACTACAGACAATTTGGAAACGCCAATCAGCCTACACCACATGTCTTTGGACTGGGGGAGGAAACCAGAGTGCCCAGAGGAAACCCCCAAAGCATGAGCAGAACATATAAACTGGAGGTGGGATTCAAGCCCCTAACCCCGGAGGTGCAAGGCAAACGTGCTAACTAGCTAGCTATCATTAAATGACTAGTGTATTCGTTAGTATATTTACTGTTTATGATGCTGCAGAATAGCTGTTAGCAAGTAAGAGATATGACCAGGCCTACATCCCAAACTGCATACTACCATACTAAATAATATATCACTTCAGCATTGGTGCCTTTTTTATTTTAGTAATACTACTACACACAATGAGTGGTTTAGGAAGCAGCCATCAATCAAAATGTATGCACTCACAGTAAACCCACATAATGAAATGTTCTTTCGCAAGTAGTTAGCATTTTCCAAAATCTTATATCCTGTAGCTTCAACAGGCTGCTGTTGTGTTCAGACTATCAGAGCTGTAATTGTGCCAGCGACATAGTTTTCTCCCAGTCTCAGGCAGACTGTGTAACAGTCAATTTCCAGTCACCAATTTGAGCATAAATGCTTGGATGATGGGTAAAATGAAGACAGAGGGGTCAGGAAAAAGGGGGGAAACTGTTATGTGTAGAATCAAACATACTGTGAGAATAGTCGGTGTTACAAAAGCCCAATACATCCTCCAGAACCTGTTCGGCTGGAAACCAATCATCATTTCTATGTCCTCACAGAATCGTTGCAAGCCTGCAGAGAGAGCGAGAGAGAGAGAGAGACAGAGACAGAGAAAGGGAAATATTGATTTATTGATGGAGAAGAAAACACAAATCAAAGGAGAAATTAAATTAGGACCCTAAAAAACTTTCACTTTAGTAAATTAGAGGCACCATTTTTATCCCTCCTGTAGTGTGTACTATTTCACAGTGCTCCATTTCATTGTCCCAGACGATAGGAAGGCTACAGTAACTCAAAATACCACACACACATTCTCATACTCACACACTCACCATTGTGAGCAGAAAAGCAACTCAGTATCACAAGTGCTTAAAACAAAACAGGGTAAGTGACGATTCAATGAAGACCAAAAAATAAGGCCAGGATATGAGCCTGTGCCCAGTGTAGCCTCAATTTCCTGTCCTTGGATGAAAAAAAGGAGGGCAACTTGATGTGGTCTTTCTCCTGTTATAGCCCATCTGCTATTTAAGATGTTTTTCTGCTCACCACAGTTATAAAGAGTGATCCAATACAGCTCACCATCCAAATAATACCATTCCTACAGTAAAGCATGGAGGTGGTAATATCCTGTTATGGGGGTGTTTCTCTGCAGCAGGAACTGGAGCACTTGTCAGGATAGAAGGAAAATGTATGGGGCAAAATACCGTCAAATTCTTGAGGAAAATCTTCTGCCCTCTGCCAAAAAATTGTCAATAGGAAGAAGGTTTACCTTCCAACATGACAATGACCCAAAGCACACAGCAAAACTGACCACACAGTGGTTGAAGGAGAAAAAGGTGAATGTCCTTGCATGGCCTAGTCAGAGCCCAGACTTAAACCCCATTGAAAATCTGTGGAATGACTTGAAGACTGCAGTCCACAAACGGGCACCATCAAATTTAACTGAACTTGAGCAGTTCTGCAAAGAAGAGTGGGCAAATATTGCAAAGTCTAGATGTGCAAAGTTAGTAGAGACATATCCCAACAGACTAAAGGCTGGAATTAAAGCAAAAGGTGGTTCAACAAAATACTGACACAAGGGGGTGATCCTTTTTCCAACTCAGTGATTCTGTTTTTCAATTTTTAATAAAAAAATTTCTGACGTTGATGTTATATCTTTCACTTGGATTTTATGAGTTGTACTGAATAAATACAGCTGGATGAAACAAAAACTTTGTCCGTCTTCATTTCAGGCTGAAAAATACAAAATGTGATTATTTTAGAGGGGGTGATTCTTTTCTTTTCTATACCCACTGTATCTGTGTAAGACTGTCAATTCAGTTCAATTCAGTTTTATTTGTATAGCGCTTTTAACAGTGGACATTGTCCCAAAGCAGCTTTACAGAAATATATAAATTCAGGATATAGATTTTAAATGTATGAATTGATCCCCAATGAGCAGCCAGAGGTGACGGTAGCAAGGAAAAACTCCCTGAGAAAATATGAGGAAGAAACCTTGAGAGGAACCAGACTCAAAAGGGAACCCATCCTCATCTGTGTAACACCGGATAGTGCGATTATAAATAAATAAATCCCTTCTATAAATGTGCCAATACTACATGGTCAAATAGTGCAGTTGTGTAACCAGGAAAATTCATTTCAGTTTTTACATGAAGTCTGTTTTGTTGAACTTCTCCACTGTTCACTGATGGAGACTTGAGTGCAAAACTGTTTGTGGTAATTGCAGTCCTAGCCATATCCCATAGCCAATCCCATAGCATAACTGTTCATATGAATTGAGGTCCAAAGCCATCTTTATTGTTTTTAAGTGGTAACATCATTCAGTAACCTCAGTGATCTTTAGGCTGCACCGTGTGGGGCCACTTGTGTGGGGAGTTAGTTAAATTACACTCGGGTTATGCAAGCATGCCATGAAATAACTCACTCAAAAAATAAGACGGGAAAAAAGTATAAATGTGGCATATTTGAAATATTTTGCATTTTTGAGCAAAAATTGGTTTTAAACATAGTTAATTAGTAATTTAATTTTTTATATTAAAACAAAAGATTAATGAGCCCACAGTCATTTGTATTTTGTTTTTCAATTTTGAAACCAAAAACGAATGAACACAAAGTACACATACCCTGGAGCAATCTGTGTATGTGTCATTTGTAATCCAGATGAACCTGATGATTTTTAAGGGGGTTGAGTACTTTTGCAAGGTACAGTATGTAATAATACTTGCAAAGCCACTTGTAACAAGCTGGAGAAAGGCTTCACACTGTACACTTCATCATGTACAGCCTTGGGCGCCCACGACCCTATCGGTACTAACCACTGCATACCGCAAACACCTCACAAGACCTGCCGTTTTGGAAATGCTCTGACCCAGTGGTCTAGCCATCACAATTTGACCCTTGTCAAAGTCGCTCAGATCCTTAAGCTTGCCCATTTTCCCTGTTTCCAACACATCAACTATGAGAACTGACTGCTTATGGCTACAGGATTTCAGTATGTTAACACCAAGCTAATTATAGTGTACTTTCCCATAACCTATAACCAAAATACCATATTAACATCATATTAGTAAATCTTTTTTTTTTTTTTTTTTTAATCATATTAGTATGAAATTCCAAAACAGTATTACTTTCTACTAAATATTTGTGAACTAACAACATGTATTGATAATGGACATCTGTAGGTCATAGCAAGACCAGTACTATATTTCCACTCTGTATTTTACACTCTGCATGTTGTGCTTTGCCAAATCAGAAGCTTTCTTCCATCTGTATTCGTCTTGCTCATCTCTGCAGTGTTCCTTATTCAACACAGGAAACTTCACTGCTTGTGTATAGATGAAGGAAGGAACTAAAAGAAAGCACAAACCATGCCATCGTGATCGATTTGTCCTCCGATAAAGGGCAGAGGAAAGGCTAAATCTCACACCGGGCTTCAAAGAGCACCACTCCCCAATACATCGAAAGTACTAGGGTTGAGTGTGTGTGTGTGTGGTGTGTGTGTGCGTGTGCGTGTGTGTGTGTGTGTGTGTATGTGTTTGTGTGTGTGTGTGTGCGTGTGCGTGTGTGTGCAGTTACTACTTTTTAAACATCACAAACTACTTTGTGTTTTTGCAGAAAAGTGTCTTCCTCACTCTACCCTGTCCATTGTACTAGTGACACACACACACACACACACATACACACACACACACACACACACACACACACACACACACACACAAAAAAAAAAAAACTGAAAAGGTGATACCAAGAGTCCTCATCTGTGCTGTCTTGGAAAAGCAGGACACTATGATCGGAGTGATAAAGGACATTACAGCAAATCTAAGAGACATGATTGGCAAATATGCCAATCACTACAAAAAAAGAACAAAAGTATTACATTTACAATAAATATACAAGCATATACAAAAACATATTACATTTGTGTGTGTAATTGAAATAAATAAGTGATGTAAACCTGACTTCAGAATCTGTATATTAAAATTCAGCAACTCCTTTGCAAATTATATGATTTGAAGCCAATCAATTGAGGTTTAGTTAGTCTTCTTATGCATCCATTTACACACACTCAGGAGCACGACCAAGATATGGACGTTTTTCCCCCCGAAATGACAGAATTTTCATGAATACCAAATTGTCTGTGTAAACGCTCGTACTAACGATTTAGGTCCGAATCGGTCCGATAACGAATCTGTCCGTATGCAGCTTGATAAATGAGGCCAATTGAGAGGGACCAGACTCAAACATGAAACACATCCTCACCACATCCTCAACACCAGGTAGTTGGATTATGTACATTATTATACCATATTGCCAGTGAAGTTATTAGTATAACTTATATAGAAAGTTAGCGATCAAATTACTAGCAGTGTGACTTGAGACTTCATAAACTGAACAAAATCGTTGTAAACCCTTGTATTGTCTTTAATTATTTCTCTTTCATTAATCTTCTTCTAGATATATTATGAACGTTATCAGCGTTATTGTCATTTGTTGACAGGTAATTACTAGCTTACACGTAGAGCAGAGCCTCATGATGTCTGTTTACAGATGGTGAGGTGCACAGAAAAAAAATCCTTGAAATATGACACGAATGCAAAATTGTAGACAAGACTGCACAATCTGTTCATAAAGTTTATGTTATAAAAATAGAACTTAAGCAGGTGTGTAAATTCAGGATAGGTAAATGCTTGTGACAAGAAAAATATCTATATATGCTACCTCTAGCTTTACGTGAACTCAGTCATAACAGCACCATTTTCCTAATGGCTGACACAGTGTCAACGTTTTGTTTAGAACAACTTTGAAAGAATTATGGTGGGTATAGAAAAGAATCACCCCCCTTTAAAATAATCACATTTCAGCTTTTCAGCCTGAAATGAAGGCGGACACAGTTTTTGTTTTATCCAGCTATATTTACTCAGTGCAACTTATAACATCCAAGTGAAAGATATAACACCAACATTTAAAACATCAAAAATTAAAAAAGAATTAAATTTTTTTAATTCCAGCCTTTAGTCTGTTGGGATATGTCTCTACTAACTTTGCACATCTAGACTTTGTAATATTTGCCCACTCTTCTTTGCAGAACTGCTCAAGTTCAGTTAAATTTGATGGTGCCCGTTTGTGGACTGCAGTCTTCAAGTCATTCCACAGATTTTCAATGGGGTTTAAGTCTGGGCTCTGACTAGGCCATGCAAGGACATTCACCTTTTTCTCCTTCAACCACTGTGTGGTCAGTTTTGCTGTGTGCTTTGGGTCATTGTCATGTTGGAAGGTAAACCTTCTTCCCATTGACAACTTTCTGACAGAGGGCAGCAGATTTTCCTCAAAAATTTAACGGTATTTTGCCCCATCCATTTTCCTTCTATCCTGACAAGTGCTCCAGTCCCTGCTGCAGAGAAACACCCCCATAACAGGATATTACCACCTCCATGCTTTACTGTAGGATTGGTGTAATTTGGATGGTGAGCTGTATTGGATTTCCACCAGACATATCGTTTGCTGTTGAGGCCAAATAATTCAATTTTAGTCTCATCTGACCATAACACTTTTTTCCATGTGGCCTCAGAATTTTCAAGGTGCGTTTTGGCAAAGCTCAGTCGTGGGTGTCTTTTTTCTTGCAACCCTCCCATACAAGCCACATTTGTGGAGAATTTGTGATATTGTTGTCACATGCACACAATGACCACTCTTTGTCATAAATTCCTGCAACTGCTTCAGAGTTACTGTAGGACTCTTGGTAGACTCTCTGACCAGTTTCCTCCTGGCTCTTTCATCCAGTTTGGAGTGATGTCCTGATCCAGAGAGGGTCTGTGTTGTACCAAATACCTTCCACTTCTTAATAATAGACTTCACTGTGCTTTTAGGCATTGATGAAGCCTTTGAAACTTTTTCGTATTCATGTCCTGACTTGTGCCTGCCAGCCAGAGGTCAACGAGGCGACCTCATCTCCAGAGGTCCAACCGGAGGTCAACATGGTGACCTCATCTCCTGAGCTCCAGCCTGAGACCGATGAGATGGTTTCACCTGCAGAGCTAAAGCCGGAGGTCAACATGGCGAGCTCCTCTCAAGTCATGTTCCAGACAGATGCCAACGAGGTGGTCTCACCTGTGGAGCTCCAGCCGGAGGTCAATGTGGTGACCTCATCTCCTGAGCTCCAGCCTGAGACCCACGAGGTGGTCTCTCCTGCGGAGCTCCTGCCAGAGGTCAACGAGGCAGCATCCTCTCCAGAGCTCCAGCCGGAGGTCAACGAGGTGACTGCCTCTCCATAGCTGAAGCCATGTTCCTGTCTGAGGCCGATGTGATGGCCCACCAAGTTCTGCTCATGCCTAAGGCCGACGAGACAGCCCACCAAGTTCAGATCACGTTTGAGGCCGAGGAGACGGCCCACCATGCTCTGCTCACGCATGAGGCCGACAAGACGGCCTCCCAAGTTTAAATTCACGCCTGAGGCAGACGATGCAGCCTTCCAAGCGTTGTTCCTGCCTCACGACCAGGGACAATGCCTGCCTCGGGACCTGGGGAGCAGAGTGGACAATTCTGCCCAGGGGTCCAGGACCGCCAGAGATAAGAAGTTTTTGGCGCTTCGGGAGAAGCGTCCTTGGAAGGGTCTCTGTCATGGGTTTCCGTTTGCGCTGTGCTGCACAAATATTCAGCACACATGAACTGTCCTAAGTGCAAGCAGCACGTGCTTCATTGATAGTGAGACTTTGTTTATTTTCGACACGGGTATTTTGTTTTGCTTTCTGTCCTGTCTCCGCCCCCATTATGTTATTGGTTCCTTGCTAAGGTGTCTCAGCTGTTGTGTGTCAACCACCATGATTATGTTTGTTATTAAAACCCCTTGTGTGTCTTTGTTCATAGCGAAGTATCATGAGTTCTGTGTTTTCCGCCAGACCCGTACCAAGCCTTTTGATCTTGTTTCTTGCTCATGGTTTTCCATCCCATTTTTGTCTCCTCGTTGTCACGTTTCTTGCCTAGCCTAGTTCATGTTGTTTGCTGATCGCCTGACCCTTGCCTGTTTTTGACCACGTATATTGCTTTTCGGTTTGGATTTGTTTGCCCGTCTCTTTTAATAAAAGCTCTTTTCTGCACTTGCATACATCTCAACTCGCATTACATGACAGGTACAGTATCAAAGGTACCTAGGAATAAGAGAAAGAAGCACAGATGTCAAAAATTTGCAGTAGTGATGATTCCATGTTTTGATTCCATGACATGATTAAACAGAAAATCTAAAATAAATATAAATTTAATATTAGATCATTTGATACCTAATTCTATAGAGACCAATATTACCACATCAGCAGTGCAGTGCAATTAGAATCCTTTATTCCAATCTAACAGTGAATCAGGCCCAGGGGTGGAAAGTACTTGCATAATTGTACTAAGTTACTATACTATTGTGGTGTATTTATACTTTACTTGAGTATTAACCATCTACTGCATGAATTATTACATTTACATAAAAACTGTTTTTATGGATTTTTATTACTTGGATTAGTAATTTGTAAAAAAAAATATCTTAGAAAGTATCATATTGTTACATAATGCGGATAGAGATGGAATTCAAGTGCAGATAAGAGCTTTTATTAAAGAGACGGGCAGACAAATCCAAAACATGATGCAATAGCGTGGTCATAAACAGGGGTGGGTCAGGCGATACAAACAGGCTAAACTAGGTGAAACAGGAATCAATGAACACAAGGATGAAAACGGATCAAAAACCAGGAAACGAGAAACAAGATCAAAGGCTTGGTACGGGTCTGGCGGAAAACACAGAACTCACGATACTTTGCCATGAACAAAGACAGACGAGGGGTTTAAATAACAAACATAATCATAGTGGTAAACACACAACAGCTGAGACACATTAAGAATGAACCAATAACATAACGGGGGTGGAGACAGGACAGAAATCAAAACAAAATACACGTGTCAAAGTAAACAAAGTCAATGTCATTAAAAACAGGGAGCACGCACTGTTTGCGATTGGGGCAGTTCATGCGCATTGAATGCTCATGCTTTGGACAGTTCACGCGCGCTGAATGCTCGTGCTTTGGACAGCTGAATGCTTGCGCAGCACAGCGCGAGGGGAAGCCCATGATACATATAATCAAAAATAACCTAAAATGTATATAAAAAATAATATAAAATGTAAAAGTTATTTCTCCTAGAAATGGAATTACAGATTTACTCACTCAAAATACATACAAAAATTAGATCCAAACATGTTTTGGGTGAAGTATCTTTTTAATTCTTTCTCTTGAATTCTTAATTCTTTCTCTTGAAACATAACATTTAGAAAATAATGTGTAATTGCAAAATGTCTGAAATTACTCTTACTTTTTAAATATACTATTAGAAAAGCCTAGTGCCTTTTTTGCTATGTAGGCCTGTTTCAATTCATGATTGCACATGAACAGTTCCATTATCACATATTGTTGCCATATGGCAACAATTACATTTTACCATTTAACAAAATACTCTTTTTCACATTTAGCTCCTAAACTCTGAATTAACCTTCCTGATAATGTTCGGGGTTCAGACACACTCTCTCAGTTTAAATCCAGATTAAAAACACATTTCTTTGGCCTAGCATTCACCTAACCACATCTCATGACCTTGTACTTCTGTCATCTTTGATAAAATGATAACAAATGCACATGGTCATTTTTGCCTGACATACAATGAACAGCAGCCATGCTAATCCTTTTCCGTCTGTTTTCTATGCCCATCCCAAGGTAATCAGTGAACGTGCCAGCTCCAGTTTAGAACCAGCCTCTAGGAAGATTCCAGATGACGTCAATGCCTGCAAAGATTTTGGACGATACCAACATCAAATCGTCACATCACAAGCTCTACACGTATTGCTCCTGGGGTGGCAATGGGCCTGACCCGTTCTGCTCTCTGAGCCGGCCTGGTCCGTCCTGGTGCCCTGCTTCTGGGGTTCTCGTCACTGGGGGTCGCTCGCTGTTGCTGAGGATGGGCCCATATGGACAGCCTCCACAAACAGTTCACAAACAGACTTTTGCGCTCGGGTCTCCATCGGTGGACAGTTCACGACTTCAGCAGAATAGACTTCATATTGAGACTGTGATGAATCTCCTGACTACACAGTTGCACTTTATATTAAGTATCATACAGTTATAGAAGGGATTCACTTATAATTACACTATCCGGTGTCACCCAGATGAGGATGGGTTCCCTTTTGAGTCTGGTTCCTCTCAAGGTTTCTTCCTCATGTCGTCTCAGGGAGTTTTTCCTTGCCACCGTCACCACTGGCTGCTCATTGGGGATAAATTTATCGATTTAAAATTTACATCCAAAATTTATGTATCTCTGTAAAGCTGCTTTGTGACTGTGGCAAGGAGGAGGGCGTGGCCAGGCTGTGAGGACGCACACCTGGCACTGATCTGTTTAATCAGTGGGAGAGAGAGATAAAGGAGCGGTTGGAAGTGCCGAAGAGAGAGAGAGAGACGCACGTGCATTTTGTGTTCAGTTTGTGTGTTTTATGTTTGGTTTCAGTTTCATGTACTATTAAACTTTACGTTTATGTTTAGCCGGTTCCCGCTGAGGGACGCGCTGTTAAGAGCTCTCGCCACTGTGGGAGGACCGCAACACCGAGGAGGCGGTGGTGCTGGAGCGATTGCCGAGGAGGACGGAGGAGTCACTGCCATCTGCCAGGATGCGGAGAAACCACTGCCGTCCGCCTGAAAGGGGAGGAGCGGTTGCCATCCGCCAGGAGATGGAGGACCCGCTGCTGTCCGCCGGGGAAGCAGAGATGTGGCTGCCGTCCGCCTGCAAAAGGGGAGGAGCCTGATTTCCGCCGGGGAAGCAGAGATGTGGCTGCCGTCTGCCTGGAAAGGGGAGGAGCCGCAGCCGTCTGTAGGGGAGGAGCCACAGCTGCCCGCTCGGAAGTCCAGTGCCATCGCCCGGCGTCGTGGGGGATCGCTTCCCAGCTGGCTGAGAACCGGATGACAGCGTATCTGGGGACCGGAGTGTTTTTTTCCTCTCTCTCTCTCCTCTCTTTCTCTCTGGCTTGCTCTCCAGCTTGCTTCTTCTCTCTCCCCTCTTCCTCCTCCTCATCTCTCCTCTCGCTCGCAGGTTGAGTGGCAGCACCGCCCTCCCGAAAGGGTGGGAGGGGGTGTACGTCAGGCCGGAGGCCTGAATCTGGCGGCGGAGGAGTGTGGCGAGGAGGAGGGTGTGGCCAGGCTGTGAGGACGCACACCTGGCACTGATCTGTCTAATCAGTGGGAGAGAGAGATAAAGGAGCGGTTGGAAGCGCCGGAGAGAGAGAGAGAGACGCACGTGCATTTTGTGTTCAGTTTGTGTGTTTTATGTTTGGTTTCAGTTTCATTTACTATTAAACTTTACGTTTATGTTTAGCCGGTTCCCGCCTCCTCCTTGCCCGACCCTTAAATTGTTACAGTGACGATGTCTATTGTTAAAAGCGCTATACAAATAAAACTGAACTGAATTGAATTGAACTGAACAAAATACTCAAAGTACAGCTGCAATCAAAATGATTCAACCCCCCTTGCAAATCAGGTTTACTGTCAAAATTTACAGACTTTCAGCTGTTTGCAATGAACAAATCAAACAAAAGCAATTGAAATAGTTAAACACAATGAATGCTTCAAGTGGTTTCCCCAAATTCAACTGAAAATGCAACTTATAATGACTTCTCCAGTGTCAAAATTATTCGACCCCCTGAATAGAATCCCTCACAACAGCACAAATATACAAAACAGGTGTTGTCTCAAGCACACTTGATGCAACTAATCAAGGGCTTCATTAGTTGCACCAGGTGTGCTTGATCTGGAACACACAAAATACCTGAACTGGCTAGGGGCAGAAAATACATGAAATACCTGGACAGGGCAGAAAAAGGAAGCTATCAGTAGCTGCAACCAGATTTCTGAGAAGGCAGGTTGTGAAAAACCCTCGAGTGACTGCAAAAGACCTGCAGCAAGACTTGGTGGCAACAGGCACTGAGGTTTCAGTGAACACAGTATGGCGTGTATTAAATGCAGAAGGTTTCCAGGCCAGAAGACATACACCACTACTGACCTAAAAGCACAAGAAAAGTCGGCTCAAAATCATATAAATAAGCCAGTTTTGGGATTATGTTCTGTGGAGCGATGAAACAAAATTGTAACTTTTCGACACAATGGATCAGCGGTATGGAGAAAGAAGAATTAAGAAAGAACACTCTGTCCAAAGTCAAGCATGGTGGTGGCTCGGTGATGCTCTGGGGCTGCTTTGCATCCTCTGGTACTCGCACCATCATACAGCCCTGGAGCAGAGAGGGGTAAAGGCCTTGCTCAAGGGCCAAACAATGGTTTCTTTGTAGCACTGGAGCTTGAATTCATGATCTGCTGGTCGGTAGCCCAAACTTTAACCACTGAGCCACTACAACCCCACAAAAAACAAGAGGTATCCTCCTGGAGATTTCTAACAAGGAAATAGGGAGTTAGATGTAACATTTCTACATTTCTGATTATGTAGTACCTCTAAGTGGCCTTTCACTTACATCATGTAAAGCAGAGAAAGACTTTGGTGTGATTGTTGATGCTGGTTTCTAATTTGAAACTCATGCAGATAACATTAATTAAACAGCTTTCTACTATGTCTACAATGCTAAATAGCTATTCTCTTGGGAAAAGATACAGATTTTAGGGTTCCTGAGGATAGAGAGTTGCAGTAAGCTGGTAGGTCTCATATTTAATGATCTACTTCACAGAAGCCTCACAAAACACGGAAATGTTTTATTACTCACTCTTTCAGAGATATGACAGATGTGTTCTGGATGACTACTCGCTGCTCTTGATCACATTTACATTCATGTAACAGTAATTTCATGATTACTTTTTTTAATTATCCCTCTCCATCTCTGCTGTTGTGCTTTATATTTTTCACACACATTGGGTTGAATGTAGAGTGTGTGAGCGAGGGATGTGCGGTTCATGTTATAAATAAAGCAAACGGGTTAGATTTAATTTTCTACCCGATCAACTCTAAATTGAAATGGGGCTTTAGGTCATACATAGTTGTGCTTTTGTATACATTCTGGGTGGAAAGGCTTCATTTTATCTGCATCTGATGTACTGTGACGGTGATGGCAGATGCATATGCATCCCATTAGGCAGCATAAAATGTGTAATAATTCTTAATAACTTCTGTACTGACGATCTGGCTGACTAACTCAGTCAACATATTATGTGCACTTTCTACTGGGTCACTTTGTTAGCCAGCTAAATGTAACTAAAAGAACAACCTCTGTCAATCAACAGACAGATTTTATTGTGCTTAGAATTGTAAAGAAAAAATATATATATATATATATATATATATATGTGTTATCATTTTTACCTGTTTTATCCAGGTCACATTGCACACATTTAACCTGCAGAACCCTACCTAATGTTTTTTTACATTTACATTTATGGCATTTGGCAGACGCCCTTATCCAGAGCGACTTACATTTATGTCATTTGTACAACTGAGCAGTTGAGGGTTAAGGGCCTTACTCATTGTTGTACTAATTGCCATTAATAAAATAATAATAATCTAAATATCACCAGCCAGAAATTACTGCACTCGTGCTTTCTTTAATCAGCTAGGTCTGCCATCTTTTTCAGGGTAACTTAGCCACAATAAAAATGCTATGTCTCCATTTTCATAAATAATATTTATTTTGATCATCACTGAGATAAGCAAAGATAGATTTGGGGATACAGCTGTACTACTGTAAAATTTAAAATGGTGGCCTGGGGCAATAGGACAACTTTGCTATGTAGTGAACAAGAACATATGGTTTATTCCAGTGCCAAGGTGACATTGGAGGCATGAGACAAACTATGTGTGTGTGATTCTTTTTTTTTTCTTCCACATAGAAATGTTTCAGTGATGCTTACCTCTAAGGGGGTAATTGGACCCAATTCAAGCCTTTTTTCTTTTTCTTTTACCCAAACATGCATTAATCAATACCCAGGTGCCCAGAGAACAATCCTGTGAGACCCACCATGTCCTAAAAACCAGGATGATCTCTGCAGTGTTGTCTCCTCCCTTTGCATTATAATTCGCATGCCTTCTGCTTTAGGAAATGATCTACAGACCAGATCAGAAACTGTAACCTAATGTAAGAGTGAGTTTGAAGGTTATACAGAGGTTCTGAACTAAAGGCATGTTGTACGTTGTTACATTGTACGTTGCTATTCTTCAATGGATTTCAGCTTGCATGTGTTCCCATATACAGTCGGGTCCATAAGTATTTGCACAGTGACCCAATTTTCATATCTTTGCCTCTGTACACCACCGCAATGGATTTGAAATGAAGCAATCAAGATGTGATTGAAGTTGTACACTTTCGGCTTTAATTCAAGCGGTTTATTAAAAAAAATGAATTAATAATTTAGGAATTACAGAATCCCTCAATTTTCACAGGCTCAAAAGTAATTGGACAATTGACTGAGCAGTTCCATAGCCAGATGTGGCCTGTTTCCTCATTATTTCATGACAAATTAAAGAGATAAATGGTCTGGAGAAGTGCATTTGCATTTGGTAGCTGTTCATGTGAACTCTCAATATGCAGTCCAAAGAGGTGTCGATGCAAGTGAACTCCACCCAATTGAGCATGCTTTTGAATAATTGCAGACAAAACTGAAGGCAGAAAGATCCACTTTGTAAAGACTTTGAAAGACTTTGTAAAAAAAAATTTAAAAAAATAAAAAAGTAGACAAAATTACACAGACAGCAGACACACAGACAAACATCTAGCCAGTGTCAGCAAAAAAGTGCACAAATAATGCCTCAATGCGGCTAGTTTGCTTAGCACAGTATCATTTTGGATCACTGTTAATGTATGTTCTTAATATTCTACTTTTTATAGCTTTTGACATTTAGTAGAAGTGGCCAGACAAGATTCTACAAGTCTCTGGAACTGTAATGGAGGGATGGGCTGTGAATTGTCATCTTGGAAGAGACCAGTCCCATCACTGGTTTCAGTGATGCTTACCTCTAAGGGGATAATTGGACCCAATTCATGCCTGTAAAATGCCTCTCACAGTATAGCAGGGTTTTTTTCCCCCCTTTAATCTGACACTGTTTTTTTGTGCTCTTGGAAACTGTGGGCTTTGTATATGTAATTAATTAAAATGGGAACTATACATACAAAAGCACACTTTGGTCCAGTTTATCACCACGAAAACATCAAATTAGCTGAGAGTCAGTCATTTTAACTATACACAATCTTACAGACCAGTTGGAACAGAAACAACACGAACTCATTTACAATTCTATTCAGAATCTTGAGTATTGGTTATGTTTGCTGCTTTTGGCTTACGCACTCCTATTCCCCATTATACACCACGTACAATATAAAATGCAAAGAAAGCACATTCTCAGGTTTTTCGCTGTGCTGGCAAACTGACAGAACAGCTTTAGAGACTGAACGCTACACAATAAGTGAGTCTCAGCCCTCACTCTGGGTGGTCAGCAGAAATGATGAACAGACAGCATGGGAAAGCAGAGAAGGACCTGCTGTGGAAAGACAAATTACTCTTTCACTCTTCAGGAAACTTCTGACCACCTGGGCCATAAGCTAACAGGGAAATGAGGGCACTTCATTTCGGTTCTTTTGCTTTTTAAAAAAGAAATGTTGTGGATGTTTATGAAGTCTGGCTGTGCATGTGCTAGAAGCGTCCTGTTCAGACAAGTACATGAAACAAGTATACACAAGGTTTTTCTTATGACTATAGGATGTCTGAAAGACAAAAGACATGTTTGTTTTATTTTGCTTGACATAATTATTAATGTAGCTAATTAATGCTGACATCTAAATCAAACCCTAACCCAGTGGTTCCCTATAGGTGAAATTTTCCATTGACACATTAAAACCTGACCCTGATATGCTATTTGATTGCCTGTAGCCAGTGCTGTGCCTGTGCTCTACAACTTTTATGACCTGCACACTTATTGTACTATGCTTACTATATACTATACACAACGTCAAATATAACACTAATACGTTCTGCAACTAATACAGTGAAGTGACATGTAATTTTAGCATTTAGCCTAATGACATTCCTGTTAGTGATTTTACCGTAAGGGATCATTATGGCATTTTACAGTACAGTTTTACAGATTTTACTCATCTCGCAGATGCTTTTTTTTTAATCAAAAGGTACAGGCTATTTGTTGGTACCTTGAATAGTGAAGGCTACAGCAGGGGGCAGAGCTTTCTCTTACAAAGCCCCACAGTTATGGAACAGCCTTCCAATTAGTGTTGGTGACTCAGACACAGTCTCAGTGTTTAGGCTGAAAACTATAATGAATTTCCTGTTTACACAATTGCACTTTTTGACCATTTAGTACACAGCTATAGAAGGGAATTATTTATAATTGCACTATTCATTGTCACTCAGATGAAGATGGGTTCCCTTTTCAGTTTGGTTCCTCTTAAGGTTTCTTCCTCATATCGTCTCAGGGAGATTTTCCTTGCCACTGTTGCCTCTGGCTGCTCATTAAGTATAAATTTATCAATTTAAAATGTATATCATAAATTTATATATCTCTGTAAACCTGCTTTGTGACCACTGTCCATTGATCATGTCCATTGTTAAAAGCGCTATACAAATAAAATTTTAAATTAAATTTTATTCAAATTGAGAAGGTATACTGCTGTTAGCTTGGTGCAAGAACAGGATGTGATGGGCTCAACACAAAGACACATGTTAGTGAGTATGGGCTGTGTGGTGACCTTCATTTCTTACCAGCTGTCTTATCATTTCAGAGCATTATTTAATAACCTGTGATGAAAATACAGATACTAAAACACACACACACACACACACACACACACACACACACACACACACACACACACACACACACACACACACACACACACACTCCCAAATGCTTGTGTGCTATTCATTCTGAAGGGGGAAGGAGGAGATTGTGGGGGAAAGAGGGGTGAAAAATAAGGTCACATTAGACAACAACTAAAGCAGAAGAACAACCTTTTGAGGCTGTGACATCCAACAGTCTGCTGACATTATGGGAGAACAGAAGAAGCAGAAAGAGGAAGAAAGGAAGCGCTGACAAGAGCAAGTCTGACAAACTAATAATAGACCTCAGCTCTCTGCTCCACACTGAATCGCAGCATTATTATGATGACTTCATTGTCAAATTGATAAAAAGAGAAAATGCCCGAGCCTGCAGGATAACACAGTTATTATAAACCTTGTTACTGATTTCTGCCTCTAATGCAACAGATGCAGCAGTGGAAGCCACACTCACTAAACACTAAATAATAATAATAATAATAATAATAATAATAATAATAATAATAATGTAAACAGTTGAAACTAAACCCCATCAAGATTGAGCTGCTGATCTTCACCACGTAAAGATCTTATGATCTCCCTGGACAATTCTTAGGTCACACTATCTGACACTACATGCATCTTTGGGGTAGTTCTGGACATCCAACTATCCTCCTCGCCTTGAGACATCTTGAGGCAGGTCTACCCCTGAGCACGGTCCGACCTATGCAACCGATCCTGAATTCAGCTGCATGACTTGTTTTCAACCTCCCCAAGTTCTCCTACACCACCCCATTGCTATGCTTCCTTTACTGGCTTCCTGTAGCTGCTGCATCAGATTTAAAAGTCAAAAACATACTTTACACCACACTACTTCCTCTGATCATCTAGCATGGCTTGATTGGACACATCATACCTCAAAGAACAAGGAAGTCATGCATCATGACTTTTCTCTATCCTGGCACCCAGGTGGTGGAACAAACTTCCCCTGGCTCTCCAAACAGCTGAGTCACTGGCTTCTTTCTAAACAAAGGCTAAAGTCCTACCTCTTCACCAAGCACTTAAATTTCCATCCATCCATTCATTTTCTGTACCAATTAGCCTACGCTGGGTAGTCAGGGAGCCTGGAGCCTATCCCAGGGGACTCAGGGCACAAGTCAGAGACACCCTGGACAAGGTGCCAACCCATCACAGGGCACAATCGTACACACATTACAGACAATTTGGAAATGTCAATTAGCCTACAATGCATGCCTTTGGAGTCGGGGAAGCCACTGAAACACAGAACATGCAAACTCTGCACACACAGAGTGGAGGTGGGAATTGAGCCCCCAACCCTGGAGGTGTGAGGCAAATGTGCTAACCACTAAACCACCATGCCCCACACAATTAAATTAATACTTCTATTTTTAAAAGACCCTCCCCAAAATGGTTTTGGCTTTAGTCCTTGGCCAAGTCATCTCATACTGATCTGGTGCTGTGAGAAGGGTCAAGAGTGCTTTTCCTGTTTTTCTCTGTAATGAGCTCCCATGAGGTTTCCTCAGCTGAACATCACTATATTAGCACTGTGTTACTTAGCACTGTTAGCTGCATGGGAGTTAGCTAGCATTATATCCATTTCTATGAAAGTGGTTCATCTAAACCATTACCTTACCTGGCTCTAATTGATGCAGCTACTTGATTGGTTATGTGAAGCCGGCCATGCAAATAATATTTTAAATGCATCAGTTGCCTTTGTATTTTTGCTAAATGATGATAACATCAATATTACAAAATCCTGCATGTCCACAGTACATAGGGGACTTGTTCATTTTATATCCATTCATTTTAAACGTACGTTGTACAGTAGAAGGAAGAGAAGATGCGTGTAGATTATGTGAAAGAAAAAATAAATGTCAAGTGGTAGAAAGCGGGATGGAAGGGAAAGATTGCTGAAGTATTCATCCTTTTAAATGAATCTGTCAATCTGTTTGCATGCATAAAGAGAGGACAAGGACAAGGACGCACAGTGTCATTGAGGCAAAGCACTACTCCGTTCCGTAGGACATTCACCTTCAGCTGCACATTATGTGACTTTCCACTTTCAATGAGTCATTGTGTTATTTTAACTTATTTAACATACTGTGAGTCACATATTTAAAAAAGTAGTTTTTCCTGTGCTATTCTGACCACCATATACCTGTATGTTCTCTAACAGTGGAATCTTCCAGGAACAGGTGTATCTATCCTGAGATCATGTGACACTTTAATTGCACACATGTAGACTCTATTTGAACTAAGTATGGTCTATTTTGTGTAGATTCATAATGCATAATCCCAATGAAGGTCATTTCAGTTCCAGGTCGTAACACCAAAACTGTGGTAAACTTCAAGGGGGTGAATACTTATGCAAGCCACTGTACACAAACTGAATACTAGAAAATTGGAACAATCACAGAGATAAAATAACATGATACTCGAACCGCATCTAAAGGTCAAAGTTGATTGAATCCATGTGGCTACAACATACAGTGGTGCTTGAAAGTTTGTGAGAATTTTCTACATTTCTGCATAAATATGACCTAATCATCCGATTTTCTCACAGATCCTAAAAGTAGAGAAAGAGAATCCAATTAAACAAATGAGACAAAAATATTATACCTGGTCATTTATTTATTGAGGAAAATGAACCAATATTACATATCTGTGAGGGCAAAAGTATGTGAACCTTTGCTTTCAGTATCTGGTGTGACCCCCTTGTACAGCAATAACTGCAACTAAACATTTCTGTTGATCAGTCCTGAACATCGGCTTGGAGGAGTTTTAGGCGTTCCTCAGTACAGAACAGCTTCAGCTCTGGGATGTTGGTGGGTTTCCTCATATTTTCCACAACATTTCTATTGGATTAAGGTCAGGTCTTTAACCGTTCTTTAGTAGAATGACTTAGGGTCGTTGACTTGCTGCGTGACCCACTTTCTCTTGAGATTCGGTTCATGGGCAGATGTCCTGACATTTTCCTTTAGAATTGGATCATTTTCCTAAATAAATAAATGACCAATTATAATATGTTTTGTCTCATTTGTTTAATTGGGTTCTCTTTATCTACTTTTAGGACTTCTACATCTCATAAATTTTGCTCCAAGATTCCAACAAAAAAAAATAAACTAAACATAAACATAACATAAACATAACTAAACTAAACATAACCAGAGATCAGAAAATAAAAGTCTGAGTATGAAAGTGTGAAATAATTCACTTTCCCCTTTTCCATGTAAAAAATGCCACAGCTCTTCTGAATCGTTTAAAGGTGTGTAGTTGTTCAATGTGATTTATTCATCATTGTTAGACATTTCATTTCATGCATATTCAGTACCGCAGCAATGACTCTCTGAGATTGCAATAACTCATCCCCCATGTTTTCCACTGCATGATGAGGTCAACGCCTTCCCCCTCCCCCCTCCCCATTATCAATGCATTAAAAGTCTTATTTTTTTGTGTACACTTACAGTAAATGTGCACTTGATATTGTGCAAGTCATGTAAATGATAGTGTGTGTTTTAGGCAGACTCGTGGTCTGGTGAATCACGTTTTCTTTTACATCGTGTGGACGGTCGGGTGTGTGTGCGTCACTTATCTCGGGAAAAGATGGCACCAGGATGCACTATGGGAAGAAGGCAAGCCGGCAGAGGAAGTGTGGTGATCTGGGCAATGTTCGGCTGGGAAACCTTGGCTCCTGGCATTCATGTGGATGTTACTTTGACACGTACCACCTACCTAAACTTTGTTGCAGACCAAGTACACCCCTTCATGGCAAGGGAATGGCAGGAATTCCCTAATGGCAGTGGCCTCTTTCAGCAGGATAATACGCCCTGCTACACAGCAAAAATAGTTCAGGAATGGATTGAGGAACATGAAAAGTGTCTCAATCCGATCGAGCATCTGTGGGATGTGCTGGACAAACAAATCAGATCCATGGAGGCCCCACCTCACAAATTACAAGAATTAAACAATACACAGTGGGTTTTAATGTTATGACTGATAGGTGAATCTTCCTTTGAGTGCGAATTCATGTATTTTGATAACACATTGGGTTGACAGGTGTCTGTATTTCCCCCATGACATTTAGTACAGTATATACAGTATCTCACAAAAGTGAGTACACCCCTCACATTTTTGTAAATATTTTATTATATCTTTTCATGGGACAACACTGACAAAATGACACTTTGCTACAATGTAAAGTAGTGAGTGTACAGCTTGTATAACAGTGTAAATTTGCTGTCCCCTCAAAATAACTCAACACACAGCCATTAATGTCTAAACCACTGGCAACAAAAGTGAGTACACCCCTAAGTGAAAATGTCCGAATTGGGCCCAATTAGCCATTTTCCCTCCCCGGTGTCATGTGACTCGTTAGTGTTACAAGGTCTCAGGTGTGAATGGGGAGCAGGTGTGTTAAGTTTGGTGTTATCGCTCTCACACTCTCTCATACTGGTCATTGGAAGTTCAACATGGCACCTCATGGCAAAGAACTCTCTGAGGATCTGAAAAAAAGAATTGTTGCTCTACATAAAGATGGCCTAGGCTGTAAGAAGATTGCCAACACCCTGAAACTGAGCTGCAGCACGGTGGCCAAGACCATACAGCGGTTTAACAGGACAGGTTCCACTCAGAACAGGCCTCGCCATGGTCGACCAAAGAAGTTGAGTGCACGTGCTCAGCATCATATCCAGAGGTTGGCTTTGCAGAATAGACGTATGAGTGCTGCCAGCATTGCTGCAGAGGTTGAAGGGGTGGGGGGGTCAGCCTGTCAGTGCTCAGACCATACGCCGCACACTGCATCAAATTGGTCTGCATGGCTGTCGTCCCAGAAGGAAGCCTCTTCTAAAGAAAGCCCACAGACAGTTTGCTGAAGACAAGCAGACTAAGGACATGGATTACTGGAACCATGTCCTGTGGTCTGATGAGACCAAGATAAACTTATTTGGTTCAGATGGTGTCAAGCGTGTGTGGCGGCAACCAGGTGAGGAGTACAAAGACAAGTGTGTCTTGTCAAGCATGGTGGTGGGAGTATCATGGTCTGGGGCTGCATGAGTGCTGCCGGCACTGGGGAGCTACAGTTCATTGAGGGAACCATGAATGCCAACATGTACTGTGACATACTGAAGCAGAGCATGATCCCCTCCCTTAAGAAACTGGGACGCAGGGCAGTATTCCAGCATGATGACCCCAAACACACCTCCAAGACGACCACTGCCTTGCTAAAGAAGCTGAGGGTAAAGGTGATGGACTGGCCAAGCATGTCTCCAGACCTAAACCCTATTGAGCCTCTGTGGGGCATCCTCAAATGGAAGGAGGAGGAGCGCAAGGTCTCTAACATCCACCAGCTCAGTGATATTGTCATGGAGGAGTGGAAGAGGACTCCAGTGGCAACCTGTGAAGCTCTGGTGAACTCCATGCCCAACAGGGTTAAGGCAGTGCTGGAAAATAATGGTGGCCACACAAAATATTGACACTTTGGGCCCAATTTGGACATTTTCACTTAGGGGTGTACTCACTTTTGTTGCCAGCAGTTTAGACATTAATGGCTGTGTGTTGAGTTATTTTGAGGGGACAGCAAATTTACACTGTTATACAAGTTGTACACTCACTACTTTACATTGTAGCAAAGTGTCATTTCTTCAGTGTTGTCCCATGAAAAGATATAATAAAATATTTACAAAAGTGTGAGGGGTGTACTCACTTTTGTGAGATACTGCATGTGGTTTAAATGCACCCATCACTCCTGAGTTGACGATCACTGGCGAGTGGTGAAATATACACCAACGACCTGGTAACACCTGGTAACCTCAATCCAGTAATGAGGCCATGATTGTGCGATTAAACGTAAGCGTGTAAGGTTTTGGAAATCTTTGATGAGTAAAGCCTCCAGACATATGAAGTCTAAAGGCTTACAAAAGAAAAGTAATTGCGTGTGAGTTTACACCGAGTCCTCATTAAGCTTTGGGGCTAATCCAATTAGTTCCGTTACACACACACACACAGGAAGTTCAGTAATAAGGTTAATAACAATAGCTGCCAGCAGTGATTAGGAGGCCGAGAACTTAATGACCAAAGAATATGGAAGTCCATTGGTGTTATTAGAGCTTGGTACCGGTGCCTGGACACAAATACATTGCCTAGACATGGCCTCATTTCCTGTTTGTGATAACAGCATCGACTGATATTGGGATTGTCAGCAGAGGTGTAGCTACAGACCGGCAAGGCTAACACTAAGCCCATGAAAATGTCAAAGAACTCCACCAAAACCTAACATACAATGGTATAAACCTTGTCCAGTCACAATTGTTGTAGTCCATGTCTACATAGACAGTGTATATGAGCATAAATGCTGAAACAAAATAATGATTACAGATCTTGTATTTAAAAAAAAAAAAAAAAAAAAAAAAAAAAAAGCATTATCAAGCGCTGGGAAACCAATTTGTTCTCTCTTTAATGGAACACTGCTCCTGTGGCACACTCAGATTTGTTTCTGAGGCAAAGGCGCTCTCTGCTGGTCAGTGCACACCATGACTTGAGCTGACTAAAATAAAAGAAATGAAGAAAGTCATACTCTTATGACTACTACAACTATTACTAACACTACTGATTATTCATTCATCTCTAGTAACTGCTTTATCCTGGTCAGTGTGGCATGAAGCAGGAATACACCCTGGATGGGTCACCAATCAATCAATCACAGGACACACAACAAATATGTAAAATTGTACATTTATCACTGTCCATATCCTTTTAGTAGTCAAGCATTTAAGTCTATTTTTTGGTGTTTGTTGCGTTCACATCATTTATTGTTTGGCATGCATCATTTGTGTTATGTCTCCCTTTATCTGCTATTGTACATCAGCTCCACTGACTTTTATGTTTAGTTTAGTTGTGAGACAACAACCACGTGGAAACGTGTATCCCAAATGACGGGAGTTCACTGTGTGGAGGAAAATCCGACCCCAGCATTGATTCCTGCTCGGCCGATTCAGAGGTGAACAGTGCATTTCACGGGGTGGGGGATTCACTCATCCCCGTTGGCAGTACATAGCTACAGGCCTGCAAGTTGGCAAGAGACGTGAAATACTCTGAGGAAGAAACAAGAGGCCATTTAATGAGTGGAGAGGAAAATAAACACCACAGGGCAAGTTTGCAAAGATCACAGTGGGTGACCGCTAACTGATGGAGTTCAGTCACATATGGTGCTCTAGGTGGTATGTGTCAAGCTGAGAAGGGAGACTAAATCAGGCAAAATGTTATTTATTTAAACAAGAAGGAAAAGTGTAAAAACATTGAGATGGACAATTATTGAAAAATCTTGAACAAAAAGACAAACACATTCAAATATGTACAGATAAATACAAAAGTAAATACAGACATGCATGCAAGATGGTTAGAGCTGCAGAAGAGGCAGCCATATTACAACACACACCCAGAGATAACGTTCAGAAAGTGCACAATCAATGCATGCTGGCTTTGATCTTCTCGAGTCTTGCTCGGAATTCTTCAATATCACAAGGAGGACAGCGAGGCTTCACATTTTCACTGCCCTGCTGTTCCCGAGACTCGCGCAATTTAGACATCTGAGACCGTAGCATGTCCATTGAGGTGGAGACATCTGGCTTAGTGCTCACTACAGGGAAGCTGGACTTGTCCTCATTCACCTGAGGATACAGGAAATGAGCTGGTGAAATTTGTTTGGTCAGAAAGATCTCCACTGTTTCCCTTCAGAAAAAAGGAGACAAGGCTTTTATACAGGTCATTGCAAGTAAATCAAGATGGCTGACAAATTAAAAGAAAACTGGCAGCTTCATTTATGGTGTGAGGCATTTATTCTGCAGGCACGGCCTAGTTTGGGTTCACTTCTCCCCTCAGAGGGATGAGTCACTGCAAATCAGTACAAGGTTATTCTGAGCACTTTTATCCCATGATTAAACATTTCTAACTTGATGGGAGTGGTCTCTTCCAGGATGACCCCGCCCCCATCCACAGTGCACAAGTTATTCGAGGAGCATAAAAATGATTCAACTCCTACACCATGGCCCTCAGTCACCAGATCTCCATCCAACTGAACACTTCTGATTCAATTCTTCCAGAATCTCCCAGATTACTTGATGTTTCTTTTAATTTGTCACATGTCTATACGGGAGACTGTCAGCTTTAGAATTATTGGTATGAAAAAAATAAAAAAAATTGCTTAAGAATAATCTCTGGTTAGTTAGCTTAATCTTCAATCTAAGAAATCCAACCTTTAATTATTGGCATCCCAAAGATTCCAGTTTAGATTTTACTGAATGCTTGAGAACTCCTAAGTGATCATGCATAACTTCCTGTTTCACTGGGGTATAAATATTAGGTGAATAAACTCTACAATTCAGTGCCACCTCCACACCAAACTAGGCATGCTGGGAGGAAAAAAAAAACGATTCTTTCATCAATCCACAAAAATCAAGTGCCTGGAGTTTGCTAGACATTTCTGGAACTTGGTCAGATTAGACAAAAGGGCAATTACAAAGGTTCATTAAAGAAAATAAACTAATCTCCACTGTTAAAAGTACCTTTGTGTTGCTGGGAAGGCCATAGATCTGCTTCAGAGCTCTCAGTTTCTCCTGATAGTGAGCGATGCCAAGAGTTTCAGTACTGGAGTTTGATGATGCTGCTGGGGTCATGCCTTTCTGAGCACCTGTGCATTTATTAAAAATAAAAACCTTGTGTGCAATTAACCACATTTCATTACTCACCTCCTTTTATAGCATTAGTCCTGAATGTACAAGTAAAATTGGTTAAAGGAGAACTAGACTAACCGGCAGAAGCCTGGACCTTCATTTTATCAACATTTTCTCTGTTCTGGGACTGGAAAGGGGAGAGACAAAAGATAAGTGACACTTACATCCCTCAACTGACTCAGTGAATCCTATTTACATTTGAATTCAGATGTACCGGTTGATTTGGAGCCGAGACGGAGTGCTTCATCGCTCTCTTCAGTTGAGCTTCGACTTCTGACTCGCCTCTGTTCTCAATCAGGCTCAGATGATTCATAATCTGTCAACAAATCAGGAGTCAAACCAGACTGAACACCGGAACAAAAACTCATTCATTCATCGACCGATTATTTAAAACAAAGATTCAAAACACTTAGAGGCAGGAAGCGCTGTACCTTGGGGCCGACGAGTCTGTACAGTGTGTGTAGCAGTGTTTTGACGGTGCGGTGAGCCAGGTCATAGGGTTTCTGTTTGAGCAGGTGTTTGGGAAAAGCCTTCATGAACTTGTGAATGTCCAGAAGAATATGGTCCAGGTAGAGGGACTCCATCTTCTCTGGAAGCAGCTTGATCATACGCCAGTGACACTAACATTAAACAAATACACAAGCAAGGGTGTGAAGTGTTTCTACATCGTTATGGAGAAGCCACTGACTGCAGATGCAGTCCATCAGACAGGATAGGTTTGGTTTGCTTCATGGCTTCAATTGGTCTTTTATATTTGTTCTGAAACTATGAGTCTTGTATAGCTAACAAACATGCCTTGGCTGATTGAGGGCATTTAAGTTTGACAAACTCCCCGGCAATGTCCCTCTTAGCCCAAATGCAGCAAATCTGCTAGAAATCAGCTGCACTAATGAAAGATCTGTGCACGGAAGTCAAATGAATTAGGAAACTTAATGACTTCTTCACAGACACAGCAGATGGTTTTACCTTCATGACCATTTCAGAAAACTCTGCACTTGCAGTGGAGTTAATGGCCTCCTGCAAGAGCATCAGCAAAGCACTGTGGGTGGGGGGGGGGGTGAGATGGGTAGTAGAAAAGAAAAATACCTGATTAATGTCTATTCTGAAGATGAATTAGTAAACTCTTGTAACTGAGATTTATATCCAAGGTTTAATGTTATGCACCTAATGACCAAAGGCATAAGGCCCTTGCCTAGTACACAATATTGTAATAAGGCCTGTACACAAAATCCATGAATGTACCCGAGCGTGTTGGTTGGATCGGCAGACTTTAATAAAGTCGAGAGCAGGATATGAACGCAGCGGATGAGCTCTTGAGATTCTCCGGAGCTCTGCTGATGCCGAGGATCCAGTGTGAGAGAGAGCAGAGCCTGAACCAGATTTTTTAACACACCTGGGGAAGCTTCCTGAGCCAGTTTGCCTGCCAAAACCAGCTACACACACAAAGACAGTAAAATTCCTTTTAAAAGTCCAAAGAATTGCTTAAATCCTCTATACAACAACCCACAATCTCATTTTTACACTTCAGTGTAATACTTAGGAACTGATAAAAAGACACATGATGGGTTGGAAGGGGGAAGCATGATATCCTCACCGAGCTCAGAGAGCTGATAACAGAAGTGTAGAGTTTCTCCACGTGCTGCGTTCCTTCATTCCCCATGCGCCTGCTGGCCTGCAAGCTGAACTGCATCAGCGCCGCAACGATGAACTCGTCCACATGACCTGACAGCAGCTTCCACTTGTCCTCCTTGTGCAAAATCTCCATTATCTGAGGGTGAGGTTGGATGGGAAAATGAAAGGAACAGCTCTTAGTTCAAGTAGTACATCAGCTGGTCATAAAAGCAAGATCTGTTCTATTGCACCTAAAGACTTGCTGAATCCCCACAGCAGGTGTAACGGAAATCGGTTCAGTTACATTTTCACCATGGAGGTAGAAAGAGCTCAAAAATCGACCCCTACACACTTGAGTTACAAGAATACAGTAGTGTGACTGAGGTAGTGAACACGTGTATTGAAGACAGGATTACAGACACATTACTGCACCTCAGCCAAGCCTTGCATGCTGGTTTTCACATCTGAGCTCGCGACCTGTGAAATGACCAGACTAATGCTGGCTGCAGATTCTTCACTGCTGTTGGAGACCGAAGGCAACCTGTAGAGAGATAGAAGAAACCATAAAATTAGAGAATATAAGATTTCTGGTAGAGGTTGAAAGAACAAGTCTTTTGATCTGGTTTGAGATGAAAACCAACAGCATCAGAAGAATCCTTAGAAATGACAAGGGTGTTAAAATTCAATGGGTAGGCATGAGGCCATACACTAAAGCCACGATACAAGATGCATCCCGATACGACGTTACAAAATAAAATGTACTAAAATGTCAAGGACAACAAATCAAACCACTGCAATATCACTACATGCTTTGAGGCAGTTAGGTTCCTACTCAGACTTCACACTCTGTAAACTACCAATGGTGCTGCCACCTAGTGTGTAAGAAGAGGTAGCACTCAATTGAATATTGAAAGGATGCATCATGATCCACCTCAGAGAATCAAAATTGGTCTCACGAGTATTTTGTATTGTGATATTCGAGAGAACTATATTGTCTCATGCCAACTAAGGGATACTTAAATGGCTGCCAGGCCTGCATGAACGGTCAGTGTTAACAGGAATTCGAACACTTTTTACTCCACAACACGTGAGAAACAGCATACATGGGTGGGCAAGAGAATTTGATGATTTTAGAAAACTCACGTTTCACAAGCTAAACACATCATATCTAGACGCTACCCCACAGTCAGTTGTGGATGTCTGTCCTCCTGCAGCAGCACTGTGGCACTCATTAGTAAAGGAAAAGTTTTCATGTCTGAATACAACAGGCTGTGTACAAAAGCGAGCTTTAAGATCGGTTGCCAACATTGGGGAGTGGATTCACCATGAATTATCAGTTTAAAAAAAAAAAAAAAAAAAAAAAAAAAAAAAACACCCCCACACACACACACACAACAGGCTCAAACACCACCATTATACATCTCCACCTCCTCTGTAACTCATTAGCATTAGAAGTCCTACTTGTACTTGAACTCTGGCAGGTCCAGAGGTGATTCAGCAGTCTCCACCTCCAGAAGGTCGGGCATGATGGTTTCGGGAAGCTCCACAATGAAATTGGGGTCGAGCTGAAACTGGCGCGGCACTACAGGGCTCTGCTGCTGAACTGCTGCATTCCGACGGATCTCACTGAGGAAGGAAAGAAAACTGGGGTTATGAAAGGTTGAAGAGCCCAGGCATACAGAAGTGGCTGAACAGGAAGCAACAAATAAAATGATGTTTGGAGACCAGGATGGATTAGAGCCAACTGAAACTTATGCTTAAAAATAAGACTATCTATAGTAACCGCAGTTATGTTTTGCGAGTGTGTGCACACAGACAGCCCCCATGTGTCTCATCAGGAGTCTGAATGGATATTTCAGCCACTGCAGGAGCTCCTCCACCAAACATCTCATCATAGCAAACATGATGCAACCACAACTAATATAAAGCCTACCTCAGCTTAGGAGGTGCTGCTGCTTCAGAGTATGGTTTGCATAGCAGGCTAGCGCCAGCTGGCCCAGGAGTTTTTGCCTCAGGCTGAAGTTTGTTGACAGGAGCCACGGGAGCCGAGGGTTTCTTAGCGGAACGCTTGATTCTCTCTTCCAACATGCTCAAGTCCTTTTCTGACAACTGCAGAAGATAAAAAGTATTACTTTACTATAAAGAAAGAAAAGGAAAAACTATGCACAATAGGCATAATATGCAGCGACCCACCTGACCAATGAGTTTGTACACTTGCTCTCCACAGACATTATAAGCTGCCACAAGTGTGTTCAGAGCAGCGTTACGAACGGCCGTGTCTCGATCGCCGATGTGAACAGCAATTTCAGGCAAGAATTTCGCAGCCGTCTGCTGGAACACAGACTTCCCACACAGCCCAACAAGACAGCAGAGCTCCTCCAGACACTCTGCAGAGGAATGAGAAAACAGGATTAACTGTTAATAAGCATCACATTTACATATCAGTTTATTGTTTTAAGCAACAAAATAAAAAAAAATAAAAAAATAAAAAAAACCACTTAATTGCATAAGCTAATTTGGAACAATTCATTCACAGGTTGACTTTATATAATGGGATGAAAATGTTAGAGCCAAGACATGCCGTAATCTGAATTCACTCACCAGCTCTCTGTTTGGAGTTTTTGGACTTTGTGCCATCCATGAGGAAAGGGAAGACTCTGCTAGCTGCATAAACTTTGCGCAAAAGGTTGAAGATGGTGCGCACGTCTTTACGCACCACGTCTTTCGGCTCACCCATCTGAAAAAAGCATGAAGGCATTCAGGACAAAAGTATTCTGTACCTGTAGAAACCACTACATCATTTCATCACATGAATGAATGTATTACCTTGGCTCAGGAGAGGGGGGGGAGGGGAAAAAAAAAAAAAAAAAAAAAGGTTAAGACTTTACACATTGCTCACCACACAGCCCTAAACCTCATTCAACTTGAGTGAAAGGAAAGCTTGGGTCAGTAAAAGCATTGGCACAAACAAGAATTCAAAGTCAGTAGTAAAACTGCATGAATTAAAATAATGTAGAGTTCAACCACTTGACCTACAAATCCACCTTCAGAAACTGACACCAAATTGCATGCCTAGGAAGAATTATTCCAGATTCAATATAGCCATTAGTACTGGTTTTAGCCATGCAACAGTCTTTTGTTATATTACACTCAAGTTAGGCCAAGTTTGAACTGGGCTCCAGAGTGGTGTAATTTCACCCCATCATCAGGGGATCAAGATCACAGCAACACTAGCCTCTGATTCTTGCATGAGCTCACCAATTCCCCTGATTGGCTAGACAGCACTTTCCTCCAAGTGTTACATTGCCCTGTGATGCAGCATGAGCAGCAGTTTGAAAAGCTGAAGTTGTGACCAAATAATGAACAATCCAAATCCAGTTCTGCAACACTGCATGTGTTTAAATGGGACTCCAAATGTGCACTAAAACGGTAATGAAATTCATTGGAATTGCTCAAAGAACTTCTACCTTTAGGATGAGGTAAGGGATGAACAACGTGGCTTCATGCTCAGTGAGATGGTAGTCCTGGTTACTGAGCGTGACGAAGAGGAGCTTGAGATACTCCAGAGCCTTCATCAGCACGCTAGTGTTCGTATCGAAGAACCGCAGGGTGAACCACTTCAGGATCAGATCCAAACAGCTGACCACAGCCTCGGACTCCGCCTCCAGGTGCTGAGAAAAACAGCACGTTATAGCAGCCATAGCGATAAAAAATGCAGCTGGAAGTTCTTAATACTGAGTGTACCCATGTTTGTGACTTTAAAAAAAAAAAAAAAAACCACTAAGATCACAGTATGGAAGGGATTTAACGGAGGTAACGTGTTGGAGTTTAACACAGGACTGAGACTCGCCTCAATCATGGTGCTGATTGCCTTAATGTGTTTTTGGAAATCCGTGTGAAAGAGGTCTCCCATCAGCCATTTAGCCACGCAGGGAGCCATCTGATTCTTCAGCTGATCAACAAACTCCTCACGTGGCGTTAAAAAGTTCCACTTTAAAACCTGCAAACACATCATGCACATAGGAATGTGATTTGGGGTGCACTGTGGATTCTCAGGCACATTTAAAAAAACAAAAACAAACATTTTCACTGTTGATCATCTGCAGCCCAGCCACATGGACATTAAGCAGCTGCCAGCAAGCAGTTCCCAACTGCCCTGTCTTTTATTAGGCAGTTCTGGACAATTAAATCATTTATTGCTTTTTTGTTTGTTTTCAAATCTTTATTCCAGAGCAGGGAAATAGCAATATCACAGCAGCCCATGTGACACCAATGCACATAGATTATAGCTATAGAAAGTGCACCCAACACTGGTGCAAAGTTTGTAAAAGTTAGTTAAGTAGTATTCTGAAAGAAAACATGCCTTTTGGCTTTTCTCTTCCTTGACCCGTTGTTCTTTCCCGTTGGGAACAAGGATGAAGATGGGCCCATTCCGCTCTTCCTCAACTTTGCCAGGAAGTTTCTTCACAACAGTCTGGAACAGTGAAAACATAAATCAAAATGAAGGAGCTTAATCCTTTTCTGCTCCCACAAGTTGGCATACAGACTTTCAGATGACCAAAGCCAGAACATATAGGAGACTGATTTGTTAGGACTTCTGCTACCTAGTTACAAAAATAATAAGCACCCAAAAATACTTCTCTCTTTGCCATGTGAAAGTCTTAAACTCACCTTAGTTTTGGGTGCAGCTGCTGGTTTGGTCTTTTTGGATTCTGCTGGTGGCAGTTCACTCACTGGAACAGTTTTGTCTGGAACTATATGCACAAACAAATGCACTGAATTCAAGGACAACCATCAGTCATAAGTGGAATCTGTAATTGAGGCTGCGCAAAGGTTGAAACATGATCACATCTATTACTTATAATAAAGATAAACAATGGCCTGAATTTTGATTCGATAGCAAGATACAGAATTTCAGCAGAGAGAATTTCACATCTTTGGTGGTTTTTATTGCCGTTACATTACAAATCCCACTTGCCACTATACTTTCACCGTTCCACAATCTAAACTTTTTTTCCCCCCTGTGCAACATGTTGGACATGTCCAAACATTATACACATGCTTGGAAATTTATAAACGTAATTGCTCACTGCATTATATGCTTCATATGTAAACAAAGTTGTTAACGAGTAATAACGAGTGCATTTGAAAGGTTTTGTTTAATCACGAATTTAACCCAAGTTAAACCCAATCCAATTTTGTATATTGCTTGCATGCATCAAGGGCGGGGGCGGGGGGGAGGGGGGGGGGGGGGGCTAAGACTAACCAGGAGGAGCTGCAGCAGGCTTTACATTGCTGGGGGCAGCAGGTGCTGCTTTACTCAGAGCTGCAGGTTTGGCAGGCATAGCAGATCTAGCTTTTTCCAACAAGCCAACCAGTTGATCTTTAGATGCCTGCTACAGAAGAGAAACAGGAAGAAAAAAAAAGAAAAAAAAAAAAAATTCATACAAAACATGCATTTATTAAATTAGCTTTAGTTAACTGGCTTATTAATCAAAATCTGTGTGGCTGTTGTATTGGCACCTTCAGTATTGCACTGTACCTTCAGCTTAGCAGCAGCTTTGTTCATCTTGTCATAGCCCAGGTGCATCATGAACACTGGAAGTGCATCTTGGGCTTTTTTCCGAACATCTGCGTTCCGGTCCTCCAAGCAGGAGTAGAGATGAGGAATACAAAGGGCAAAATCCGAGGGAACCGTACGCAAGGTGGGTAATTTTTCAGCCAGCCAACCTAACAGCTAAACGAATACAGGAAAGAAAGTTCACTCAAAGAACAGATTAGAGCTCTTCGCCAAGAAGCTAGACACGGACACTGGATTATATTCAAGTGCTGTGTAACGTCAAAGGCCTCTAGCCAGTCTGTGTGTGTTGCATTCATTTATTTTTGGTTTCAAAATTGAAAAAAAGTCAACAGGTTCATTTAATTACCAAGTTAACCATGTTTAATTGCATTTTTGAGCAAAAATTGCAATGCCAATATGCCTCATTTATACTTTCTTCCAGTCTTATTTTTTGAGTTTGAATTATTTCGTTTTGTGGCATGCTCACAACGCGAGTGTAATTTAACTCAAACATGTTGCTTCACTCAGAGAAGTTCAAAGGCAGTAAGAGGGATACAGTGAGGGAGAATGACATGTACACTGGGAAAATTATCATTTAAAAACACATTCTTTACATTCTAAAGGCTGTAGCAGGCTCACAATGAGATGCCGGACCTATTTAAATAATTGAATACTGTATTTCTATAAAGGGAGGTATTGGCAAAATCTCTCCTGTAGTACATCGGTCTGGCCACTAGGAACCTACAACTTTTGGAATGTGGCGGGGGGGGAATTTAGGTGAGGTGCATCTCATTGTGAGTCTGCTACAGCCTTTAGAATGTAAAAAATTGTTTTTAAATGACAATTTTCCCAGTGGACACATCATCCTCCCTCACTGCCTTTGAACTTCTGAGTGAAGCAACATGTTGGAGTTAAATTACACTCGCATTATGTGAGCATGCCCCAAAATGAAATAACTCAAACTCAAAAAAGACAGGAAGTAAAAATGAGGCATGTTTGAAATATTTTGCATTTTTGAACACAACATACAGGGACCCTAGCCAAACAGACATGTGATTAAAGCATCCACACACACACACACACACAAACCTCTTGTCTGAGGAATGGATTTTCCTTCTTCAGCTCCTCAGCCAAGTCCTCCCCCTCCAACCACTCCTTCATCCCAGTTTGATCCACCCATGCATTCAGAGTAGTCAAACCTGCTGCACGCACAGCATTCTGGGAAGGAAAACATAAGTCAATCACACACATATATAAATAACATGATGCACACATACATGTGCACTGTATAAAGGAACTATGGTAAGTATGGTGTATATCTGTCACATCATCCACCCTTACTCTTAAATATTAGGACAGTGGTGCATTGTGGCATGGAAAGAACACATGAGAAGTCATTCAGCACTTCTATAGCTCACCTTGCTGTCAGTGAGTACAGCAATGATCGGGAAGCCAAGACCTTTAACGTGCTGTTTTAAGGCAGGACCCATTGCTGTGGCTATCTGCTGTAGGATGGAGAGAGTCTGCTGGACCTAAGGAAAATAAATAAATAAATAAATACCCACATTTGAACTTATGAACCTAAACCCGTGTGGAGGGAAAATGTGCATTAAAAACAGGACTGAAAATCAAAATCAACACACCAGTATTTTATTGGAGTCTGTAAGGCGAGCTTTAAGCGCCACAGGAAGTTCCCCGATGTTGGGTTTGATGAATTTAGCCTCGGAAATTACAGCGGTAACTTCCTCCAGTCCCTCTTTCCTCATCTTCCAGTTCTTGTCGCCGATTTTTGATACCATGTCCGAGGTGATTTTGTCACTGAAAACGTTCAAATATTGTGTAAGAACGTGAGAACATCTCCAGTCTTGCGTATACACAACGCAAGAATCCGAATGCAGTATAAACAAGTGATCCATCAACTCAATCAAAATCACCCACAGGACTTTAATTACCAAGAGTATGTAGTCCAGTAGAGTATACGTGTTGGCTGAAAGCAGTAGGGATATCGGTGTACCAACCAGAGGCAGAGCGATTGATCGGTTTTGCAGATTGATCGCGTATAAACAATTACTGGAACTATCAGTTATCGGCAAAAATCAACAGCGATAGTTTTTTCCAATTGCGGGAGCGGCTGAGAAGGGTCTGCCGTCATACAATAGGAGAGTAGCCCCTAGAGGCGAAATAAAAACTACCACTGGCAAATTTTGTTGTGTCATTTGAAGTGTTCGATTCATTTTGGAGGTCTATTTTTTTGTTATTTGGAGTGTTACTTTTTGGTTCTGTTTGAATGTATATTATTTACTTTAATATTTATTAATAGTTAATATATGAATATTTATATATTTTCATGGTACCGTCAGTGCTGAACTTTATTACAAAAATAAACAGTAATATTTTACTTTGAATGTTAGGTTTTCATTCAGTAACAATTTTAAAAACTATTGGTTGATTCACCGGTTATCGGCAGTTACTGCCCAACTTAGTTATCAGTAAAACCCAAAACCAACTAATCAGGTGTTATTGGTTAAAAGACAAATGCTGAGCATTATGTTGAGAACATTCATATTATAGCTTAATATTTTCTGTAAAAATGCTATAAAAGTGATGTACATTTTCATTCCCCCACCCCCCAGAACAGTCAAGTAAAAATGTTTAAAAATGGACAAAAGCACATGGAGGACTTTTGGGTTTCACCTGATGTCCATTCGAGGCAGCAGATCCACAACATCTGCATCACCATCATTTTCTTCCTCTTTATCGCCTTCCTCCTCACCGTCCACCCCATTCGTTTTTGACCGGCCTCTTATAGGAGGAGGGGGAGTTTGGCCCTTCATCTTATAACACAAATGGAGAGAAGGAGAGGGAGGGGGAAGGAATCATTCTACATGATTAAACAAAAGTTCCCAGAAAGATGTCAGATGATCTGTTTCAAGTATCAACCATATTAAAATGCTGTAGCCGTCAATACCACTGTTCATATCCTAAAGTAGTTTATAAACAACCCCACAGACCTTTTCGAACTCTGCGTCTATTTGTGAAAGTAGCGCAGCTTTCTCGTCCTCGAAAAACATGCGGAGAGGAGCGCCCATGTACAGGTACATCACAGCCAGGAGAGAGATGGCAGCAGTCCTCACAGCCTAATGAGGCCAAAAACACACATTAACTTGCACACAAACGTAACCATTAACCACTTGACTACATATGGGTACAAGAGAACCATGTTCACATTTAATGGGCAAAACATTTATTTAAAAATCTACATGACAATTCTTGTGTACAAAAATATTTGGAAGAAGAAAAGAAAAAACAAAAAACCTCACTCACTGGATTGGTAGCAGCCAAAGCAGTCTTCACGTTATTAATAAACGCCTTTACATTTATTCTGAGAACGCAGAATTCACAGCATTGTTGGTTAATATTGGCTCTTACAGAATTAAACTCCAAGAACAGGGCAGAAGGTACCGTTTAAAAGCACAGCGATCAATATCCAAGTATCCAGATGTTGCATTTGACCTACCCTGCAAATCCAAACTCCTTTATCGCACCGCAAAGCCAGTTCAGAGCTTCAGCCTGGTTTTTAGGGTTCTTCTGACCAAAGGCCATGGATACAACCTGAAGTGTATAACCAATATTTGTCTCAACTGAACAAATCTGATCTGCATGCTGATTATATCATACACAAACACACAAACACCTGTTCTGCGGTCCACGGAAGAGTGCAGGCTTCGGCAATAGCAGTCAAAGCCTCTCTAGCTCTCACACCACACTTCACATCTCCAGCTTTATCCACCACGGCTTCCAGCACAGCCAGGGCTGAGGTTCTGGAGAAAAACGAGCCTCTCTGAGCCACAGCAGAAACGACCTGCAGCTTCAGCTGCATCACCTAAACACACAATGTTTGTTTTTTTTTTATTTAAATGAGCAGAGTGCTCAGAAAGAGAACACAGACATTTGCAGAAAGAATGGAGTTGTTCAAGTTAGTAACTTTCATATCATGACTATTTTTATAGTTAATTCGTCAAAATAAGTCATTTGTTTTTTTTCCCCCCTCTCCAATTATATCTAACAAATGTCTTTCAAAAGGCATTATTTGAAGGAAATGAAAAAGGTTTACCTGGAAGTTGGTCTCTTTCCAGCCAGGTTTCTTGGCCAGCATCCGGACGAGAGCCTGGCAGGGCATCTCTTTACCGTCCATGAGCTCTATGGCCTGGAAAATAAATAAACGTCCACATATTAACCCTGTACACGGCCGTTCCATTCCCTCAGCAGAACGGAACGCAATCGATCAGTATAAGTTTGTTATAAGATTAGTCAGGACACTGTTGGGTTTCTGTGTGTAGAGTATCATGACTGTTTAGCTGCTGGTGAGCAGGGCGATAGGAAAGAGGAGGAGTGTGAGCCCCCTGCTGGGCAAACAATTCACACCTCTTCCACAACATGGAGACACAATAACACTGGTACAGAGATAAAACAGACAGCACAGCTGAAGTGTGTACATTATTCCAAACACGATCGCGTGTACAAGTCTTTGGTCTCCATGTTAACAGTTTGCCGCTAAAGCACTCAAATACTCGCTCATTTAAGAGTGCCATTACAGCTAAAGAATTTTTGTATGTTGCTCTTATTCTTAGGCCCAAGGGTAGGAATTAATTTCCTTTTAATTTTCTATGAAATTCTCAACTTAAGACCAAAATTGTACAGAGCAGCTTTATACACACACACACGTTACCTTAAGAAACTCCTCCATGGCAGCCAACCTTTCCTTCCAGTTTGTGCTTTCCAGCAGTTGCATACTAGATGCTGGAAGAACTGCAGTGGCTTTCTCTTCACACACCTCGGGCTGGGCAACAAAATAAATACAAAATAAATTATACAAAAAAAAAAAAAAAAAAAAAAAAAAAAAAAAAAAAGTCAAATTCAAGATTTATTTACCGAGAGCTCTGCTTCAGTCATATCAGGTTTCTTAGCTTTGGCAGGAGCAGATGTTCCTTTGGGTACAGAGGACTTGCCCTTCTTGTTGGGAGCGGATGTCTAAATCACAAAACAAAACATCTGTATTCAATAAGACATTAACAAATGTAATGGTGTAGGTCCTTAAGTGTAACACAGCCATGGATATAGAATACAGAAAAAAGTGAAGGCATAAAATATTTGACAGTCCGGTTTCTTCCATTCTCAGCATCATGGTTTTATCATTTTAAATTTAAGACTCACTCAGTCTGGCTTTTAATTGGCTTAGGAGTGCATCTATCTAATTGCTTCATGTCTGGACTGTCCTTGGCTTTACTTTACCACCAGCTGTAATTACATAAAGCTTTTTACTTTATTAGAAATAAAAGAAAATTTGTCATTACCTTAGCAGCGCTGGCTGCAGGCGCTTTCTTGGCAGGGGCAGGTGGTTTATTTGCAGCAGGCGGGGCTTTCGGAGCGCTTTTCTCCTTCACCTGGCCTGCAGCTTTCTTTCCTCCGAGCAGCTCCACTTTCTCGGCACACTCCTTGATCTACGAAAGGACACGAAAACTTCAGTTGTAACATGAGGACCCTTCAGTTCCAAAGCGTTAAATAAAAACATTGAGAATAGCAATTCAAGAAACTGACCAGTCACAGAGTATTTCCACTTTCAAATGCGTTAACTTTGACAAACTCTACCTTGTCAACTTTTAGTTTATCCACATCAGCCAGGAAAGGGCTAACGGCCCTCTCACCCACCACCTTGAGTGCCGTGCCCAAAGCTTCAAAGGCTGCGTCTCGAACCTCGGGAGCGGAATCGTTCACTTGCTAAAGGAACGAGCAAAACGGTCACGCTTTATACATCTGTATTTGACTTGCGATTATTTCATCGCCATGATGTACTAAGAAGTGTTCAACAGGCCTGGAGTTTTACCTTCAGCAGAGCAACACAGAACGGTTTGAGAAGGTTTTTCGGCAGCGTGGTGGGAGTGCAACGGCGGAAACTTCTGGCGAGGAACAGTGAAGCCTGCTGCCTGATAGATGGGTTTTTGTTGTCCATCACGGCCAGAACGTCCTCGCTTACTTTTTCAAGTGTCGTCTAAGAGAAGATTGGTTAAATTTGAAAATATAAAGGAACTTAATATGTTGATGTACACCATGTACGGTGAGATGACACTCACAGAAAGAAACACTGCATCCAATGCTTCTTGCAGTGCCTGAACCACCTGAGCTTTCTTCTCCCTGAACTTCTCCAAAATGGTTGGCACCAACTACACACACCAACACAAAATTAACACAAAACACATATTTAAAAATAAATAAAAAACTAAAAAAAAAAAAAATAAATAAATTCAATTCACATTTGATACAAGAACTTACGTGACCAGCACAGGAGGCAAATTTCTTCCGGAGGCCAGCAGCAAGTCCAGCTACACACTTGGCGGCGAGAGTCACCAACATGACGTTTGTGTCCTTTCCGATGACCTGGAAGAAAATCCATCGATTTTTTTTTTAATAAATAAAAATGAGAGGAACCACAGAGGTATAATAAACACGAAAACAAAGCAGGTACAGAACGAAATCTGTAATATAAAGCTGGATCAGCACAGAAATCACTAATGAGGCAGAACCTTAAGGTTTCAAAAGCACCAAGTTCTAAGCAGATGTTTATTAAAATCATATCTTAGTGGACAATCGTCATCCTGTGATATTTATCCGTTTCGGTTTGTACCTTGTTGAGAGCTTTGACGACGTCTCCATACTCCCCGCTCTCCAGTTTGGGGTTTTTGGTTAAAGCTTCCAGAGCTTCCAAGGCCTCCTTCCTCTCCTGCCATTTCTTCGCCTCCTACATCAACAAAACAGAAGTCTGCTCACATCTATCATTCAAGCGTGTCCTGATGATTAAAGGACACCAGACAAAGATCTTCCTTACAATCTTTTCAAAGAAGTCTTTAGGTAATTTAGAGAGGATTTCCACTGCGTCCAGCAGCTCGTAAGCGTCGACGGCAGGAGCCGCTTCCTCCACGTCACCTGTGAGACGAGAGAACACCGGGTCATTACCATGTATTTAAATAAATAATTTGTCTGGGCACTTGTTAAGAAGAACTGAAGCAACACTATATACAGAACACTAAAGTACCGTCTCCTTCCTCGTCTCCATCTCCTCCATCCTGCTGCTGTTGCTCGAACTTGGCTCGAAGGTCCTGCTGAGACCGCAGGAACCGACTCTGTCGAGGTGCTGCCGCCTTCGCCCACTCGTCCTCCAGCTCCTTCAGCTGGCACACAGTCAAAACCCAAGTTAGTTTCTGCAAATTAAAATTGAATGCAGGCTTCGGTGACAGAAAGTCTCTGCCTTACCAGGACGGAGTTGATGTTCTGAAGCGGAGGACGCAGCGCGTCTCGGATCCATCTGTAAACCTCGACGGCGAGGAGTTTGGCCTCGTCCCGAATCGCCTTCTCTCGGGACTCGAAGAGCTTTGCGAGCACCTTCACGACCGGCTTCAGGGTGACTACCTTTGCTCCGAATTCACTGAAGACAAAAAAGAACCGAGAAATGGCCGGTCACCATCAGTAACATTCAACTACTGAAATAAAATAAAACTACAGAGGTCCTTTGTGAGAAAACTATTACCTCAGCTTAAAGAATATTGCAATTTGGATTACGAGAGGACTATAACTATATTAACCATCAAAACCTCTTTTCTCCAAACAGCCATTTTATTATGACCCATTCCAATACAAACTACTTGGGATTCTCCTCTTGGTCACCAACCCGCTTTTAATCACTCACCTCACCGCCCGTCTCAACACTTCCACGCAGGCGAGCGCGATTTTCGGGTTCTTGTTATCCAGGCCTTTGAAAAGTTCTTCCTGAACCGTGTCCCCTTTCTCGATCTCGATGTACATCAGGCAGATGTCTGAGCCGAGCTCTTTGGCACGTGCTTTGGGCTGGTTGAAGACTTTACACACCACTCCGGACACGACCTCGCCAACGGTTCTGAGAGAGGGAAACGCACAAAGATTACTGTAGAGCTTATACAACTTCTGTGCTTTTTCCACTAGCTCTACTCGAAGAGAGTAAGATCACTCTATGGTGGAGGATTTTTCCCCTTACCTTGATGCAACATGTGCATTTTCAACATAAGCTAGAGCTGCCTCTAGTCCTTTAAGTTGTGCCACGGCATTCGAATCGGTCACAAATTTCTTGATCATGCCTTGGTATTTGCCCCACTCTGGACTCTTCTCATCTGTGATCCTCTGAAAGTGTTGCAGAGCCTCTGTGTAGCCGCTTAACCTCGCTTTCCAAACCTGTTTTTTTTTTTTTTTTTAAAAACAAACAAATAAATTGAAAGGCCGAATTGAGCCCAAATTGATCGGCTCAATTTGAAAGTGTTATATCCATGAGCCTCAGCAAAACAAACTTAGTATTCCAGAAACAAGTGTGAATAATACCTTATGTTCACATTTCTGGTCTGTGGGAAGCTTCATCCACTCACTGTCGTCTCCCATGATGCTCTGCGTTCGTCCAACTCGAAGAATGAAGAGTCTGCAGGGTCTGTTATGAGCATAAATTAGATGTTATGATTATATAGTGCTTGCTGCATTCAGACTTTGAGATAATCCACATTTAGACACATGTTTAAACTTAACGAAGCCACAGAACACTTGCTGGAGTTTGTTCAGTATGGTCTGCTATGGCAAGAGGTCAGAAAACCTCCAGCTCATTTATTCACCCAAGTTTTTTTGTTTTTCAGGTCATGTAGAAGAATAAGGAGATGTAACTTGGATGCACCCAGGAGCATCACTTTGTTTTATAGGTCATGGTCTTTGGAAATAGTTACAACTTCATTATTTAGAGGGGGGGGAAAAAAGAACCTATTTACAGCTCAGATAAAGAAATGAGAATAAACAAGGGCTCGTGTGCTCAATGTTTTTACTTTAAACAGGAGGCTCATGATCTGATAGAGCTCATTAATGGAGCCTGTTCATGCTTAACCCAAACAAAAGAGCAAAACAGGGCACTAGAGAGGCTTCATATCCTGTTTACTACTGTCTGCATGTATAAAAACACATAGGAACTAACTAGAGAATCAGAAGCAGCTTTATGGGGTATTACACCCTAAAGCAGTGTAAATATTAATCACATCACACCCAGACTGCGCATGTCACATGATGTGCATTGACAACCTGCAGAAGAATCAGTAAAGGGCTTCAAAATAGAATAACAACCTGTACAAGAAAATAAAAATGAAACTACTTATAGAGAAAAGCCAACTCACCCTAGAACTTATCCTACACCTCGTCCTAAAACAAACAGTTCGCGCTGTAACGCGGATAAAAGCGCTCCCGTAATCTGAACTTAGCGTAGCATTAACGCTGAGCGTCGCGAGCTTAATTTAAACTTTGTGCCCAACAGAAAGCCCGATTCTGATTGGCTAGCTCATGTGCCAGCCGCTTCTGATTGGACAGATCACGTGTTCGCAAGAAGGGAATTGATAGGTCAGTTAAACGCGACCGCTTGTCACGTGATACGCAGATTGCGGAAGAGAATTTTCAAAAATTTATTCAAAGTTTATTGTTGTTGTTGTTGCTGTTGTTGTTGTTGGTGATGATTTTACGTTTTATAGCCATGAATTACTATGTGTGAAATGTTTTGGATTTTTTTATTATTATTACATTTTAGTGTACGTTCTAGCTCCAATACGTTAACCTTTGAAAACAAACAAACAAACAAACAAAAAAATAAATAAATCAAACAAACAAATAAACAAATAAATAATAAATCCTCCTGGTGAAAAGCCCTTCCACACCGGTCACACATCTACAAATAGGTCTACTAGTGTGGATTTCCATTATATAAACAGTTATACAGTACACTACTGATCAAAAGCTGGTCGGATCAAAACAGTCATACTTTTATTCATCAAATAAGTTTCAAACTGAATAGTCAGTAGACAATATAGTCAAGACATTGACAAGGTTAGAAATAATGATTATAATTCAACTTCAATGATTAAACTTCATTTTTTTATTAAATCTTTTTTCGACACTGAATGTAATAACACACACATTCCACTGTTCAAAATGTATACTGGTCAGTCTCGGGGAACTTTATTTAATCTTTTACAAGGTTTCAGACTGGGAGATGAATTTTTCTCCTGTTACCAAAAATCATGTGTCTTTTAAAAAGCGAGTTTAAAAGCAATGTCACTAATTTCTTTGTTTTCCCTCACAAAAGTGTTTATTTTAAACAAATGGTTGGTTGTGTGTTTAAATAATTTATATTTATAACAAAAAAATCACTATATATGCACATAATGTGTTTATTTTTTAATGCAAAGCCATTTTTTCATTTCAAAGGAGACCTAAACCTCAGGTTTAATTTTTATCATGTAATTAATTAAACTGTTGGATAAATGATGGACACAAGTGAGAAAAACAGTGGATTAACTTTATTTTTTAGAGAAAAACAATTTAATAACAGGAATAAACACTGAGTAACAGGAATGTGTATCCGGACTCTCTCTCTCTCTCTCTCTCTCTCTCTCTCTCTCTCCCTCTCTCTCTCTCTCTCTCTCTCACTCTCTCTCTCTCTGTGTGTGTGTGTGTGTGTGTGTGTGTGTGTGTGTGTGTGTGTGCATAGCTTATGTGTGTGAGAGAGAGATTTCTGAAGGAATGTGCTTGTAGTCCGTCACAGCGAAAAAGATGGAAAGAGAAAGAAGGAGACAAAGAATGAGAGACAGAGAGAATGGAGATAGAGAGTGTGGTGGGTGTGTCTCCTTCCTCGTCAGCATGCCATGGTGGGTGTTTCTGGCTCCTGGGTTTTCTCCATCTTCATGTACAAAACAAAAAATGTTCAGTTGAAGAAACTACATCCAACAGTGTTTTAGCTAGAATTGCACTCAATTCATGAAAACAAACTTCCCTGACCCCTTCTGAAAAGCCGCTTCTAGTTTGGCCCAGACTGGCCTCGGGGGTGGGATGATCCACATGATGTCCTCTAACAAGTACTTCTTCATGGATGTCTTCGCGGGCTGGCCAGAAAAACCTGTTGACCCCAATCTTTTGCATACAACGGACCTCAACATGTGTGTGACTTGAATCTGTGATGACACCAGGTTACAGATCACCATCGTACTTCAGCACACACCATTTGCCAACAACTTCAAGACTTTGCCACTGAAATTCTGTCTCTGTGGGAGCCATGGGAGCTGTCTGCTGGTTGCTGAACTTGAAATGCTTTGCATTAAAGCACCCACAGTTCAGATTTTGTGTTGTCGTGCACAAGCAGCTGACGTCCCTGTATATCAGTTCTCCATGGGCTGACCTGACCTGACACTACCTGATGGATCCTCATAATGGACGGACCTGGTGGCACAGCATTGGGCATCTCTACGGCTTTATCAACTGCTTCCTCGTTGACAAAAAACAACTTGATTTTAGGGTTTGTGTTAGAGTTTCCTCTCGTTCTCCGAGTCGCTCGCTAGGTGAGCGGCGGACTCGAACACTTCCGCATTCCACTGCGCGCTTTCCAGCGCTATTCAAAAACTCTCCGATGGACATTTCATTCATAAAGACTCTCGTGTTGTTTACCTCTGCCATGTGCTTTTTGTTTTCATGTTCACGTCATGTCTCCGCCTCCTGTGTTTCCCCATGTGCTCATGTTTTGGTTTGTGTCATGTCTCCGCCTCCTTAATTCTTATTGGTTCAGGTTCGTCTAATTCATTCTGTGTAATCATGAGTTTCAGCTGTCTGTGATTTTCTTTGTGTTTAAATACGCCGCTCCGTGTGGCAGAGTATTAGTTAATCATAGTTTAGTATAGTTTAAAGTGATCATAGTTCTTGTTCCGATGTCCGTAGCGCCGTGTTTGTGGGTCCCAAACTACTTCCGTGTTTCGAGTGTTTTTTCCTGTCTTTTTGGATTATTACTGACTCTGTGGATTATTGCATTTTTGGATTACTGCTCTTTTTGGAATAAACTCTTCTATATTTACTGACGTCTCCCCAGCGCATGCATCCTGACTCCCTCTTCTGTCCTACACGCCTGTGTTACGTAACAGTTTGTCTCTTGCAACACCGCAAATAGCTCTGCAGAATCCAGAATGTCTCTTCCTTGGCTGACTAGACTGTCAGCCCTCCTCTTCAGGGCCCCTCCCACACCATCCTGGGTCACCCTTCCCGTGGCTCGCCTCTAAAAAGTTCCCCGTCCCGGCAGTGAATCCTGGCCTGAAGAGGTTTTCTGCAGCACTTAGTGGTGATTGTCTCCCTGTAAGCACGGCATTCACACTGTAAAACTGATACTTCTATATCTTAAGTATCAGTAACTGTAAAACTTAAAAATCAAGTAAATTGTATTACATCAACTAATATTCACACTAATAAATCAATACACCATAGGATGCTACTCAGCCCCGTTACCTGTCACTCAGCCCCGTTACCTGTCACTCAGCCCTGTTGCCGTTTATATAACAGGACTGAGTTTTTAGCATAGAATTAGCAAACACATGAAATATAGCCACATGGCATACATGCTTATAGCATGAGGATACTGAGCAAATTCTAGTGATTTACCAAAAATGTGTAGATTTAAAATAAACAAATAGCATCTAAAAAATAATTTAGGTAACAGGACAGTACGTTGAGATTGACCCTCTCAGACATAGCTTCAATATCATCAAATATACAGAAAAGAAAATGAGAGGACTTACTTTTGGTCTTCCCATTGCCTTCAGAAGATTCAAATGATGCAACTTCCTGTTGAAAATGTTTCTTGTGGAATGTTCCAAGTTTTTCAAGGAGGGCAATGTGTCTGGGTAACAGGACTGAGTGAAAACCCGGGGACACGACTAAAATGTGTATTTTATCACAAATGTTATGGATTTCTCATGAAAAAACATTTTAAATCATTGGATATAAAGTCACAGAACAATGGGGAAAAATAAGATTTCTGAAGGACTTTAATCATTATATTTCAATGTAAAGTACAGAGATAGAGAGTGGGGACATGCAACAAATGCTATTTTTTAGTGTTCTAGGTAGTTTTTAATTAATGTTTTTAATTATATATTTTAAATTTGCAGTTAGGTTCATGTGCAGGACACTTTGCTTAATAATAAAATGTATTTTAGAGTTAATTGTCATGCATTTTTATACATATAATGTTCTGGGGACTGAAATGTCACCCATTCGGTGGAATGGCTCAGCTGACTGCTTTTTCCCTAAATAGGTCTTGAATAATTTGGAGCTGTGCTTTGGGTCATAGTCCTGTTGTAGGATGAAATGAGCTCCAATCACACGCTATCTGCACGGTATGGCATGGTGTTACAAAATGGAGTGATAGAGTTCCTTGTTCAAGATTTCTTTTACCCTGTACAAATTTCTAACTTGCACCAAAGCAACCCCAGACCATTACATTTCCTCCACCATGCTTGACAGATGGAGTCAGGCTCTCCTCCAGCATCTTTTCATTTGTTCTCTGTGAACTTAGGTTTGTTTGTCCATATCACTTTATTCCAATCATCCGCTGTCCAGTGTCTATGTTCTTGCCCATTTTAACCTTTTCCTTTTATCGGCCAGTTGAAGATACAGCTTTTTCTTTGAAACTCAGCCTAGAAGGCCAGCATTCTGGAGTCATCACTTCACTACTAAAGATCAGACTGATGTTTTGCGGGTAATGTTTAATAAAGCTGAAGACCTTTGAGGCGTTTGTTTCTCAAACTAGAGACTTTGATGGATTTATCCTCCTTCAAAGTTGTGCACCGGGGCCTCCCAGCTAGCAGGGAACGTTCTCGCAACTTTGGCTAACATTACCTACAAGTTCTATTAATGTTTTAAACAAAACATTTTACTCTAATGTTCAAAGAATGTTTTAAGGATGTTTTCTCATTTCAGATAATGTTCCTATAAGGTTAAATGATAACTAAGATATAACATTTTAACTGCAACATTCAGAGGATGTTTTGAGGATATTGTCAAGACCACAGATTATGTTACATGACAACAAAGAAAGAACATTCTCACCACAACATTCGTGAAATGTTTTGAGGATGTTATTGAGGCTAAGATGACAATGTTTTTTATAAAACGCTCCTGTAATGTGATGTTTTAACAAAAGTAGAACATTTTGCCCACAACATTCTGAGCATGTTTTGGGGACATTGTTTAGGTAACAGATTCTACAACAATCTCTTATCAAACACTGGCTCAGTGTTCCATAATAATAAAGGAAGAGCAATATCAAAGCAACATTCGTGAAATGTTTTGAGGATGTTATTGAGGCCTGAGATTCCGGAATGTTTTTTGCAAAACGTTTCTGTAATGTGATTTGTTAACAAAAGTAGAACATTTTACCCACAACATTTTGAGGATGTTTTGGGGGTGCTGTTGAGGTAACAAATTGTAGAATGTTATTTTATAAAACATCTGTACAATGTTCTATAGCAACAATGGAAGAACATTTTCAAAGTAACATTCATGAAATGTTTTGAGGATGTTATTGAGGCCTGAGATGAAGAATGTTTTTTATAAAACGTTCTCATAATGTGGTGTTTTAACAAAATTAGAACATTTTGCCTGCTACATTTTTATGATGTTTTGGGGACGTTGTTTAGGTAACAGATTATACAACGATCTTTTACCAAACATTGAGGGGGCTGGTCACAGCCCAAGCGAACACTCCACTCATGTACCGCTCGCGCTCACAGGTAAAACAAAAGTTCGCTCAGATCCTGCTCCAACATGAAATTTCTCTGTAGTATACTTGTTTCTGTTTTTAATATATTACTTGAATAAATGCCTCAATTACAGTAGTAGGGATAGTAATTATGATATTTGGGGGTGACATTCAGGTTGTGCCTTTTATTAATTTTATTAATTTATTTAAATGTATTAAATTAAATGAATTCATTTAATCAGGGGCGTTATCTGGACTATTCATCATCCGGGGCTGAGTCCAGATACTTTAAGAGCTGCAAGAAATGACAGGCTTCATAGTCTATATAGGCTCACTGCGGTTCCTGATTTATTTTCATAAAAACCTTTCAAAAGCATCCCCCCCTGATTTTTTTCACAAATTGCACCCTGGTAAATGATTCTATAAAGAGCTCTATGAAAAGTAAAGACTGTTTGTGATAATAAAAAGTGACAATACCCCAAATATGATACAACATACAATGTATATTTTTCCTACAGTATTTCTGATGTACATTGTATGTACAATTCTTCAGAATAATCTGCTTTGGGAGGACCTTAAGTTAAATTACACCTGGTTAAGCTGTCATTTAGCTATGGTCCTAAATAATATAATATATATATATATATATATATATATATATATATATATATATATATATATATATATATATATAATATTATATATATAATATTATATATATATATATATATATATATATATATATATATATATATATATATATATATCTCTATATACATATATCTATGTATATATATATATGTAGGGAGGGAGAGGAGGAGGGAGAGGATGAGAGATGAGGGAGAGGATGAGGGAGGGGATGAGGGATGAGGGAGAGGATGAGGGAGGGGATGAGGGAGGGGATGAGGGGGGGGATGAGGGGGGGGATGAGGATGAGGGAGAGGATGAGGATGAGGGATGAGGGAGAGGATGAGGGAGGGGATGAGGGAGGGGATGAGGGGGGGGATGAGGGAGGGGATGAGGGAGAGGATGAGGGAGGGGATGAGGGGGGGGATGAGGGGGGGGATGAGGGGGGGGATGAGGGGGGGGATGAGGGAGGGGATGAGGGAGAGGATGAGGATGAGGGATGAGGGAGAGGATGAGGGAGGGGATGAGGGAGGGGATGAGGGGGGGGGATGAGGGGGGGGATGAGGGAGGGGATGAGGGGGGGGATGAGGATGAGGGATGAGGGAGAGGATGAGGGAGGGGATGAGGGAGGGGATGAGGGAGGGGATGGGGGGGGGATGAGGGAGGGGATGAGGGGGGGGATGAGGATGAGGGAGAGGATGAGGATGAGGGATGAGGGAGAGGATGAGGGAGAGTCGAGCTGCCAGCAGTAGCAGAGAGCAGTGCAGCTCCCAGCCCTTTTCAGCAGGTTAGCAAAATTTAGGCACAGCAAGATAATGACAACAGGTGAAAATAACTGTATATTCTGTATGTGACACTCAGGTTTACAATTTAAAATACTGATGTGTGAGATATGAAAAGAAAATATTTTGTCATTAATTCTTGTCCCCTATGATGAGGTCTAATGGCTCTGTTATGCTGTGCAGTGCATTTTCATGTCTATCAGAGCTCTCAGTATACGGTTCAAGAGTTCAGGGTTTTCTGTAAGAAATTAATTGTCAAACATTTTTGTGTGAAAATATGTGTGGATTTTTGTAACATGTATTTGTGTTTCAGCTACAAACTTGGATGGTGCAGGTTCAGAAGACAGCCAGAGTGTTAGTGAGGGGGATCATGATCCATTGTAATGAATATAATCTAAATCATAGTCTTTTGGATTAACAATTAGACAGTTATTGTTTGCATGGCTGAGTTTGCATGGAAAGTGTTGGGGCATTCACCCTGGTGTTATTTTCATTTGCTTCTTTCCAGACATTTCCCAGTGCAGAGCAGAGGGTCCTGTCCAGAATTATCCATCAAAGAATTATTCTGCTCCCCTACGAACTGATGCCTTTGTTTTCCTTTTCCCCCCTCAAATGTTGTATTATATTTTATTGTGTGTGTGTAATGTGTGTATGTGTATATGTACAGGTGCATCTCAATAAATTAGAATGTCGTGGAAAAGTTCATTTATTTCAGTAATTCAACTCAAATTGTGAAACTCGTGTATTAAATAAATTCAATGCACACAGACTGAAGTAGTTTAAGTCTTTGGTTCTTTTAATTGTGATGATTTTGGCTCACATTTAACAAAAACCCACCAATTCACTATCTCAACAAATTAGAATACTTCATAAGACCAATAAAAAAAACATTTTTAGTGAATTGTTGGCCTTCTGGAAAGTATGTTCATTTACTGTACATGTACTCAATACTTGGTAGGGGCTCCTTTTGCTTTAATTACTGCCTCAATTCGGCGTGGCATGGAGGTGATCAGTTTGTGGCACTGCTGAGGTGGTATGGAAGCCCAGATTTCTTTGACAGTGGCCTTCAGCTCATCTGCATTTTTTGGTCTCTTGTTTCTCATTTTCCTCTTGACAATACCCCATAGATTCTCTATGGGGTTCAGGTGTGGTGAGTTTGCTGGCCAGTCAAGCACACCAACACCATGGTCATTTAACCAACTTTTGGTGCTTTTGGCAAAGTGGGCAGGTGCCAATCCTGCTGGAAAATGAAATCAGCATCTTCAAAATGCTGGTCAGCTGAAGGAAGCATGAAGTGCTCCAAAATTTCTTGGTAAATTGGTGCAATGACTTTGGTTTTCAAAAAACACAATGGACCAACACCAGCAGATGACATTGCACCCCAAATCATCACAGACTGTGGAAACTGAACACTGGACTTCAAGCAACTTGGGCTATGAGCTTCTCCACCCTTCCTCCAGACTCTAGGACCTTGGTTTCCAAATGAAATACAAAACTTGCTCCCATCTGAAAAGAGGATATTGGACCACTGGTCAACAGTCCAGTTCTTCTTCTCCTTAGCCCAGGTAAGACACCTCTGACGTTGTCTGTGGTTCAGGAGTGGCTTAACAAGAGGTATATGACAACTGTAGCCAAATTCCTTGGCACGTCTGTGTGTGGTGGCTCTTGATGCCTTGACCCCAGCCTCAGTCCATTCCTTGTGAAGTTCACTCAAATTCTTGAATCGATTTTGCTTGACAATCCTCATAAGGCTGCGGTTCTCTTGGTTGGTTGTGCATCTTTTTCTTCCACAATTTTTCCTTCCACTCAACTTTCTGTTAACATGCTTGGATACAGCACTCTGTGAACAGCCAGCTTCTTTGGCAATGAATGTTTGTGGCTTACCTAGTGAACCAAACTGAGAGACCATTTTGAAGGCTCAGGAAACCTTTGCAGGTGTTTTGAGTTGATTAGCTGATTGGCATGTCACCATATTCTAATTTGTTGAGATAGTGAATTGGTGGGTTTTTGTTAAATGTGAGCCAAAATCATCACAATTAAAAGAACCAAAGACTTAAACTACTTCAGTCTGTGGCATTGAATTTATTTAATACACGAGTTTCACAATTTGAGTTGAATTACTGAAATAAATGAACTTTTCCACGACATTCTAATTTATTGAGATGCACCTGTATGTATATAGAGTACTGTAATAGTTTATATTTATCAATTAACAAAATGCAAAGTGAGTGAACAGAAGAAAAATCTACATCAACTCAATATTTGCCTTCAAAACAGCATCAACTCATCAATTCTTCTAGGTACACTTGCACACAGTTTTTGATGGAACTCGGCAGGTAGGTCGGCTCAAACATCTTGGATAACTGACCACAGTTCTTCTGTGGATTTAGGCAGCCTCAGTTGCTTCTCTCTCTTCATGTAATCCCAGACAGACTCGATGATGTTGAGATCAGGGCTCTGTGGGGGCCATACCATCACTTCCAGGACTCCTTGTTCTTCTTTACACTGAAGATCTTCTTGAAGTTCTTAATGAGTTTCTCTGTATATTTGGAGTCGTTGTCATGCTGCAGAATAAATTTGATTGGCGAATCAGATGCCTCCCTGATGGTATTGCATGATGGATAAGTATCTGCCTGTACTTCGCATTATTGAGGAAACCATTAATTCTGACCAAATCCCCAACTCCATTTGCAGAAATGCAGCCCCAAACATGCATGGAACCTCCACCATGCTTCACTGTTGCCTGCAGTAACTCGTTCATGTACCGCTCTAAAGCCCTTCGGCAAACAAACTGCCTTCTGCTACAGACAAATATGTCAGATTTTGACTCCTCAGACTCATCACACCTGCTGCCATTTGTCTGCACCCCAGTTCCTGTATTTTCATGCATAGTTGAGTTGCTTGGCCTTGTTTCCATGTCGGAGGTATGGTTTTTTGGCCGCAAGTCTTCCACTTCTGACCAGACTTCTCCGGACAGTAGATGGGTGTACCAGGGTCCCACTGGTTTCTGCCAGGTCTGAGTTAATGGCACTGCTGGACATCTTCTGATAGTGAAGGGAAGTAAGCCTGATGTGTCTTTCATCTGCTGCAGTAAGTTTCCTTGGCCGACCGCTGCATCTTCGGTCCTCTTAGCCTTTAGTCTGTTGGGATGTTTCTTTGTGCTTCTTCAAAAGAGCTTGGACAGCACATCTGGAAATCCCTGTCTGCCTTGAAATTTCTGCCTGGGAGAGACCTTGCTGATGCAGTAAGACCTTCTGTCTTGTTGCTGTGATCAGTCTTGCCATGGTATATGACTTTTGACAGTAAACTCTCTTCAGCAACCTCACCTTGTTAGCTGAGTTCGGCTGTTACTCACCCAGTTTTATTCCTCCTACACAGCTGTTTCTGTTTCAGTTAATGATTGTGTTTCAACCTACATATTGAATTGATGATCATTAGCACCTGTTTGGTATAATTGTTTAATCATACACCTGACTACAGTGGGTATAGAAAAGAATCACCCCCCTTTAAAATAATCACATATTGTTGCTTTTCAGCCTGAAATGAAGACGGACACAGTTTTTGTTTTATCCAGCTGTATTTACTCAGTGCAACTTATAACATCCAAGTGAAAGATATAACATCAACATGTCAGAAAATAAATAAATAAATAAATAAAAAATAACAGAATCACTGAGTTGGAAAAAGGATCACCCCCCCTCCTAAAAATGACTTGTAATCTCAATCAGGTGTAGCTAATCACCTTCTCAATAGCACACAAAGCCATTTGACTTTCAGCTGTGGTCATTTTGATTAGCTCAGCATGAAAAGAGCTTTCCTGGAGCATTTTGTAGTGCAACTGAAGCAAACTATCAACTATGGGTGGCAAGGCACTGTCAAAAGATCTCTGGGATAAAGTTGTGGACAGGCACAAGTCAGGAGATGGATACAAAAAAATTCAAAGGCTTTATCAATGCCTAGAAGCACAGTGAAGTCTATTATTAAGAAGTGGAAGGTATTTGGTACAACACAGACCCTCCCTGGACCAGGACATCGCTCCAAACTGGATGAAAGAGCCAGGAGGAAACTGGTCAGAGAGGCTACCAAGAGGCCTACAGCAACTCTGAAGCAGTTGCAGGAATTTATGACAAAGAGTGGTCATTGTGTGCATGTTACAACAATATCACAAATTCTCCACAAATGTGGCTTGTATGGGAGGGTTGCAAGAAAAAAAGCCACCCACGACTGAGCTTTGCCAAAACGCATCTTGAAGATTCTGAGGCCACATGGAAAAAGGTGTTATGGTCAGATGAGACTAAAATTGAATTATTTGGCCTCAACACCAAACGATATGTCTGGTGGAAATCCAATACAGCTCACCATCCAAATAACACCATTCCTACAGTAAAGCATGGAGGTGGTAATATCCTGTTATGGGGGTGTTTCTCTGCAGCAGGGACTGGAGCACTTGTCAGGATAGAAGGAAAATGGATGGGGCAAAATACCGTCAAATTCTTGAGGAAAATCTGCTGCCCTCTGCCAGAAAGTTGTCAATGGGGAGAAGGTTTACCTTCCAACATGACAATGACCCAAAGCACACAGCAAAACTGACCACACAGTGGTTGAAGGAGAAAAAGGTGAATGTCCTTGCATGGCCTAGTCAGAGCCCAGACTTAAACCCCATTGAAAATCTGTGGAATGACTTGAAGACTGCAGTCCACAAACGGTCACCATCAAATTTAACTGAACTTGAGCAGTTCTGCAAAGAAGAGTGGGCAAATATTGCAAAGTCTAGATGTGCAAAGTTAGTAGAGACATATCCCAACAGACTAAAGGCTGGAATTAAAAAATTAAGGCAAATTAAAGCAAGGGGGTGATCCTTTTTCCAACTCAGTGATTGTGTTTTTTTATTTTTATTTTTATTTTATTTATTTTCTGACATGTTGGTGTTATATCTTTCACTTGGATGTTATAAGTTGCACTGAGTAAATACAGCTGGATAAAACAAAAACTGTGTCGGTCTTCATTTCAGGCTGAAAAGCAACAAAATGTGATCATTTTAAAGGGGGGTGATTCTTTTCTATACCCACTATATATGCCTATAAAATCCCTGCAAGTGTACCTAGAAAGATTGATGCTGTTTTGAAGGGTGGTCACACCAAATATTGATTTGATGTAGACTTTTCTTCTGTTCACTCACTTTGCATTTTGTTAATTTATAAACTATTAACGTTTATTTTTGAAAGCATTCTTACTTTTCAGCATTTGTTCACACCTGACTAAAACTTTTGCACAGTACTGTATGTGTGTGTGTACATTATTCTTAATGAAGAAAAAAAAAGTTGTGACTGTAAAAGTTTACTCCAAATCCAGAAAGTGCTTGAACATAGGGGCTATAAGGAACAGTTAAGACGGTATATTGTGTCAAAGTGCTAGAGCCAGCAGCAAAAGAAAGGTAAAATGTGTGTATGATTGAATAAAGAAGCAAGTTTCTTTGTTTATGCATTATTTACTGTAAAACTAACCCCGGTGGAAGAAGTATTCAGATTCTTTACTTACAATACAGTATTCAATCCACATGCTCAGTTTTGTACTCAATTGTCAAATATCTTCATTTACCCTTTTAACCTGGCTGTGAATAAACGTAAGTTATAAAAAAAAAACATGGTCTTACTTTATTACTGCTACTTTCAACAAGTGCAATTATTCTGCATATGCATTAATAGTAATGTTGTGGTATACTGCAGGTACAAAGTAGGACCAAACTAATTTTATTTGTTAAGGACCCACAGAGCACAGTGATCTCACAGTATGCCCACAGTGTGCATGGTGGTTGCCCACACAGGCTGTGGGGCCCCGGGGGACAGCCCACACCAAGCCCAGTGTGGGCATACTGTGGGGACCCAAACACATTGGATTCTTGGTCATTACCATGCAAGTGTTCAATTAGTTTCAAATTAATACACCAACTAGTTGCCATTTTCAGCTACCAGTGGTAACGTTATCCTATCTTTTAGGAAACAAAAATAAAACATCCTGCTGAAAACCTTTTAAGAATGTTAGGGTGGACAATGTTCTAACAATGTTATCACTAAACATTTTAAAAATCTTTTTAGAGAACGTTATCCTACCGTTTAGGAGAGCATTCTGGGAACAAAAAGAAAACTTCCCGCTGAAAACATTAGTAGAACATTGCATGGTAATGTTCTTGGAACATTTTTAGAACAAAAAAATTCTAGCTGGGCTCCCACTTCTCTTTCTATCCTGGTTAGATCCAGTTTGTGTTCTGTGAAGGGAGTGGTATGGCATGGTGTTGCAAAGGAAGGAAAACAGATCAGAATAGAAAATGACTTATTTACTCCCGAGTCATTATCTTGATCACTACTTTCACTTTTGGATGAATTATTTCTACAGTAGCATTATTTTTACTCAGTGTGCTTTGTACTCCTTTCCACCAAGTTCTGAATTTTGCCAGTTAGGAACCTCAGACAAGTGGCCGTTGCTTAATCAATGGTATTAATGCTGAAGTATGAAGACTGGTATGTTATGATATGAATGGTCATGTTAACTAACTTGGTAATTAATATCCATTAAAGGATCCTTAATGTAAAACTTTTATATGCTTATAATCTGACAATAGAGAGTAAGATCCAATATTTGACAAATGATAGCATAGTGGATTTAAAGTTAGCTGAAAGTCTGTTTTCCCTGAATGGCTGATGTTGCCAAGACGGTTGGCCCAAAGTTGATTTACTGATTTACTCAGCTTTAGTATGATAATTCCACACAACTTTTCATTTTGTATAAAAAGGTCTGTGCAGTAGGTAGACTAGCTAGAGTTGGTCAAAGTATAGAATGGTCACCATTTACCAGGTGGAGCTGGATTTACTGCATTATAAATAGTTGGAGACTACTTAATGATTTAAAAATCCTTGAAAGACTAAATAACCCTACATGCACCTACACATATATAAAATGAAGTTTTCTTGAAGTTGTTCTTCCCCATTGAAGTAGATTGTTTAGACAATGTAGACCCCCAGCATTAACTGAAGAGAATGGGTTTGCTTGGGATGTGAGCAGCTATAATTAGTACATCTGTGTAATTAGTCATGAGCATTCAACCGCATTGATAAAAACACATGAGAATTTGATATTTGTTTTAATTGTGCATGAATATGAAAGGACTGTCTCTTGTTGGAATGTTGGAGCAGCTTTTTGAGTGGCTCTCATGTTTTAAGACTCCTATCCAAGCTGCTACATGACCTGCGATCCATCTTCCGTAGATTGATTCATCCACGGTGTGTAGCAATTGCAGCAGTCTTGCTTCTTCTCCATGAGATTATCTCCATGAGTGACCAGTTTGATGCTCCAGAAGCCAGTCCCTGTGTAAACACACCTAAGCCACAAAGAAACCCAGGAGTGCTGTTGAAGACCAGCAAAGTCATGGTTAGAAATAGAGACCATAGCATGGAAGCATCCAGGATGATGGGTTTGATAGGACCATCCTGTATGGCCTGTACAGCTGAGATTAAAGGGAACACCAAAGAACCTGACCTTATTGACCTGACTATTGAGCAAGTAAGGTATGTATTCATACATAAACAAAGGTGTTCAGTGGGGTTGAGGTCAGGGGTCTGTGCAGGCCACTCAAGTTCCTCCACTCCAACCTTAACTCACCATATGTTCACGGAGCTCACAGGAGCGTAGTCATACTGAGACATGTTTGGGCCTCTTAGTTCCAGTGAAGGGAAATTGTAATGCTACTGTGTGGTCCTCACCAACTTCTGTAAACAAACAAATACTTTAAGGTGACAACAAAAAACACAACAGATTTCAATTTGTAGTTTTTTTTTTTTCCCCACAAGGTTGAACCAACATTCAGAAACCAGGTGTGAAAAAAGAAGTACATCCTTCCTACTTCCACAATCATTAAGATAGTAATTAGCAGTCAGGTGTTACTAATAAAGGGAAATTGATTATGTAATCATAAAGAAGTGTGACTACGTCTATAAAAGCAGAACTCTTAAAGGCAGTTTGGTGTTCAAGAGCACTCGGGACTGTCTCTACATCATGGAGTTAAGCCATGACCTCAGAGAAGCAATTGTTACTGCTAATCAATCTGGGAGGGGTTATAAGGCCATCTCCAAACAAACAATCTGAAATTCACCATTCTACATTAAGAAGGGTTGTTTACAAATGGAGAGGCTTCAAGACAAGTTGCCAGCTCTCAGCAAATTCAGTCAAAGGACAGTGTTTAATGCTCAGAGATATAAAACCAAAAAAATCCCAAGAGCTGTATCATGTGACCTACAGTCCTCTGTATTAAAATTATGTTCATGACAGCACAATAACAATAACAACAACAACAATAACAATAATAATAATGCAGCATGCATGAGGTTTGCAAAATTGCATCCGAACAGACCAAAGAAGTTCTGGAACAATATCCTTCGGAATGATGAAACCAAGGTAGAGATGTTTGACGAAAACCAGACAAACACCTCATACCAAGTCAAAGTCCAGACCTCAACACCACTGAGATGCTGTGGTGAGATCTTAAGGGAGCTGTTCATAAATGAATGTTCTCAAACATCAATGAACCGAAGCAATGTTGTAAAGAAGAGTGGGTCAAAATTTCTCCAAAAATATTGTTGCTAAAGGTGGTTCAGTGTGTTACTGAATTATAGTGTGTACTTAATTTTCCCAACATGGTTTCTGAATGTTGGTTTGCTTTATGAGGGTAAAAATGAGTACATTTTGAAATCTGTTGTGTTTTTTGTCAGCACCTGAGGTTATTTGTTTGTTTAAAGAAGTTGGTGAGGACCACACAATTGTTATTTAGGCCCTGAATTAAAAGAAACAACAACATGGAATTAAAGGAGGGTGTACAGTACTTTCTGTAGTGTGCGAGATATCCGATGGGCTTTCTGAAGCTGCCTCACAAATACCTTCACTCTTTTCTCAAGGAGCGGAGTAGTGCTGGCAAACAACATATTTCATTTTCTTAATCCTCCCAATGTTTATACTCCTTACATGGCATGTGACAAAAAAACAAAAAAAAACCCAAATGTACAACATTTCTATTCAAATGCAAATGCAGTTTTATATTAAAAGATAGCAAAGAAGAAATTCACTGTCACACAACACGGCTTGTTAGTATCGCAAAGCAGAAAATTCATATACAGACCTTTCATATTTACACCCAAGTGACAACCAAACAAAGGAATTATAAATATCTCTTAATTAACTTTACAACAGTTACACATGTACTGATCTTTCTGAGACATAAAAGAGCACTCTGTTAAATAACTGGCACGTCATTGATATGGAGAAAAAAAAAAGGGAAAAAAAAAGAGAAAGTGGTTCATTAAGTCCTCTCCAGTGAGTCAAAGTAAAGGGAGTGTTCAGCGATTTGGCAATGAAATTTAAAAAAAAATATATATATATCCGCTGTCACAAAGTCAGGAGGAGTGATTCGCTGTTTTATTTCTTCTCCGGGTTGCAGAAACTGCTGTCCAGTCCGTGTTTAGAAACCGCGAACGATATTTTAAATACTCATCACATAACCATTCATAAACAAAAAGTACCCGAGTTTTTGGTTCAAAATAACCACCGCAAACTGCTTTTTTATAAACCTCAATAAAGTACAGTATTAAATCCGTTATAATGACAATTTTACAAAATCGCTTGAGATTACGGTTTGAAGCAAGAGCTGTGAGGTCAGTGAAATATTGTACACTTCTGATTGTTTTCCTTGAAACGAATTCATTATAGCATATTAGAGTTTATAGAAATAGATTAACAAAGACAGGGAGTGCTGCTAAAACAGAGAACACCATCACATTACATAACATGTATAATTATATTATTACTGATGCTGCTAAACCCGCACAGAGAAGAAAATAAAACCAAGCTGAATCCATCTGACTTTGTGTTAATAAATTAGAAAAAATGTTCACAATCCCTTTAACACAAGCACAAAAAAAAATCCCTTTGTACAAAAAAAAGGAACTATACATTAACAAATAAAATATCTTTTTAAGTTGAAACTCTGTACAACTGTTTTTAATGTCAGTCATTTTGAAATGCGTAGGGACAACAGGAAGCAGGTTACCCGGAGTAATGTAAAATTAAGCCGAGAGCGGAGGCTGAAGTAGCTGCCGAGTCCGTCCGTCAGGATTATTGGCCTCGCTTTTTTTGTGTGTATGTGTGTGTGTGTGTGTGGGGTGTGTGGTTAGCAGCAAATCAGCATTGTGCTGAAACTTGAGAAATTTTAACTTCAATGCATCACTGATCAATAGCGCAGTGTGTATCCGTTCACTGAAATAAAAACGCTCAGCTGCACACCAAGTGTGTGGTGCATTTACTAACATGGACTGACTTAAAAATGTTAAAAAAATAAAAATAAAAAATAAAATAAAAAGTCTGAAGTGCCAAACACACCTCCAGGAATATAAATATGTAGTGAAGAAAACATCACCACCACCACCACTACTACTACCATTTGGCACTTTCACTTCATTCATACAGCATTTTTTTTTTTTTTTTTTTTTTTTTGCAAGTAATACAATCTTCTGTATTAGGGGTGAGCGATATTCGGAAAAAAAAAAATTTCATATCGCAATACTTAAAAAGGTTTCATGATTGACGCTCATCATGATGATTTTTTTTTGATGAAATACTTAATGGAGCTGTCAATCAGGTACATAATGTTATGCTGTCCACATTTACACAAAAAAAAAAAAAAAAAAAAAATCAGTAAAACGTTAAAATTCAGAGACGGACGATGAGGAAAAGAAAAAGAAAAATGAAGCAACGCTTCTGTCATGAGGCCGTTTGTGTTGCATCTCTCAGGAGGTTCAGAAAGCACCGCGACACCGCTCTGTACTTACACGCTGTCGTTAATCCAAGTCCTGGGAGGCGTTTAGCAGTTTCAGCACTTTATAATGAAAAATGATATTCGTTTAGATAAATAAAGTTCGTAAAAGGTAAGATGAGGGATGGAACAAACATAAAATAAAGCATCATTTTACACACAATAATAAAACAGTTCCCAGTATACTGATATATCGATATTTTAGTGTTTATTAAACTGTCGGTGTTGTTCTTTTGCTCCGAGTCTATTCGTATTTCTCTGAAAACAAAAAAACAAAACGCTGTGATAGTCTTTTCCGTCCACTGAAGATACTGGATGGTGGGCCAGTGCTCTCTGTGTGTGTATGTGTGTGTATGTGTGTGTGTGTGTGTGTGTGTGTGTGTGTGTGTCAGTGTGAGTGAGTGAGTGAGTGAGTGAGTGAGTGAGAGCTTTACACTTCGCTCTCAGTGGAGGGTTTGCGATTTGGGACCCAGCCCGTGTCGGGGAGCGTGCTGTGGCGTTTGGGCGTGGCCACGGGTGCAGTGTTCAGACTTGAGCATTCTGACTGGTCGCCCTGAAGCAGCTGTTCAGTCTCGGTGTCGTCCAAGGAGGCGGAGCTTGCCTGAAGGGAGGCGGAGCTCGCCTGTAAGGACACCGTGTCGGTGCGCATGCAGGTTTTGAAGGTGCCTCCACGGCACACTTTCAGCTGCTTCAGATCCTCCCAGTAAAGCTCCTCCCCTGAGAGGAGACACACCCCCTCCACGATACGGATCTTCTCGTTGGTGTAACTGCCCTCCTGCTGACACACACACGGTTTACTTATCAGTTAGGATAAGGACTGCAATTTCAACACAGCTTTATATTTAAGTAAAGCTGGTTAGTCTTCATGACACAATGTGAAAACACAAAAGCTTTTTGATTGATTAGTACGCTCATAAAGCTCATTCTTCAGTATCTATAAAGTCCTATCTACAGAAGCAATGTCAAACGAACAGCATTAACCAGTTTCAGACTGAAATCCAGCACACACACACACACACACACACACACGTGCATGCGAGTGATTTTGAGCTCTGGATTCAACAACATCTCTGGAACACACACTCCGTTTCAATCCAAACTATCTTCGGCATGCTCTTTAACTACCTTCATTCCCCGCCATTTTGGTGAAACGTAAAGAGTGGATTAGAAGATGAAAGGAGAGAGGGAGTTGTAGGGGTGGGAAAGCTGTGGTGGAGGAAGAGTGGAGGAAAGAAAAACAGATTCAATGACGACTGTAGGGTTTAGAAATCTCTAATGTCTCTAGTGCACCAACTTTTAATTTCAACAATTGATAAAATAAACAACAGATTTATACAATAAGAGTTTTATAATTAAGAATCCATTTTGAAAAAAAAGTGAAGATAATTTCAAAGTTAAAGAAGCACACAAAATTTGGACGCGTCATGCCCGATTCCCAGAAGTCTGACTACACGGTGACAGGTGGGAGCCGGCAGCCAATCAGAAGAGAGAGTGAGAGTGGGTGAGGGGAGAACGTGAAAGTGTTATATTACAGTATACAAGGTTTATTCTCTTAACTGTTTGGAAGCTAGAGAATAGTGGAGCTAGTGATCGCGATCACACTCAAACGCTGTCTAGAACAGTACAGACGTATGCGAGATGTACACATCTGACCAATCCGGGGTAGTGTTTCATGTGATAACGGATGAAATAAAACAGATCTTGGTACACTAAACAGTGAAGCAGTACCTCTTTTTTATATCGTAGCTGATTGTATATCGGCGGTTTCTGCATGGTTTCTATTTTCACTTCCTGTGTCGATGTTCGGTACGAAGGATTACTGTAGGTTAGGTTGCTCACTCCAGGATCGGCAAACTTGGATTTTTTGTGCCTGAGGACAAACGGAGAACATTTAGACACGTCTTCACACAACGCAGAGGAGTACTGAATCGGTGCCATCTCTCTAACAATAAAGGATTGTGAACTATAACGTACAGTATTATGTATTCATGCGTTTATGGTTTTAGTAATTATTTTAAGCGTGTGCCGACGCACCTGTAAATGATGAAGACAGCGATGAGGATGAGGATGGCCAGCACCGTCAGCGCTCCTCCAATCACGTAGCTGATGTGAAGGCCTTCACCTTTTTTCAGCAATAAAGAGAAGATAGATGATGGGGTGAGATCTCTCGCATGCTGTTTATTTTCTGAATTAAACATCGGTTTACTGTTTAAATAAATCTCGTACCGTGAGGCGCGGACACCACGTTACTCTGAATGCAGCTGCCCATAGCACCGCTCTTCTCCGTGCAGCTGGAAGAGCAAGCGTCTGTGTTAGTAAACTAGTGCAGTAATGAGCAATTATGTATGAATTTAGGTACAACTGGTGAGTTTAAACGAAGACCTAAAGCCTCAGCGCTTTAGTATTTAAATACTCACTTGTGTGCAGGTCGGCCCTGCTGAGGTTTGTCTGTCGGCAGTTTGGCGCGTTTGTTAGGTGCTTGAGTGCCGGCGGTCACTTTGTCCGGCACAACGGGAGCATAACCAGCAACTTTAGAGACAGAAAAAATTTCAATCAAAACTCTAGACGCTCCTTAACACTGTAAAAAGGTGCTGTATAACTCCTGTTCTTATGATTATTATTACTGTAATGTGTGTATGTGTGTTAAACTCACTGGTGGAGCACGGCCGCTCGTCAGGCTCGTCGGGACACGCACACACAAAGCCGTTTGACTTGGCGAAGCACAGGTGCGTGCAGCCTCCGTTATTCACTCCACAGTGATTAGTGCCTAACAGAAGAGAGCACACGCTGTTGATTAATTCACTAGTGAATTCACTAATTCACTACCGAGCATAGGTTATCAGAATGATCTAATCTAATCGATTATTTTATTAACAGCCTTAATTTATGGCTTTTCGAGGGCTCACAAAAATGTCGTTGAAGCGCATGTAATAACTGTGAAGTAATATTGCAGTATATTATAAAAGCAAAGCAATTAGCAAGAACATGTGTGTGTACATCTCCAACCGCTCTTACCCGACTGCCGGTTTGGTGCCACCACTATAATGTCCATCAACCCCTCGACGTTAGCAAGGACGGTCTCTTTGTTCCGGCCCGTGTGTTTATCCACTCTCTGGATTGATTTGGTTTGCCAGTCGGTCCAGTAGATCCAGCGGTCTTGCTGCGAGATTCGGGAGAAACGAATTAGAGGAGAGGAAACCGGCTTCAGCTGGGCACAGAGGAGAGAGGAAAATGGAGGGAAGGGGGGTGGGGTGGGGGGAGAGATAAAAGATAAGGGATGGGGAGGAAAAACGAGGGTCAGAGATGGAAGGGTGTGGATGAAGGAGATAGTAATGTTAGGGGTGAGAAATGAGAAGAATGAGTGGAGGACTGATGAGGAGCAAGTGAGCAAGTGAGTGAGTGGGAGGGGAGGTGAAGATGAAGACGGAGGCTACCTGAGTGAGAGCAAATGGATGTGATACAGGAGTGACGAGGACTTGGCGCAGTTTGCCGCTCAGGTCAGAACTTTCAATGCGGTCCAGGTGGGCGTCCACCCAGAAGATCCTACACACAAACACACACACACACACTCAGTAGGAGGTGCCACTAACTCATTGAAGGATCAACTGTCTCACTGATTCACTGACTCACTGATTCAGTGACTAAATGATTCACTCGTTCACTAACTCATTGATTCAGTGACTAAATGATTCACTGATTCACTAATTCACCGACTCACTAACTTACCGACTCACCAACTCACCGACTCACTGACTGACTCAAATGCTCTAATGGTGCTAAGTCTAACAATGGGAACAACTGGCAAGATGCAATTTGATTCCTGACTTGCTTCTCAGCTACAGTGGGTATAGAAAATAATCACCCTCTTTAAAATAATCACACTTTGTTGCTTTTCAGCCTGAAATGAAGACGGACACAGTTTTTGTTTTATCCAGCTGTATTTACTCAGTGCAACTTATAACATCCAAGTGAAAGATATAACACCAACATGTCAGAAAAAAAATAAAAAACCAGAATCACTGAGTTGGAAAAAGGATCACCCCCCCTCCTAAAAATGACTTGCTAAATCAATAAGGTGTAGCTAATCACCTTCTCAGTGGCACACAAAGCCATTTGACTTTCAGCTGTGGTCATTTTGATTAGCTCAGCATGAAAAGAGCTTTCCTGGAGCATTTTGTAGTGCAACTGAAGCAAACAATCAACAAGGCACTGTCAAAAGATCTCTGGGATAAAGTTGTGGACAGGCACAAGTCAGGAGATGGATACAAAAAAATTTCAAAGGCTTTATCAATGCCTAGAAGCACAGTGAAGTCTATTATTAAGAAGTGGAAGGTATTTGGTACAACACAGACCCTCCCTGGATCAGGACGTCCCTCCAAACTGGATGAAAGAGCCAGGAGGAAACTGGTCAGAGAGGCTACCAAGAGGCCTACAGCAACTCTGAAGCAGTTGCAGGAATTTATGACAAAGAGTGGTCATTGTGTGCATGTGACAACAATATCACAAATTCTCCACAAATGTGGCTTGTATGGGAGGGTTACAAGAAAAAAGCCACCCACGACTGAGCTTTGCCAAAATGCACCTTGAAGATTCTGAGGCCACATGGAAAAAGGTGTTATGGTCAGATGAGACTAAAATTGAATTATTTGGACTCAACACCAAACGATATGTCTGGTGGAAATCCAATACAGCTCACCATCCAAATAACACCATTCCTACAGTAAAGCATGGAGGTGGTAATATCCTGTTATGGGGGTGTTTCTCTGTAGCAGGGACTGAAGCACTTGTCAGGATAGAAGGAAAATGGATGGGGCAAAATACCGTCAAATTCTTGAGGAAAATCTGCTGCCCTCTGTCAGAAAGTTGTCAATGGGGAGAAGGTTTACCTTCCAACATGACAATGACCCAAAGCACACAGCAAAACTGACCACACAGTGGTTGAAGGAGAAAAAGGTGAATGTCCTTGCATGGTCTAGTCAGAGCCCAGACTTAAACCCCATTGAAAATCTGTGGAATGACTTGAAGACTGCAGTCCACAAACGGTCTCCATCAAATTTAACTGAACTTGAGCAGTTCTGCAAAGAAGAGTGGGCAAATATTGCAAAGTCTAGATGTAGAAAGTTAGTAGAGACATATCCCAACAGACTAAAGGCTGGAATTAAACAATTAAGGCAAATTAAAGCAAGGGGGTGATCCTTTTTCCAACTCAGTGATTCTGTTTTTTTTTTCTCTTTTCTTTTTATTTTTTTCTGACATGTTGGTGTTATATCTTTCACTTGGATGTTATAAGTTTCACTGAGTAAATACAGCTGGATAAAACAAAAACTGTGTCCGTCTTCATTTCAGGCTGAAAAGCAACAAAATGTGATCATTTTAAAGGGGGGTGATTCTTTTCTATACATGCTGTGTATACAAGCTCATGCAGCAAAATCTGTGAATAATGCTGCCAAAAACGGCACCTGCACCTATGACAGCTTCCTCCTGAAAGACCATATTTAAATGAATATCGTGGCACGTTGTATAAATGATTATTAAGTGCACACGCAGCTCTCTTCCGGCTTCTCACCTGCGCGTGTCGTAATCGAGTGTGAGTCCGTTCGGCCAGCCGAGGTCCGTGTTGATCAGAACTTTGCGGTCCGAGCCGTCCAGATTGGCGCGCTCGATTTTAGCAATATGACCCCAGTCTGTCCAGAACAAATACCTAAAAAGAGTCAGAGAAAGCAATGAGTCAGCATTAGGGATGCAACAATATTGTTTACTTTAGATGAGTACGAGTACTCATCCATACCAGCAACAGGGAATAAACAGGTGATAAACACAGGACACACACTGAAGCTCTCACCCTTTACTGGGAAACACAGCGATGGCTCTTGGCTCGTCCAGGCTGTTGTTGATCAGGATTTTCCGCGCTGACCCGTCCAGTCTGGAAACCTCGATGGTGTTTCGACCCGTGTCGGTCCAGTACATGTTTCTGGCCACCCAGTCGATGGCCAGGCCGTCCGTAGTCTTCAGACCCTGACTGATCACCGTCTCCATGCCGCTCCCGTCCAAATTCACCCGTCTGAAAAGCAACATAAATTACTTACATGTAATACATTACAGTACTGTCAGTACTGACGGACATAAATTACATGACAAGTACCTGATGACATCCAGGGAGACGTCGGTGTAGTACAGTTTGCCCTGGATGCTGTCGTAGTCAAGCGAGATGACGTTGTGCAGCTCAGGGACGGGTACGTGGACGTCCGTGTGGTCGCTGGTGTCCAGCGAGATGCGGCGCACGCTGACGCGGTTGGAGAAGAGCAGGTAGGACTCGGGAACGTCGTCACATGACCTGCCATCACTCTTCAGGACAACGCCGGTAGGGCAAGCGCACGACGTGCCATTCGGACGTGGCAGACACAAGTGGGTACAGCCGCCGTTATTCCGACCACAACGATTAAAACCTGACGGAAGAACAAGGCTTTAATAACTCTAATAACAACAACAACAACACTTTTATACATTTACACCAGTTTTACAGATACATATTTCATTTATTAGCAATAATCACCTACATACTCAAAGTTATAAATATGTCCCGCTACGTGCTATAGAAATCATAATTACTATTAACGTTCAGACAAATCAGATCTTACCCAGAGGTCTGTCTCTGTCCATGGCCTGAATGTCCATGAGTCCAGGCAGGTTGGAGCGGACGGTGATGATGTTGTCTCCTGTGGTTTTGTCGGCTCTCTGGATGCTGCGACTCTGCCAGTCGGTCCAGTAGATGTGTGGCCCGAGCGTCGTGAGGCCGTACGGGTGCTGAACCGGAGAAACCAGCGTCCTGCGGTTCGAGCCGCTCAGATCCGCCGCTTCGATTCGCTAGGAGACAGAAAAATGATCATTCGTTTAAATTCAAATATTGATCTACTCGTTGTTCAAGCTTCACCCCCCCCCTTACCTCTGTGTGGGCGTCAGCCCAGAGTAGCTGTGACCCAGCCTTGTCTATGGCGAGTCCGTTCGGCCAGCCCAGATTGTTATTGATCAGAACTACGCGGTCGGATCCGTCCATCGCCGCTCGCTCCAGCTTGGCGTGTTCTCCCCAGTCTGTCCAGTACATGTAGCTAAAAACATCGACGAGACACATGGGTCGTGTTCACAATAAACCATGATATATCTGCACCCCAATCAGATTTATTAGATTGATACTAATATTGTTTTTGAAACGAGTTCGCACGTTTCCCCGATCTTAATTACCCCATTTCGTGATATAGTGCGATGGCACGTGGGCTGTCCAGGTTCCTCCACACCAGAACTTTCCGCATGGAGCCGTTCAGATTGGCCACTTCGATGCGGTTCGTTCCCGTATCCGTCCAGTAGATTTTCCTTCCTACGGAGTCTACAGCAAGACCATCGGTCGTCATCAGACCTAAAAACAAGAACAGGAAATGAACCTAGGCAAGGTTTTAATGTTCCCTCAACTTGCCCTGGCGTGTATCTGCTTGGCCTGAATCATTACTTTATCAACTTGTGAAGAGTGTTAAAGTGATGTCAGATTAGCCATTTTGACCCGAAACACTGAAAAACATCCAAAGCTCGATAGATAGTTAGTACTAACTACTAGTCAAAGTGCGCGAGCTCCATACCCGTGGAAACGACGTCCTCTTGTCCTGAACCGTTCATGTTGGCTCTGCTGATCTTCTTCAGAGTGCTGTCTGACCAATACACTTTACCTGCGTGCGCACACACACACACACACACACACACACACACACACACACAGCAGGACATCACCTTCCGCTATTTCACTAAATGACGTTTGGTTTTGGAAATCTGTCGTTATGAGGTAATGAGAATGGGACGTACCCTCTCTGGGATCCACGCCGATGGCGATGGTGTTCTTCATGGACCCGTTGACAGCCAAAACCACGTCGGCAAAATACGGGATGTCAAGAGAAACCATCCGAATATCTGTCCTCCGTGCGAAGATTAGGAAACTGCTCATTCCTGTCGCGCAAGGCAGTGAATAATTAATGGATAAACTACAGTGTGTAGTAGCAGTAAGGTTTATTTTGGTATGCTTACAAAACTGCTCATTGTTTATAGTGTCATTTATAACAAAACAGTGTTTTACCTGGAGTGCAGGTTTTTCCGTCCGCCTGTAGGTTGATTCCAGTAGGACAAGCACAGCTGGAGCCTTTAGGAGCAGGAGCCAATAAACACAGATGACTACAGCCGCCATTATTCACCGAGCAAGCAGTATGGACTGGAGAGGGAAAAGTAAAAAAGCTGTAAGTGATTTTTTGGAAATGAGGCAACTGGTGGACTTTTTAAACTTTAACTTTCTTAACAAGTTAATGAATTCTAGGTTTTCTTTAGGCTTGTCGTAGTTGTTTTTGTTTATTTACTTCTTTCTCACCCATGTGGAGGACAGTACCACCACACGAGAAGAACAGAAAGTTCTAAAGCAGGAAAGGATTTGATCCAGTTTCTTTTCCTGGAGCCACTGAGTGGAGATTAGTTACACAGAGGTTCAACTTAATCCTTGTTTCTGAAAAGAAATGACACCCAACGCCACAAAGAGCCACATTCCTGTCGTCGCGACCGCCGAGAGGCACTGAGGTCACTCTTACACTCGTCTGAACGGAGGAACACACACACACACACACACACACACACACACACAACCCTAACACTGTGGAAAATGGTGTTGATTTCAGTGGCTTCCTGTTTGCCCTCATATCTGAGATGTAAATATTGTGGTGTGTACAAGGAGAAGAAGTGATAACATGGCTAACATCATCTTTTATTTGAATCTTGACTCTGCGATTCTGACCTGCTTCTCTGCGTCTGTGGAACGTGTGGATGTCCATGAGGTTCTCCAGATTGTCCGCTAACATGCTTCGTTCCAACCCGGTCAATTTGTCGGCGCTTTCGATGCTCTTGGACTGCCAGTCTGTCCAGTAGATCTTATCTTCGTGCAGAGTGAGGCCAAACGGATGGGGCAGCTGGCTGCCAATCAGCACCTTCAAACATTACGGAAAATGGCTGCTGAAAAATAGTTGCTAAAACAAATGTATAGATTTTTGCTCAAAGCAGACAACATGCAACACGAAGTGATTCCACAAAATACAGCACATTTTCTATCCAATCAGGTAGGGGTGTAACGATGCCTTCCGGTCACGATTCGAGTCGATTTACGATGCTGGTTTTAAGAATTCTCAGAATATTAAATGACGACTGAAAAGACTCGACAATTGCTATGAATGGAGGTTTAATATTGTAAACAAAACGTACTACAGGTTCACCACATCTTAAAAATAAATAAATACAATTACAAATTCACCCAAAAATGTGAATTACTAAACAAAGTCTCAGACCTGGGAAAACTGAAACATCGATTGTAACATAATGAGCTCTGTTACAGAGACTGAGGAGTCATTTTGGAGCTCCAAAGTCGGCTAAAATGCCCAATCTCACCGACATCGTCCTTGTAGATCACAGAGCGATGGGGCTGATGTCGTTTGAAAGCTACCGAAGAGCTCTTTTTAACATGTTTGTGTGACCGTATAACCTATAATACGTGTTGGTCCTTGTGAGCAGGAGCTATTAGGCCCAGTGTGCTCTCTATGTAGTTTAACTTTATGGGTTGCACAGATTGTAACCAATGCTGTTGCATAATCAATAGAATGCTGATCCCCACCATGTGACTCGCACACTCCCATGATGCATATCATCAAAATGTTTACATCACGATGCTTCGTTACACCCCTACAATCAGGCAATGTGAGAAAAATGTCTGCAGTTTTCAGTCTGAAATGTGTCTGTCTCCATTTTACACAAAATACTGCTCAATATTTTGCATTAGCACTGGCTCGCACTTACCTGTCTGTCTGAGCCGTCGAAGTTGCCGAACTCGATGGTCTTCATGCCGGCGTCGGCCCAGTAAAGCCGCCGCGTCTCGTAATCGATTGCTAATCCATTGGGCCACGTCAGATTGGCGGAAATAATAACGATGCGATTGGACGCGTCCATCCCGGCTCGCTCGATTTTAGGGTTCGCTCCCCAATCTGTCCAGTACATGAATCTAATGGACGAAAACAAGTTTTTATATGATTTTTTTTTTTTTTAAATTACAAACTGACTGGAAGCACCTGATGTTAAAAATCTTTACAATTCTTAGTGTCCTCACCCTCCGATAGGATCCACCACAATATCTCGAGGTCGATCCAGATTTTCCCAGATAAGCACCGTGCGCATGCTGCCGTCCGTGTTAGACACTTCGATGCGATCTGTACCTGACCGGTACACGGGAAACACAAACACAAGGTTACACAAGGAATATCGTGAGCTGCAAATCCCAGCAGTTCTTGAGTATCTGATTGTGTGAGTACCTGCATCTGTCCAGTAGAGTTTGTGTGTGAGCCAGTCAATAGCCAGACCTGCAGGGCTCTCCAGACTGGTGTCCACCACAACCTGAGCAGGAGGGGAAAAAAGAAAGAGGGGGGGGGGGGGGGGGGGGGTTGGGTTAGTATTAGTATATTTAGTATATTAGTATACTTAGTATTTAATAATGAATGAATTAAATGCTAAATAAATAAGAAGAAAAAAAAGAAGAAAATCTGAGAAATGTGCACGGTGTACTTCTGCATTTCTTACAGCAGGGGGCAGTGTTTTATAACGTTCACTACAGCACTAGCAGCAAAAGTGCCACCAAAGTCACACTTAACTTAAACCCTATTCATTCATACACACACACACACACACACACAATTCCTATACAGGTATATCTTAAGATTAATTTAAACACCTTACCCCAACAACAGCATCTTTTATTTATGTAATGAAAGTATCAGGGTAGCAAACGGTCACTAACTTCCTGTTCCAATCCGTTCCACAGCGCGCGGGTGATGGAGTCGGTGGTGACGTCGGTCCAGTAAATTTTTTCGTCTTTGGCGTCCCAGTCGAGCGCCACGGCGTTACGGACGTCCGCCAGCGGGACGACGACGTCTGATTTGTCCTCGGTGTCGAAGCTGATTCGACGGATGTCCGTCCTTCGGGCAAAAAGCAGGAACTTGTCAAGACCTGATTAAAGACCAAGAGGTCCCCTGTGAGTGCTTCAAGACACGAGCAGCAACAATTGCCATAGCAAACAGCACAGAGAAAATTCATTGGGAAAAAGCACGTTAATAAAACACAGATGTTTTTTTTGCATGTTTAATAGCTAACTAAGGTTATTCTGATGATTTTGATACTTTATACATACGACCTGTAGTCTGTCGCACAAACCCAAAAATTGTACCACACTACGATCTGATACATTACCAAAGCTCTTAATTCCCCTCGGAGTTCGACCGATTGATCGGTTTTGCCGATAAATAAAATCCATAGCGATGTGGGAGCGGCTGAAAGTGTCCACTGTCATTATACAGTACGAGAGCGGCCTCTAGAGGTGAAATAAAAACCATCGCTGGCAAATTTTGTTGTGTTATTTGAAGTGTTTTTAGATTCATTTTGGACGTCTAATTTTATTTATTTGGAGTGTTACGTTTTGGTTCAGTTTGGATATACATCTTTTATTTACTTAAATATTTATTAATAGTTAATATATATATATATATATATATATATATATATATATATATATATATATATATATATATATATATATATATATATATATATAAAATTATATACTTATTTCTTTTAACAAAAGTACAGGACATGGTAGAGTCAGTATTGTTTAAACCTGTAAATAAAGTTTGACCTCCAAATGGGGCACAAACAGACCACATATTAAATATTCAAAACACTTCAAAATAACAATCTTGAGTATTGTGTAACTGATGATGTAGTGGAATCTTGTGGGCACGGTCATAGTTTTTGATCATACAGAGCTTTTTTGTTTGCGTAATGACTAACTGCTACACGTTCAGAAATGGAAGCGATGCTTAATACGCAAATTAATAGTAAAAACGTGACGCTCACTCAGGGCGCAGTTATGCTGGTCGACTTTCTTGAAGCCGGTGGGACAGGCGCATGAATACGCCTTGCTGTTTGGGAGACACAGGTGACTGCAACCGCCATTGTTAGAGCCACAGCGATTGCGTCCACCTAGAGAGAGAGAGAGAGAGAGAGAATATTACAGCAGATGGGTTCTGGAAGCTGAGTTACACCTTCATCATCAAATGTTGTACAAACAATGACAGAAACGGTCTCCAGGCCCCACAATCATTACATGATTACATTTGTAAAGCCTAGCTTTACACTGTACGCCTTCTCTTTGCTCCACACATCCCCTCTCTGCCCGTGCGGCTCACCTGCAGGCTGTCTCTGCGGGTGCAGTGTGTGGATGTCCATGGGGAAGTGCAGTTTGTTGCGGATGATTTCCTGGTTTTTGCCTGTGAACTTGTTAGCGCTGTTGATGCTCTTGGTGTGCCAGTCGGTCCAGTACAGACTGTCCTCAAACACCGTGATGGCAAACGGGTGCGGGAGACCTGAAACGGACAGACAGACGTGCATGAGGATGTAAGGGTGAGCGAAAGAACAACGTGAGACAGACGAACGTGAGAAAAGTGAAACAAAGCGGTGGGAGAGAGAAGAGGAAATGAAGGACGTGTGTGTGTGCGTGATTGGGAATAAATTAAGCAGGGGGGGTGGGGGGTTGGTGGTGTTTGAAGCAGTGGGGGCTCCTTAAAATATAAACAGCATTGTCTGACCTTCTTTAGCGCACTGAGGGAATTCTATCCACACAAGCACACAGACAACCAATGTGAGGGGTGTTAATTCCTGAACACGGAGCCTGAAACGTCACCCCTTCTCTCTCCTGCATCCAGGTGGGCCACGGAGTGTCTTATTTTTACGATCTTATCCATCAGGAACGTGATGCATGGATGGACCTGAACTCTCCCTTCTCCTCTTTTTTCAGAGCGACCTCGCGTTTCTGCGGGTGTGCACTCGTTTCTTATCCTGCCATCGCTCTGTCCTTACATTTTTCACTTCTCTGTGACACACACAGCACACAGGTGTGTTATACCTGCCCATCAACTAGAAAAACACACACACACACACACATTCCTCGTTCTATTGAATAGCTCTACCTACAAATGAGCAGAAACTTCGCCCCTCTTTAGTGCCTGTGTAATGCGTGACCAATTTCTCTGCATGAAGATTCCTGTTGTGTAGCGTTAATATGATTTCTATGTCTATACTGCCACACACACAATGGGAATTGGTAATGTGGCTAAACTTTAAGACCTGTCCCTATATTGCAAAACCAGGCGGTTTAAAGACCCTGTACTTTTCCACTAATGAAGCATGCATGTCTGTGTGTGTGTGTGTATGTGTGTGTGTGTGTGTGTGTGTGTGTGTGTGTGTGTGCGAGAGAGAGAGAGAGCATTATATGGAATGTGTCTAGACTTCCCTGTGGGATTCCTAAATGAATACACACAAAATGCCATAAACATGGAGTAAAGTCTAGGAACATCTCGAGCTGACGCAGATTTAATTTCCTCTTGTCCTTTTTTTTTAAACTAACATTATTAAGTGGATTTTGTTAAGTTGGGTAACCAGAGACTGCAGGACTGCGCGCGCGTGTGTGCGTGTGTGTGTGTGTGTGTGTGTGTGTGTGTGTGTGTGTGAGAGAGTGTGTGCGCGTGCACATGCGCGTGTGTCTCTCTTCCAATTTGATTACAGTGGAAGGGTCAGACAGGGCACAAAGCAAAAACAATGGGTCAGTGTGCGACTCTACGGTTTTAATTCCTGTCAGACGAGCTACTTATTCCACTTCCCTTCGTGATATAATCTTCCGTCTGTTCCATTTTTTTTTTTATCACTCCCTGCTCCCGAAAATAACTTAAAATATTCAGCGAGAAGGTTCGGGGCCTTTCTCTGCGACGTTAACAACTTTCCGGTGCAGTTAAGAGAAATAATAGACTGTAGACTACAGAACACAGCTCCTATAGACTACAAAGGATTGCTCTCGACATCCAAAGCTCTGATTGGTTTAGCTCTTGTTGATATCGAACTAATCCCCTGAAACAGTATAGCTCATCCTGAGCAGCTCGTTTCGTTGAGCCGAGCAAATACTTGTTTGACTTTTGCCGATTGTTCGTTCTGGAGACTTGTATTGTTACGTAGACTTTTTTTTAGATCATCCATAGTAATTCTCACGGAGGTATACTGAATTCAATAGTGATTAATATGGATTCTTTAAATACCATTTTTGATCGTCTAATTGTTCAGTATTATGTTTCTAACGGTTAGGTGGGATTGACATTTAAATGATTCACGCCCATGTTCGTGAAGCTCCGCCCCCAGGATCTTAGGTGGCCCATATAGTGTCTATAAAATGTCTGACAGGAGGCGTTTTGTTTTGCACCTTTAAATGAATGAAAGGTTACTGGGTTTTGCGTGCAGACCTTGGCTGATGACGGCTTTGCGGTTTTTCCCGTCCAGATCGGCTCTCTCGATCACGTGGTGCTTGGCGTCCACCCAGTACATGCGATGGCCAGCATAATCGATGGTGAGCCCGTTTGGCCAGAACAGGTTGGTATCGGCGATGATCTTGCGTCCTGAGCCATCCATGTTAGCGTACTCGATCCTTGGAGTGTTTCCCCAGTCCGTCCAGTAAATCTTCCTGAGAGAGTAAAAGGGGTTAAAATGGGGCTCGGACAGTGGCGCAGGTCATTAAATCCTACACAGTGAACCAGTGGTTCAGTCTGTGTGTGTGTGTGTGTGTGTGTGTGTGTGTGTGTGTGTGTGTGTGTGTGTGCGAGGTCATG